>JAXQQM020071191.1:0-600000 GCA_034641835.2 Pinus albicaulis | reverse complement strand
TTCACCTTGTTGTATCTCCATGTCAAGCTTCTCAATTTCAGCTGTTTATCCAGATATTCCATCCAAAGATTTCTGCATCTCCATCAACCCATCTCCAATGTGTTCCAAGTGTTCAGACACTTGCACAAGAGCTTTGTGATATTGTTGCTTCGTATCCTTCCAATGTCGTATCATGTTCTCAAATTTGACTTGATCCTTCAAACTTGCTTTCTTCATTCGTTCAGCTTCGGTCATGACTTCGGTCATCCCTTTGCTCAACTCTATAGTGCCAAACTCCAATACTTGCTGCAACCCTGCATTAGTATCCATGTTTGCTCAATCAAGCTTCAGCTTCAACCTTCGAGTTGTCCCTGCTTTCTTCAATACAAAAACTCCCAGTAATGGTAGCTCTGACACCATTTTTCACGCACGGGGGTGTCACTCAATTAACTTATGGCATAGCACGTGCGTTCGTGGCATACTAAACAATACCCTTAATTTGACTACATATTGGAAAATACCTCTAAAAATCACTTTATTTAACCCCCTACCAATACTAACCCATTGAATTTTCCCAATTTAAAAAACCCCTGCTTTCACTATATATTGTAGGTATCTATTTTTTCATTAACATTTTTTACACCCCTTTATATTTATATCCTTAACATAATGACATGATCTCTATGATGATGAAAAATCAATTGATCAATCTTTATGAATATGTTTGCACCAAATAAGGTGTTCAATCACAAGTCTAGACCCTCTTCCCTTTGAAAGCTTCTTGTTCAAAAATCCAACTACAACCTCATGTACTCAAACTAGTGTCGTATTAAGGTGGAACAACAAAAGTTACAATTTCGAAGAGTTATATAGAGAAGAAAAGGCAAGGTGAGGATGAGTTATGAGACCCTCCCTTTTCTTTAATGAAAAAAAAAAAAATTGTTCTCTGTTGTTTTTAATTTAAGTGTTTTAATGAGAGCCCCATGGTATATTTTATTAAGACAAGAATACTTTGTACCTAGTAGTACAAGAATACTACAAGTACATGAATACAACACCGCATATTGGTGTGTATTGTGACCATTCGAGTATGATAAGGCCCTCCTTAAAAGGAAATTTAGTGTGGATTTCCCATAAAAAGTGTTTTTTTCTTTTAGAAAGAATGCATAAAATAAAAGGAGAAGGTGGCTTGAAGATCTAAAACTCTAGCCTATCATTTTCTAGGTGCAAGGAAAAAGTGTATAAATCATGCTTGGGGGCTCTTCATCTAATGTGGGGTGTATGATATGTTAATAACCCTTGGTTGTGCCATGACGGATATTCACACTCCAGATAGCTTTCTCGTGGGAATTTCTAGACCTTGTCTTGATGCTTATGTGGTACACTTCCTTAGATCATTGGAGATGTTGACTGCACAAATATTTTCATGGAATTTTTTGACACCTAAAATGAGCCTTGGGTGCATGTGTATAAATGTATTCCCGAATGTAATTGAAAAAAGGGGGAGGAGGAGAGGAATAGAAGATTTCTGTAATAACCTGCGTATGAAAAATTGCTCCCAGTTGACTGAATTCAGTCCTGTTTATTTTATTTTGTCTCAGTTTGTTAATGTTGCGAATTTCCGTTTAACTGTGGGTGATTGTGTATTGGAGATTTCGTTCTGTCTTAAATTCTGTACCTTGACGGAGAAACCTGTGAATTCTATTCTACTGCAGGTGTGGTCTCTGCGAAAAGAAAACCCGTGGTCATTTAACCTTTCTTATGGTAATTGCAATCCCGCCTTATTTTAAAAAGAACTACTCTTGTTCGTTGATAACCGGAATTCCGAACCAAGCTGAAAAACGAGTTAATGAGCCAATGGGATAGCGCAACCATGGTTGAACCTTGGGTTGAGCACTGTAGCAGAACTGGAGGCGGATTTGCAAAGGTGGGTTTCCCCCATTCCACACCACCTTTGGCACAAAGTGGTATCCGTAGAGTGTGCAGCGATTCCATTGATCGCTCGACACGTGGCGGATGTGACGGGCCTAGAAACCACCATCCCGCGCGTTAAAAGACTGTCGAGGAACGGGCAGCGGAATCTATACAGGCCATTGATCTGGGGGATGATCATCGGACGGTCCTAGTTTGACAGAGATGCATGATATTTAGTCAGGTACGACGTCGTTGTTGTTTGGTCCGTTGGGTTAGGTGGTGGACCCACGTAATATTGCAAAGACCATTGTTATATATATATATCATCGATATATTACTCCGTCGGGGTATAAGTTTATTATTCATAAAATCTTGTTTCCAAAGCATAGCGTATACCTATAAGTTCGAAGGTTGAATGTTATTTACACGGTGTCGGAATATTCCCTAGTGCGCAGAGATTAATTAAGCACAAATATTATTGTAACGTGAGCGTTTATATGAGGTTATTGGTCATTGGAGTATTTATACAAGGCATTTACATAATTCGATAACATTGTTGAAATATACATATATGTGCGGAAAACCAATATAATACCAAGGTCACGATATACCAATTGAAATTGATAAATAAATTTGAAAGGGAAACGAGGGCAGAGACACGTCGGAGTTGACCATCCCTTGAGTGTATTGACTTTCACTTGTTGCTGCGTCAGATTCCATGTAAAGTAACTTTTGAGTTTCATGTAATTTGCCCAGATGTGGTAGCCTTAAGTCAGAATGATGGCAGATAGCTGTGAATTTCCTTCCTGTCTCGAGATGAATATTAGGCCATCTTTTCCACCTGCAACATGCTGTACAAATGACTACTCTGTTCAGCAAAAAGAGATTTACAGTACTAACAAAAATTTAACAATTTGAGAGAGAGGTGAAAATTTTAACAATTTGAGAGAGAGGTGAAAAATTTAACACTTTGACAGAGAGGTGGCCGAAAATCCTATAATATTTCAGGATAAAAACCTCTAATTTGTATTGAGAAGGAGAGTAGAATAATTTATCTGCCCCCTTTTTCAGCAAAGTGTAAGTCCCTAATATAAGTGCACTTGGCACTTGCTTTACAAATCTCTCTACTTGGCACTTGCTTTACAAATTAAATTGAAAAGAGGAATGCATGTCCAGGGCGAAGAAAAATGATCTCTGATTGACTCCTATTGAAAGCATCTGCCTTGTTTAAATACTAAATACCATGCTATGCACACAGCCAATACTATAATGCCAAGCCAAACGTGGACAGGGACAGTGGTTGCTCCAACAAGGATTGAAACTTGAATCATGGATTCCAAAAGAAGAACAGGTTTGGCTATAAAGGGACTGACAATTCAGTATTTCCCATGAAAGTACTTGTTAATGTTCTAAAAAAAGAGTGTTGCAGGAAGTGGGCCAGAGAAATTATTGACAGAAACATTCAAAGGAATCAAGCTTGTAAGCACCCCAACCATTTTAATATTATTGTGAAAGGTCTGATGTTCACTGTTGTGTTAAAAGGTGGAGATTGATTGCCAGGCTAGTAATAGATCCTATTCCAAAAGGGTTGGCAGAAGAAAGACTATTAGTCTTTTACAGCTTAATTCAAGCAATTCTTCAATTCTTGGAGAATGTTACTATTTAAAAGATGATTGCAAAGAATCACCTTATTGAAGTTTTTCAGTTTGCCCAAAAGGGATATAATCTGAAATTTAAGTAATTTTCACTTAGATCTAGCTGCTCTTTATCAATGAGACTACCAAGGTCAATTGAGATTCTACCTTTCAGATGGTTAATGGGAACATCGAGAAGCTCTAGAGATGTGCTGTTTCCAATCCCTGGAGAAAGAGGTCCAGTGAAATTATTTGTATAGAGGTCCAAGAGCCCATGGGTTTGGAGCCGACCTAACTCTGAAGGAATCCTTCTAGTCAATCGATTTTCTCCCCAACACAAGTTGAGATTCTCAATTGCCAACCATGGCTGGAATTGGTTCAGACAAAAGCATTTACTAATAAGATCAAACTGAGGAGCAAAGAGAGATTGCAAATATGCAGTGCATCCAAGAAAAGTGTGGGTGACTGGAGTTCAGATGTCCAAGAATCTGAAAGGAAGAACACAGCATAGGACAGAGGATAACATGATGTTTTACCATTTTCATAACACCATCAACAATAGAGGAGAGCCCTACACTGAATGGCTTAAACCATCTAAGAGAAATAATGTGGCTTGGGTGGGAAGAACTTCATATATCTATGACGGTTCCATGAAAGCTATTGCAATTAAACCAATGACCTTAAATCATCCTCTATATGGGGGATTTTAGAATCTAGATGGAAAATTTTATCTTTAGATTAGGGTACAAAAAGTTAATCGATATTTAAGTTGCACTAAGGTGTTATGCCAAACCAAACCACATGTGAGAAATACAAAAGAGAGAAGATTGCTGATACTAGCATGGAAGTAATGGCATGTAACATAACTCCTCATCTCTGTGAATGAAATTCATAAAACCATCGTGATGATTGTTATGATGGGAACACTTTGGTGCATTCACAGGAAGCAGCAAGTAATTCGGCCCAAGCCTATGCCTCTGCGTGTCAGAGTATGAGAAAACTCGAGTCTGGAACATTTTATCATCGGTGTAGTAGATACCGGGCACAATAACTCCAGGGCAAAAAGGATCCAATTTTCAACCATGGTTCAATGCAAAAAGCTTGAAATTGAAGAGCATATAAAGTTGAATTACTAACAGAACTTGAAAATTGTGAAGCAAGAAGAATTTATATTACAGATTATATGACTGATAAATTCAGTCTTAAGTATTTTATATGTACTTTACCTGCAAAGGAAATAGATTCTTTGGCCATATTTTAGTATCGTCAAGAGGATCAAAGTCGAACCTATCTTCATTTGCAGGATCCATAGTTTGAATGCATAGCTTCCATTCAAGATAGTTACCAGAAGCTATGGCATCATATAAATCTTTGGTAGCATGACTGTGATTGGTACCTCCAACAATTACAACCTTCTCATCAAGCAAAAACTTGAGTTCAGCAATCTGAAAATCTTGGATCAGTATCAAGTTTAGGTGTTTTCCTTGCAGTGATAATGACACCAATTCAAACCTATTGTTGCTAGCAAGGATAGTGTTATAAAGTTGTTAGCTAAATGAATTACAGTAGCGATAATGGGGCAAGATAGGTAAACTTTGATAGCTTTCAGGCTTTGTCATTGCAGTGTAAGATGAGAAATGGAATTAGAATGAGCATTTAGATAATTAACTCATTCTATAAGAAGAAAGTAACACAACATAATTGCCCTTAAAAAACAGAGCATCGATTGATTTATGAATTATGTTTATAACTCTTTAGAACAATCAGTGAAAGCATAAGATATGAAATGGAACTGAGAAGACATTCAATGAAATGAAACACGAAGGAGATACAATGCTATAAAGCCATACCACATGAATCCAAAAATTCTTACTACAACTGCCTCTGTATTATCAAAAAAAAACTCCAAGTACAATATCTCTCCTATGATATATCCAATATCCAACCCCCCTCTATTACAAAAACATTTCTTTTTTATAGGCCAAATTACAACGGCCTATTTTTCCAAAACAATAAATGTATTTTTGCAAAAATAAAAATAAAAATGATATCAAGGTGGCCAAAATATAAATACTTGCAAAAAGACTCTGATGTCACATTTTTTGAGCTACAAACTCTGATTTATATGTCCAATTTGAAAAATAGGAAATCCAACTACCACAAAAACATTCAAAATCAAATGCACTTCATGTGTTAGCCATTGCTCTGGTGTAAATTTGCTGACTTGAGTGAACAGAAACCATCATGATTGAACCCCGTGCCATTAGATCCTTGATATCCTTTCTAGCAAGCGAACCATTAATCTAAAAATTCAAGGAAAACATTAACATTAGTGAGAAGAACCACATACGTTTCTTCAAAACATATTCATAAAAAAGGAACCAATTCTTCTTGCTTTTCGTGATTAAATGGACCAACTTCAGAAGAACCACAGTAGAAGGCATCCAACATAAGTGTTGAGGTAAGGGATGCCCTTATATTCAAAATGTATATATGTGTTGAGGTAAGGGGTACATATAGTTACATAGGTATGTAATTATATTGTTTTTATGGAAGAAATACCAAATTAATTTTTGAATGAAACACAACTACAAAAAGATAAATGGCTAGTGAAAGAAACTTACACCAAAAAGTAGGTAGCAAAAAAAGGTTGAGTTATCTCGAACATTCACCATTTGAAGTATTCACTATACCTAAAGCCAAAAAGTACAAAATTAACATCAGATTCATACAAACAAATCAACAAAAATATAACCAAAAAATATTTATAAATAATCCAACATAAGGAAAGTGAACGGAGAATGTTTTGAAAATTAACCTTGTTTAAATTTTTCACAAAATCTGAAAAAACTTTGTAATCACTTTCTTCTAATTTGTATGTATCATTCTTAGCATTGTATGATAAGTTTGCGATTGCTATAACAGATTCAAGTTGTACAAAAGCATGATCAGTCAAATCATACGTATACACGCGTTGCCCCTTCATTCTACTATACCAACATAATTGAAGCTCGATGCCTTCTAATCTATCCAAAAGGTCGATGTCATTATGGTAATCAAACACCCTATTACCATCCTTCTTCCTTATTCTTTGAACCCTTCCAATGTACCACATTCCACAAGAAACACCTTGTTTTGTACTTCGAGGACCACCTTTTCTTGCAGTACGTTCAGTGGGAGGAATTGAGTTGTTTTCAAACAACACCCCACAATCTGATCCAATTCCAAAGCCAATTGAAACACCCTTTTGTAGAGTATTCCCATCTCGCCTAAAGTATACCCCACTTCTCACTTTTGTCAACCTATCTTTGGATAATGTTGGATTTCCATTCAACTGACTAACCAAACATGCTTTGAACATATCCTTACCATCAAGATTCACCACTGGTTTTATAGTTTTTCTTACATTTTCATTAGTGGAATCTAAAATTTCATCCAACTCGTGTCTCCACTCACTTTCCATTATTTGCAATTCACTTTCATTGTGTACCAATGAAGATGAAGATTGAAATATAGAGTTGGAAAATCTCGGTGGAGAATCATCAACTACTTCATCCACAATTTGAAATTTTGAATAATCTTTATCCTCTGTCCATGGTTTAACCCACCAAGAACATTGAGTGTAATTTTCTGGTTTCATTCCAAGAGTTGATAAAATGTCTTGTGCATCCTTCAATCCATTCTTAAGGGCTTCTACAATTTTAGCGTATGTGGATATTGAATCATATTGCGACAATATGTCAGTATTTTGTATTGTTTCTTGGTGCAATTTATTCCAAATGTTTTCTTGCTTCTTATGGGATTTATTAAAATGAAGCCCTTGGGAATTTGATTCTTCTTCAACAACTCTATTAAGGTTTCCAACAGCATGAAGCAAGTCAGTGAAATCATAAGCCCTCTCCATTCCAACCATCCCACCAACTTTGCTAAAGAAGTTCTCACATACATCTGACCCAGTCAAGTGCAAAACACATGGCAAGTTAGAGTATTGATCTCGAAACAATCTCATCAACAAAACTGCAAAATGACAAGAAATTCTCACATCTTGCTATGCCTCTCTGCTGATGAAATTTATGTTGACATTAGTATGAGATTGTTTTTGTACCCAAAATAACCATAATGTGAAGAAATGATGAACTCGTGAAGCATTTCGCACTCTTTCCCAGAGGCTCAAACTACGAGACATAAAGATGTCAATGTAGTCAACAACAATCCTTAGGTAAGTCTCTGTAGCTAGTGTCCTCTCTAACTTTCCACTTGGTGTACTTCTCAACTCTTTCAAACACCTCTGAACATGCCTTGAAGCAATTCGTTGTGCGGAACTCCAATTTTGTCGATCCATCCTCTCTATATCTTCACACTTAAGCTTGTGATCGTCCACTTTAAAAGTGTGATAAACCATTCTGACATGGCCAAAACTTATGTACTCATTTCCTAAAACCAATTCTCGTCGACCGCTAAACAAAGGATTCACTAGCTTTTTGCCGTTGTGGATGTAATCTTGGTCATGCAATCCTGTTACATTGCAACCATTTTACAACCCAGTTAGCCTCCACCCTTCCTAAGGAATTTGATATCGAAGACCTGATGTTGAAGAATAATCCTTCAACATAATTTGTCTTCTTCTGCTATCTCCATCCGAGGAATGACCAACAATAGGTCCCAAATTGTTTTCTACGTGTTTCTTCCACATAAATTCTACCTTTTCCCATTGTTGATAAACAAAATTTGCATTGAATTTATTGCATGTTGGATGAACAACCACAACCAAACGAGGAATTTTTTCATGTAAAGGGTTTGCAATAATAACACGTGCATAATGTCCAATAACATTGTTTTTAAAAGAATTTGTTATAATCTCATAGCCTGCATCTCCCTCACCAACTGTCACCAAGAAATGTGATTGGCATTGATGTTCTTCTTTCAAACCACAAAACCCCACCAATGTATCACTTTTTGCTACCCACCTAACATATTTTTTCACAATTGTTTCATCTTCTGCAAGGCATACAGGAATTGGTCCATATATACCATGTTTGGCTTTATAAGAAGCATAAATTTTTCCAACTGCCTCAAAAATGTGTTCGTGCTCCCCTGGAATATATGTCAATGACTTTTTAACTTGCCTTAAAGTTGTAGATATTGAAGGACCATCCATATTCAAGCTAATAAAGTTATGTAATCTAGGACCTCCCCATAACTTGATCATCTCATAAAGGGATTTTGTGGATGTACTATACCTTCTCCCCGCTTTTTCATGAATCAAATTATGAAATATATCCTTGACAAATTCCCAAACTGCATCTTTACCTTGTAATTTTCCTTGCTTATGTGCCTCACAAACATCCTTACAAAACCTAAAGACATCCTTCCTTTCTGCCGATTCAAACAACTTTTCCTTTAGAGATCTCATTCTAATAGAGAGTGTTGCAACCTTTGTCCTCTCCCACCAAAGAGCTCGCATTGTTGATCTATGGTTAGCATTTGTAACCCTTGCAGCATTCTTCAATTCATTTTGAGTCAAATAGTCCAATCTTCTACCTTTTCCTGTATCTCGTTCACTTCTTTTATTGGTGCACCTTGATTCACGATATAATCGCATCCCGAAGTCATTACATTCTGGAACCAACTTACAAAATCTACATGTTAATGAATCAAAAGGGGTCCCTGTTTCAGAACCCCTCTGGCAATGAATATGCCTATATGTACCATCAATACGACATTCAATACCCTCATAACATAGCATGATCTTAGTATGCTTCTCTATGGCCCATAATTTTCCACCCCTTTGATCATCCATTAGGACCTTTGTTTCAAATCTCTCCCCATTTCTATCAATATAAGGATACCAATACCCCCAACATTGTAGTAACAAGGGAGACAATTGAGCTATAACAAGATGACAACATAATAAATAAATAAATAAATAAATAATTAGAAGTACGATAAATAAAATAATATACAAATTCCTATTCAAGTTTAGTCTAAACTATTAATTAACCACTAATTAACACACCTGAAGTAGGAGTTTCACTTGTAGAACCCCTATGTAATACTGATGGTGATGATGGCACTAAGAACCTAGTCAAACTTTGCTGGGACTTATCATTGGTAGGCTTCTTAGGTCTCCCAACTATGCCACTCCTCAGCCCAATCTCCTGATGTGAAGCCTCATTTGTCGTAGTAGTAGTGTGTTTCTTTGATTTCATGTGTTCATTTAAAGAACTGACAATATTACCACTTGTCGGAACCAAACAAAACCATTTATTGCATCGTGTACATTCAACTCTCACTTTTTTCATGTCCTTATAGTCTGCAAGTGTTACTTCCACCACCTTGAACAAATTAGGCTCTTGTGTCTTGTTGAAATCATCTAGAAGTTTGATTGCTTGATCAATATGAAATCGATCTCCAACCACCGTTGTTTGTTGTACTTTTTTACATGAAGGAATTTCACTACCACTTGGCATTGAAAGGCGTTGTTGATGGGACGTTGTTTTCATATGATGGTTTTTGAAGTTGCGCATTGTTCGCGCTACCAAGGATACATCATCTGTTCCATAATCAATGCCACAAATTTCACAATGGATCTTTATTTTAGATTCTCCCTTTTCTGAATATACTTTGAGAGTAAGTTTCTCATTGACAAACTCTTCCATTAAACTTTTCACTTTTTTTTCCCAAGATGCCAATACACAAGAATCAACAATTGTGGCTTCTTCCACTAACAAAGGCATATTTTCAACTCTTGGTTGTTTATGCATAGGTTCCTCCACATTCTCTTCAATGTTTTCAAATATTGGTATTGCTTCCACTGCATTTGAACACCTTGTTTCCACATCAAATGTGTCTAGTTTCCTCTTGATGCCTAAAAGTGTTGTATAAACTTTCCATTTCTTCTCTTGCTTTGGATTTACAACTACTCCATCATGGATAAAATCAAAAGGGTATTCAACGATTCCATCATCCACAATTTCATCACGGATTTCAGCAAATGTACAACCTTCTCGACACCTGACAATGCCAATGACAGGTTCCTCTTCATCGATAGTAATTTTATAAGACAAGTCCATCTGTTTTTGCACATAAATAAATGAAAAAGTAAGTAAAATTCCACAAACATATTGGTTTCTCCAAAAAACATGAATAACTCTTACTATTGCGATGAAACACTTTCATTCAAAATGTACTATCGATGGATTCCTCAAATGGAACTAAAACCAGAAATAAAACAGAGTACTAAAACAGATTTGAGAGTTGATTTATTGAGTCAAACATTGACAAACTTATGAGCAAGCTTAAGCTCTAAATCTGCCTCAATTTTGGACTTATTTACATCATTTTTTGTGTCCTAAAGAGGTCAAAACCGTGTCAAAACCAAACCATCATAGCTTTTACTGTTCGTTGGTATGAAATGGATTCTAAAGTTTTGAGTTCTTCGAGACTCTGCTCATCTAGGTCTTGGCTCTTAGTTTCCCAATTCTGATTTTTCTTTGATATATAAAGAAATTCTTCGTATTTTACTGATTGAGAATAAAAGAAATAGAAAGGAAAAATACAAAGATTAAGTGCTCATTTATGCATGCAGTGACCTGATGTAAATTGTTAAGTTGAATCAGCTTTTACATTCCTTGATAATCCTTGATAATTAGAAGGTTTTAGGACGTAAACATGGACTTGGGACCTTCTTGCAAACATATTTGCCCCTTTGAAACTCATATCATTTAGATAGGGCAGAGATAACAGTGATTTCCAAAGCCACTGCTTAATATTTCAGCAAATATCACCAGTGAACGAACACCACGTTTAAAACAAGGCCCAGTTTGAAAGAGACTACTAATAAAATCAAATAATAGCAGCATACATCTTATGCACGTAAAAATCCAGTCAATCAATGCACTAATCATTTCTCATTCCTTCAGATCATCTAGAATATGGAACGTGATACATAGATTGCAGACCTGCAAAGGATTCCTATGTTTGAGAAACAATGTAATGAGGCATTCAAATTATAAATAGATTTTGAACATAGCCATGTGATTCTCAAATTTTTTGTTGCAATGCCTGCTTAGAAATACCCCTTTTGAAATTCTGGGCAGTTTTACAAAGCCCTAATTACAGATATTAGGCTGCAGGTCCTATCAAGGATAGAAAAGGTACTGAAAGAGCATTTTAGCTCTGTTTCAAGAGACTGAATGAGTAAGGGAATAACCCTCTCAAGACCGCACTCTCTGGCAAGTTTTTTTGCTTCTCCATCAACTCTAATCTCTGATTATAAGCTGCAGACCTATCCACTGGAGATCAAGGTCATAAATAAGTCTGTTTCTATGGAGCGAAAGGATAATCAATCCCATCAAAGCAAGCTGCATTCTATGGTATAGGAGCAAAGTTCAAAAAGCCTACAAATATCTCCAAATCTCTGGTATGCATATCTTGTTTCTGTTACAAATTGTTTTGGGCATTAGAAGGTGTCAAATGCCTATCTAGAATCCCTTGAAAGAGACAAAATCATCTATGGTATGGTTCTGTGCATTTGTATGCCCTAGAAGAAGTGTCAAATACTCTTTATACCTGATTCAACCTAGTAACTAAGTGTCTTGATGATAAAACAAAACTAAATAACAATACTAATGCTCCAAGTTAACTCACAAGAAAGTGTCAAGAATTGCCAAGAAATCAAGTAATAAATTCTATATCTGTTTTGCCTTAGATTTCTCAACATGATATCAAAGGTAAGGCTTTGGACAATGGGTAGAAAGAAAATCAGTTTGGCATTACTATACCTCAAGAAAGATCGAGTTCCCTAGACCGAAATTGTGGAAGCAAGAAGTAGAAATTCTGGGCAGTTTTACAAAGCCCTAATTACAGAGATTAGGCTACAGGTCCTATCAAGGATAGAAAAGGTACTGAAAGATCATTTTAGCTCTGTTTCAAGAGAATGAATGAATAAGGGAAGAACCCTTTCAAGACCGCACTCTCTAGCTAGTATTTTTGCTTCTCCATCAGCTCTAATCTCTGATTATAAGCTGCAGACCTATCCACTGGAGATCAAGGTCATAAATAAGTCTGTTTCTATGGAGCGAAAGGCTAATCAATCCCATCAAAGCAAGCTGCATTCTATAGTATAGGAGCAAAGTTCAAAAAGTCTACAAATATCTCACATACCAGTTGAAGAAATCGCAGCTGAAAACTCAGAATCGTGTTTACTTCCCTAACCCCGCTCCTCCAGTCCAAGCCAATCGAACCAAAACTCCAACCAAAGCTCAAAATCAGATTTTCCTATTCTCTCGTGCTCCTCCGCGCTCTGTCTTCCCACCTTGCTATGCTCCAAATGCACCTTCATAGACCAAATAGACAAAAGCAGTAAGCTATCGACTGTGGTAAGGCTATTGGCTTCAAAAGCTGGTGAGGCACGCTTCCCTGAATGAATGAATCTATCAATGCGTGCATCCGGCTCCATCCACGGCAGCTAACTGGCACCCCATCCTTTGTATGATAATGAAATGCATCTATTACACAATCTCCAAGAAGCTTATAGATCTCCAAGTGTATAGAGATGAAAGTGTAGATGCCGAGTAAAAGGTGGTCAGCACCTCAGACTAAAAGGGAAGGTGAGTTGTGCTCCAAATGCACCAGTCGAACCAAAACCTTGCTCTGCTCCAAATGCACCAGTCGAACCAAAAATCGCATTTTCAAACCAAAAATCGCATTTTCCCCCTCGCGGTCTTTGCCTTCTCGCCTTTCCACGACTTTCCTAACTCCGCTTGGCCATAAAAATTTATAAAAAATACCTCAAAATATAAATATTTTATATAATAAATAAAAAAAACCCCTCCCCTCTAGTTATAAAGGCAATATAATGTTTTTTGATTTTTTGATTTTTTTTACCCCAATATGAACGCACGTGATATAATATTGGTTTGTGAGTGACACCCCCGTGTTTTCACGCCCCTATACCTTCGGTGTCTTTCAACCACGCTATATGTGGGTGCGGCACTACCGTACTTTTTCTTTTTCCAAATACTCAAGTATATAGACTATGCCTTTAGAAACACTTATTCAATTAGTTAAACAGATTTTCTTTCAATATTTGTAAATAAACATAAACATCATTATCATACCACATGTACGCCCATACATACAAGGGAGGGGCAACTCCCTTAATAATGATTCTGCCCGATAACATGTTTCATAAATATGAAATAATAAGTTCCAATCCAGCAGAAGCCACTTCTGCTCCTTGGCAAGGCAAGTTAGACTTTTGACCAAGCTCTAAGGCTTGTCAACCATCAAACTAGCCTACAAAAATCATTTACAATCATCAGATTTCACCTTGGGAATATCCTGCACAAAACTGCCCAAGTGCTGTCGGGTCACTCGAATCGGCATTGCAAATTAGTTTAGACCATCCCACGAGCTCCCTATGTGTCCAAACTGCTCCCCAACTGTATGGTTAGATGCGGCCCATTGATACGCACATTCTGCAATTTACGGCACTCAATTCTGACTCCCGACACTCCTGGAATGGCTTCTGAACTGAAGTTTAGTTCGTTTAGAGGCGCCCAGTCATGGGTCACCCGACTCGCCCAACCTACAATGTGGACGCCCTCGTTCGCTGCCCAACTTGCTCGACCTGTGGTGCTGCAGACGCCCTCGTGTGTCGCCCGACTCACCCTCGCCTTCCTTCGTTGGTTGTTGCGCTGCCTCACCAACGAGTTGTTGGTATGCTCGTGGTGACCAATGCCTTGACCGTTGATCATTCGTTGTTGTTCGATGATGCCTCCACTTTCCACATGCCCATATTATTAATACACGTATCAAGTGGAGTGTGGGTCGCTCGGTCGACCCGAGCCGACCTGTCGTTTGGCTGTCTTCCCACGTAACGTAGCATCGGCCGCGCCCAACACGTCAGTCGCTCGTCCAACTCGTATGTCGGCTTGACTCGCTACAATGTGACATTAAGGGTATAAACATCACCTTTCCAATGCGGTTCATTGGTCAAGTGTGACGCGCCTACCACAATGTGCCCTCATGCCGCTCGCCGCTACACACATGCGCCTGTGCCGCTACGGTGCGACATTTCGCCCGTTTCATCGCATGGTGCCTGAAATTCTTCCAAACGCCCGGTGAGTGCGCCCGTTACCCCAAACGCACCTCATGAAGTCTTGGGGCCTTACAAAAAGGCACCCGTGCGGTCACAACTTAGAAAACCTAATACGGGCGCCCTCAAACGAAATGACCCGACCCGAACTCGTTTCATTGGGCGCCCTCCCAAGGCGCGACGCCCTCCGCCTGATCGAACGAACACACAAGGGATAAAACGGAAAACAGCCCGCACGAACGTGCACAAGGCACCCGTGTGGTCACAACTTAGAAAACTTGATACGGGCACCCTCAAACGAAATGACCCGACCTGAACTCGTTTCATCGAGCGCCCTCCCAAGGCGCGATGCCCTCCACTCGACCGAACGAACGCACAAGGGAGAAAACTTCAAACATCCTGCACGAACATGCACAAGACACTCGTGCGGTCACAACTTAGAAAACCTAATACGGGCTCCCTCAAATGAAACGACCCGACCAGAACTCATTTCATCGAGCGCCCTCCCAAGGCGCGACGCCCTCTGCCCAACCGAACGAGTGCACAAGGGAGCAAATAGCAAACGGCCCGCATGAATGTGCGCAAGTCAGTCGTGCGATCACAACTTGGCAAACCTGATATAGGCGTTCTCAAATGAAACGACCCGACCCGAACTCATTTCATTGGGCACCCTCCCAAAGCACGACGTCGTCTTCCCGACTGACCAAACACACAAGGGAGAAAATGGAAAACGACCTGTACGAACGTGCACAAGGCACCCGTGCAGTCACAACTTAGCAACCTGATATGGGCGCCCTCAAACGAAATGACCTGACCCGAACTCGTTTCATCGGGCGCCCTCCCAAGGCGCGATGCCCTCCGCTCGACTGAACGAACGCACAAGGGAGAAAATGGCAAATGGCCCACACGAATGTGCACAAGGCACCCATGCGGTCACAACTTAGCAAACCTGATACGGGCGCCCTCAAACGAAACGACCCAACCCGAACTCGTTTCATCGGGCGCCTTCCCAAGGCGCGACGCCCTCCGCCCGACTGAACGAACGCAAAAGGGAGAATATGGAAAACGGCCCGCACAAACATGCACAAGGCACCCGTGTGGTCACAACTTAGCAAACTTGATACGGGCGACCTCAAACGAAACGACCCGACCCGAACTCGTTTCATCGGGCGCCCTCCGCCCGACCGAATGAACACACAAGGGAGCAAACGGAAAATGGCCCGCACGAACGTGCACAAGGCACCTGTGCGGTCACAACTTAGCAAACCTAATACTGGCGCCCTCTAATGAAACGACCCGACCCAAACTCGTTTCATCGGGCGCCCTCCCAAGGTGTGACGCCCTCCGCCCGACCGAACGAACGCACAAGGGAGAAAACGACAAACGGCCCGCACGAACGTGCACAAGGCACCCATGTGGTCACAACTTAGCAAACCTGATACGGGCACCCTCAAGCGAAACGACCCGACCCGAACTCGTTTCATCGGGTGCCCTCCCAAGGCGCAACGCCCTCCACCCACCCCTTGTAGCAATAAATCCAAAAAAAATTAGATGAAATTATTATTTCCAAAGGAAAAAAACTCAAATCTCATCAATGTTTCAATATAGATGAAGAGAAATGGTTTGGTAAATTTCAAATTTAAGGAGAAAATTTACTTAGAATAGCTTATAACTCGCATATTGATAGCTTCAAAAAAGTATCCTACAAATGTCAAATTTCAAATGTTTCTATGTTCATTTGACATGTTTCTATTTTACATGTGCTTGGAAAATATTGTTCACAACATGGAATAGATCCTACAAAAAAATATTCAACATCTTGTAATCGAGATTTAGTCAAATTTCTCCAAAATTTTGTCTTTAATCGTTTACATATTGTACACATCTCCTTGTAATCTATATTTTGAAAGTTTCAACATGTTGTATGGAAAACATTCTTATACCTTATTTTGTACAAGTTATTTCCCTTTACTTGGAAGTTTCTATTTTAATTTCTTTTGGAAACATTTTTATGACTCTTTTCAAGCATCATCAATTTTCTTATTCATAATTGTATTTCTAAATAGTATAATATATAAATCTAACACATGAATAATGTATGTTATTACTTGTAATAATGGTTTCCTCATCAATCATCATGGAAGTATCAAATATAGTTTAAACATTTTTTCTCTGTTATTATTATAATCCAACCTCATGGGCATGGGTGCATTAAACTAGAAAGTGTTCTCTTCCATGTGTTGTACAAATTGTCATTGTCATCCTTAAAACTCTTTTTTATTGAGATATAACCACACCATATAACCAAATTTGCATTAGTGGGTTGTTTTATGTTGATCATGGTCCTCCATATAACAATTTTAATTTATGTGTAGGTTCTTGCACTTCCAATGGATTTTTCAAATCTTGATTGTGACCTTAACAATTTTTGCCTTCATAATTACCATTTGTAAATGGGTTTTTAGGAAATATAAACAACAACCAATTAAAAAGAATTTTGTTTTTGATACTTTTCAAGTGTCGTGAATTTTTCTATGCAATATTGTATTTTAAAATAGTGTAACCTATGGATCTAACACCAAGAATGCTACTACTCATAATAATGGATTTTCAAGATAATCATTAATCATCATGTAAATCTCAAAAAAATTTACCCTTCTTTCTTTCTGTTAATAATGTCAAAACTATTCATAAAGGTGTGTTTAGCTATGAATTATTTCGTATGTCAAAAAAAATTTCTAGTAATGGATTTCACACTTTTATATTAAGAGATAGATATCCCACCCCTTGTAGCAATAAATCCAAAATTTTTTAGATGAAATTATTATTTCCAAAGGAAAACAACTCAACTCTCATAAATGTTTCAATATAGATGAAGAGAAATGGTTTAGTATATTTCAAATTTAAGGAGAAAATTTACTCAAACTAGTTTATAGAGCATATATAGATAGCTTCAAAAAAATACTTCTAGTTTTTAAAATTGGAAGAAGGATTAGCTGTATTATTTTATATTTTATTGATGGAGCATAAAATTGGAATGCTAGGAGCATAAAATTGGAATCATAACAAATAGAGGCATATTCACTTTGAAAAGGGTTTAAAATCACTAAAGGAATAAGAATGAATTCAATCATTATGATTAATGACTCTAGGATCATTATCATTCAAATGATTAAACAACTATTACGAAAATTGATGTTCGGGGTTCATTTGTAGGCATCAATCGTAAGATAACCCTTCAAGGATTCTTCAAGGGTGTATTCAATAACCCTTTCCCAAGTAAGATATATCTCCATAGACTTCTTAATAGGTGCTTCCAAAACTTTCATTGATTGTTCATTGTCCAATGCCTCACTTGTCCAAAATAAGTCTCCAACCATGGTCTTGATGTTGGACAACTCCAACACTTCAACAATATTTGTTGTGTTCCAAGAGTGATGATACACAGTCAAGGTAATTACAGCAACCAAGGTCTTCACCATTCCAAGAGGTAGTATTATTGTGTTGTGACTATCTAGCAAGGAAATTTGACCCAAGAATGATGATGCACAGTCAAGGAAATTACAGCAACCAAGGTATTCACTGTTCTGAGAGGTAGTATTATTGTATTGTGACTGTCCAGCAAAGAATGATGATACACATTTAGGTCAATTACAGCAATCAAGGTCTCCACCGTTTTGAGAGGTAGTATCATTGTGTTGAGACTGTCCAACAAGGAAATGAGCAGAAAATCTATACACAGTCCAATACAGTTTTAGTTACTACACAGGAATCATTGTAATCTTCCACAATTTGAGCTTAGGAGTCCACCACAGCTTGAGCAAGGAGTTCACCATAATCTTAAGGATTCCACCATAGTCTAAGGTAAGCTTTTTGATGACACTGTCTGAAATTAAGAAGTCTAAATTTATGTTGTCATTGTCCTAACTATAGCAAGGGACACATAAATACATGTTGATAGCAGAAAGGGCCAATACTCTGCAACATGTTGTAATTGTTACTAAATACTTGGTAAAATTCAATAAATATTTCAAAACATAAATTAATGCTCAAGAAGAATTAAAATTTAAAATTAAATTTAAAGCAAATTATCAACAACCAAGGATATTGATAAGCAACAAAACATTTAAACCAACATTTTCCAGAACAAATAACTTGCCTCTTATGAAATATTAGATCATTGATTGGAATCTATATAGCTTGGTGGAGAAATATTACAAAATTAAATTTCATTAGTGATAGAATATCACTTGAAATTATTCTCTTGATGACAAACATAACACTCATATTTTGAAATTTCTTTCAACTCGGGAAACTAGACTCCATCCGAGCTTCCACAAAAATAGTAAATAATTGTAAGTTTGCTTGCAACCTGTCAAATAAAGTACTCATGTTGAACTTAAAATATATTTGATAGCATGTGGACATAGAGTATACACAATGCACGCAAGAATACTTGACTATGTAAATCTCTCTAACTGTCTCGATTATGAAGTGTTCCCTCCATCGGCGGCATATCATAGGTCGCTTAAAATGTTAAATATGAGAGGTAAAAATTGACTGTTTGGTCATCTTCATCATCTTCCAGCCAATAATTTTCAAGAATCTTTACTGCCTTCTCATAAATTTCATTATTGTCATGACTTTGCAGGTTCTCAATCTTCTCAAGTCCTTCAGCATCATCAATATATTGTGCATAGAGATTTACACCGCCACTGTTGCCCAGAACCTTCTCTGCTTCCCCAACTTTCAAAATACTCTCTAGCCCTTCAAGACAAACAGTTACAATTATTGGGTCTGTAAATACTAGAAGGTTACATAGAGGCTTAATGCATCCTTGATTCATAATATATCTTCAACCAAAAGCACAAATTAGTAATTTTTCTAGGATGAGATTACCCAATGCTATCCCTATAACTGTTATGATAAATGAATTTTTATATTGACCATTTATTGACATAATACTTTGTTGATACTATTTTCCAAATGAGGAAATATGAAATGTGAATAGACTATGACTTATAAGAGAATTGACAAACCTCTCGCATCTATTCAATTTGTTCTTTGGAACCTCCAACATCATTGTAAGTGGCATCTGGCTTTTCTTCAATAATCATCATTGTCACACTGGGATCAATCTTAGGAGGCAAAGAGATCTAAATCTTATATGTATTGCGATCAACCCTACATAAAGAAAGAATATCATCACTCATTACATTCCAGACAAAACCCATAAGGTGTGACCTGAAGCAATCTCTAAATTTTTTTATGACATTAATGCAAACAACATAAAACATTAGAGTTGAAAACATAGTAATGCTTCACTAAGAAGTAATGTGATATCTCACATGTCAGCGACACTTAGAATTGATGGATAATATCACACTCAACTCTAAAGGAAACAAACTCCCTAGAAGACAAAGTGAACATAAAAGGATGGTTTTTCAAGGGGGATTTTTTATTAACTGACCCGACACACATGCCTTCTTTAATATCAGTAGGGGAGACTTTATCACCCAGTCCAACCACAAACTGCATTCCAAAGAGACAACTTTTAAATACTACATGCAAGTCAATGTGGCTTTCGGGAAACATTGGGTTTTGAATTCATAAGTTTTGTTGCGATAAAAAGACTAATCACTGCAGCTATAGTTTTAGTGTAAGAGTAAAGTAGCAGTTTTGATGCTTGCTGCACCTATAAGAGAATAATGACTTTACTGTATGATCACAACACAACCTGGAGAAATAGGCATACCTTGGCAATTCGTTTAACATTTATGAAATACTTGGAATCATCAGTTTTTGGATTAATGATCTTCGTGCACCTCGCTACCTGGATGAAGAAAAAAAACATATTTAGATCAATTACATGTGACAAAGACTAATACATTCTTGACCATTTTTACAAAAAAAACATTCTGATTAATCAAACATAATGAAAATTGATTTTTTTAACATTGTTCTGGGTAAATAAAAATCAATTAACATAAACATGATATGCATCAAATATTTCTTGGGAAAATCCAATCCTGGGTCTAATGTTCAACAGTTGACCCCCAGACTAAGCTACTATGAAGCATGTATGATATTTCAATGTTAGACACCTTAGCTGAATCTAATGAAAAATGTAAACTATAAGAGAATTGACAAACCTTTGGCAGATTATTATGTACCATTCCATCTAGCCTTCAAAGGCTTGCTCAAATTGTTGGCATTAAGAAGCCAAATAAAGTCCACTCCACAGATATTACCACGGTGGTTGTTATGGCTAACCCACTGGAAAACCAACAGCTCATTAATTAGAAATTTGCAGTTCACTACAAGTTAATTTCATTTTTGTTCCATTTTCAAGAATCAATACCAAAAGGAAAAGGATTGTAAAACCTACAAACCTGTGACCAACATACAACTAAATGGTAAAAACCTTATGATCATCGGCATCATTATCTGTGTAGTGGTGAGCAGTGTCATAGGAAGAAACAAAACCTTGAGACCGCAGGATTTTGTAAACATGCCCCCATTTGCTTCCATTCCAATCCTTGCATGGTACTACTACTTTAGAAACTGTAACCAAAACAAATATTGTTAAAAGGAATAAAGCACAGACCTTACCCACAGAGAATAATAGGGACAGAAGGAAGGTTATAGTCTTTCTTGTAGGTTTCCAAATACTCTAGGATTTTGTATACCTGTTACAGGTAAATTAATCATATTAATACAAAAGTAAATTAATCATAATAATATCAAATGGATAGGATCCTAATCTAACGTAGTTGCTTCACGTTGAACCAAAATTCATTAAATGAATATGAGGAAACCCATACACGTTTTATTGAGGTCAAATATATAGGATAGAAGGAAAAATTAGTACTAATTTCCACATTTGCTTCATAAGAGCTTGCAGGCTTTCCAAAGGAGGTGGCATTCTCTGCCCCACAATCTACAAATCAAAAAATATCACTCCCTTGAATGGTTTAAGAATTCCCTGGAGTAGAGAACTACAAGAAAGAAGAGATCAAGTACAGAGGAACAAAGGGAGTGGGTAGCCATTTAGGAAATTTAAATATTGTATCCATAGGAGGGCACACCATCTGATATCCGTTAGCATGTTGGAGAGGCCACCAAGGCCATGCATGAACTACACATTACTGATTAAATTCCTTAGAGGATTAGCAACACATTTAGTATGGGGGTGATGATGTGTCACATCAATATGTAGATTTGAAGGCCCATTTTTTACCCTCCAGCCTATCAAAATGTTATTTCCTCACATTAATTTACATTTTTTTGGCTATGATGTAGGAATACTAAAGGATTCTCGTCATAATTTGTGGCCTAATGATGTTAATGTACAAGAAAAGAGCATTTTTTATTACTTTGATGATGCAAAGGCATGTTGGAGGAAGCTAGATGAAGTGTAGGAGGCTTGTATCCAAAATAAATAGGATAACATAAAAGAATTTGTATAGATAAATAATGTACTGAATATAGAATATGAGTATAGATTGCAACAGAATGTGAAATTATCCATACAATTGACATGTGATCTTTGGTTATTTAATATTGTTTATTTTGATTATTCTGATTATGACAAAATCTTGCAGTTATTGGCCAATTTGGACCCATACATC
The DNA here is from genome assembly GCA_034641835.2 of Pinus albicaulis. Classification (NCBI taxonomy): domain Eukaryota; kingdom Viridiplantae; phylum Streptophyta; class Pinopsida; order Pinales; family Pinaceae; genus Pinus; species Pinus albicaulis. The sequence continues at coordinate 577,741 of JAXQQM020071191.1, read as the reverse complement.
CCTTGTCAGATGAGAATAAGGTGATCTTTTATAGTGAGATCAACAATTGTTACCTCTTTCCCTTTTTTCCTCAGGTGACAATCTCTGAGGAAAATTGCAATAAGTCCTTTAATAAAAAATCCAGCCGCTATGAGGTCTCTCAGGATATTGTCCTTTTTACATTTTATTTTCTAGTGTCACAACTGGAAAAAATACTAGATGTTATCTGGTCACTATAAGACAGTAACGTGTCCTTTTTACATTTTACATTTTTTTTACTGTTCTTGAAATCATAAAAAAAGTAATAGTTGATTGTCAGTTAGTTGATAAATTTCCTTTGAGAGAAATAAGTGACCACCTCTATAGTAATACACTTAGATTATCAATTGAATGTAGCTCAAGCGGCTGATAAGAAAAGTTGTTACCTTCTCCGACTAGGTTCAAATCCCACTTTGTGACATTTTTTCTCTTCATGAGCTGAATGTTGTTGAGATTTTATCTGGCCTTCAGCCCTGAAGAATCCAATTTACCTTATGTACCAATATGAGGGGAAATTCCATGTGAGTTTCCCCAAAAGACGCATTACGGTGAATAAAAATACCATATTTAGATCTATACTCCACAAATCTAAAACAATTCCAAGAAAAATGAGGAGATGCCACCTATTATTGTACTTATATACCAGAAAAATGTACAAATTCTTCCCAAATCCCAAGGGGTTAGCTCAAACTTTTGTCATTGATATTGCTGGGCATTTGTCTAGTTCAGTGCCAGCAGGTGCCTGCTTTGAATCCTCTAGGGTGAGGCACACTAGTCTACACTGACAGGTTTATTAGGGATGTCATCCATGATTGTGAAGAAGCTTCCCTTGGGTTTCCCACAAGGTTTTCCTTGGAAAAAAGAAGTACAATGCCTAAAATGGCTCCTAAATCCATCTATTTCTGTGGGGCTTTCAAGTTGGCTAGATACTAAAGACAATGTATTCAACAAAAGGTGGAGAAATGGGTGTATATTTATTATTTGAGAATCATTACATAATCATAACAACTGAGAGCCAAAAAACTACAAGTAGAAGTACAGAGAATCCTTCTATAAAACAACATAAAACATGAAGTTATATATATTATGATAAAAAAATAAATAAAATGCAGCTGGAGACTAGCATTACACTTGGAATCTACCATTAATTTTCATACATAAAATAGAATTTAGATATTGAAAAGAGTAGAAAAATTCACCTTACGATCTTGTTCCTCGGAAAAATACTCTCTATTAACATCACTCCTTGGAATAGCCTCATTGGAGTTAATGGCCAAGGCTGTATCTCGAACTTGGACTGGCAATCCATATTCAAGATCAAGCAGACACACCTGACAAATGTTTTTGAGTTTACAACATGTTTGGCAAACCTCTGTTTTCTTGTACCTTGCATCACGGCCTGGTCTCCACCAGAAAATTGTAAATGGTCTGGTGCAAATTTTACACTCTTTGTCAAAATTTGCTTTCGTCTACACCCAAAAAAAAAAAAAAAATCATTTTAACTCAATTCGACCACACATGTCAGTGCTTTTATAAGCCATATATAAATATACATTACATATAGTACACAAGTGCTAAAATTTGAAATAAGAAAATTCATGCATAAGAAATAAGTAATGATACAATAAAATAACTAAGAAATTTAAAATTTGATCTCTTTTATGTTTTAAGTAATGATACAATAAAATAACTAGAGAAATAAGACAGGATACTACCTCTCAAAGTCTATCTCTCTACTATTTCAAACTTGCCTACTATGTTGTTCCTATAGATAGTACATCATAGAGTTGTAAACATCAGCACCTTCCAAAATTTTAAAAAATTTATATCATCCTTCTTGACCACATTCTCATGTTTTGATTTGAACATTAAAGTGAGCTAGAAGCCCAGAAGAGTAACTAGCATGGTCAATGATCCCAACTCAACTAAGCTATTGTGCACCACATGCTGGAATACAATCATACCCTAACATTAATGCATACTTCATAAAACATTAGAGTTGAAAACATAGTAATGCTTCACTAAGAAGTAAAGTGATATCTCACGTGTCAGTGACACTTAGAATTGATGGATAATATCACACTCAACTCTAAAGGAAACAAACTCCCTAGAAGACATGAACATAAAAGGATGGTCTTGCAAGGGGTGTTTTTTAATAACTGACCCAGCATGCATGCCTTCTTCAATATCAATAGGGCAGACTTTATCACCCAATCCAACCACAAATAGCATTCCCAACAGAAAGATCTTTAATAACACCAATTATAATTATTTGACAAATACCTCTTGTTATAATAACCAAGTATAATTGACATAGGGATGGTCAACATAAAAGGTCAATAACAACTATAGATCACCAAATGATGTTTAAACATTCCTTCAACAATGTTTGACATCACGCAAACATGAGTTGGAAACATTGACTAATGAGCACCGCGTGATATCAATCAACAATGATAAAGACATTGATGTACAATACATAGTGAATATAAGAGTATCCATATGGAGGACTAGAATGACTTATATGTATCGTACAACTCCTATGAAAACTAAAACCCAATTGTAAGGTATTGATGCAAATAGGCGAAACATTAAGGATGATGTGATCGATATTGCCATTTTTATCGATAGAGTGATCAAAGCAATTACCCTCCCCTCCCTTTTTAGTTTTGGGTATCTCCTTCATGGTTTATAAAACACAAAAGAGAATAAAATTAAGATTTACAGTTTATTTTTTGTTTACATTAATGAACCCCCATAAAAAAAGGATACTCGATTTGAATGTCTTCTTCTTTGTTTAATGATGTGAACGGAGAGATAATGGTATGCTTGGTATGAGGTGTTTTCTTCATGAGTTTTTAATGAGCCTAAAAAATATAAAAGTATGCTTAGAACCCTTCACATATTAATGAGCATGAGAATAATATAAAGTGATATTCCTTGAAGAAATAACTAATATAAGGGGTAACAACTTATTTCAAACTAATAAAACCATTGTAATTAAATACAAGTAGATATGTTATTAGGATTTTGTATAGTTGTTACAGGTTTTTGCTTACACAGTCAGATACTTGGGTCCACCTTACACTTTGGGAAGCCTCTATGAGCCATAGTATTATTCCTACCTCCTTCGATGGTGCCCACAACCCTATACCTTCTCCTCTTCAACATTAAATTCATTTATGCTCAGCCTTACTTGGTGTTTACACCATTGAAGCTCCTTCCTGTTGGACATGGCTATATCCATTTGAAGTCTTCACCTTTGTGCATACCCATACTCGATTACTCCCCTGCTTGACAACTCCAATGCCATGACAAAGAGCCAAATCTGTTGAGGGTCCTCTTCTCAAGTAGAATGGAGTGCTCAAGGAACACTTCAAGCTCATAAGGAAGCACGGAGATATCATTCCCAAACCCATGTTCCTATACAACAGGAAATCAACTTTGTTGATATTGAATTTCGTGTTCAACATGATGAGCAAGTTGTTGAGGAGGTATTCGCCTCTATGGTTGTGTGGGTGATTGATTCAGGCCATAATTTAGGGCGCCAAAACTAATATCTATGTATAATCGAGCTATACTAGAACATGAAATTTCTCCCCAACAATGTCTTACTAGAGCATAATGAAGCTCGCAGGGAGATATTATTACATATTGATGAACTACAAATGGAGCACAAGGATCGTAGTTTGCAACATTGTGACATCTCTACCAAGTTGGCCCTTCAAATTTAATATATGGGACGGAGAACAAAGCCGAGAACTAAATATCAATCTTCCCGGGGGTTGCATGGTAATAGAATGGGCTGCCACTGTTCATGCCATGGACAATGAAACTAAGAACTTGTTGTGAAAACTTGTGCCCAGATTGAGCATACAGTGTTTAAGTATTGGCATGAAGGATTAAGTCCTTAATGAGATCACAGCTTTGTCATTATGAATAAACCTTCAAACCGCAGCACAAGATATTAAAGCCTATGAATCTAAGAATTGAAGACTGCTGCTCAAAATAGCTTATTCTACTGTAAACTACTGCTCAGTAGAGCTTATTCATTTCCTATCTTGCTGTAGCATGTGCCACCAGACCAAATTATGGAGTAGCAAGGCCACCAGACCAAATTCTTCCAACCGTAGGTCACTGACTCTGCAAGTTCTTATGTTTCAGTAGGGATAGTGTCTTCCTAGTGTTCTAGGATTTATTCTGCCCTTACTTGTTTTTTTGGAGTAGCAAGGGTTTGGGTGGTGGTAGGAATGTATCATGTCCTCTTCTTTCCTGGAACACAGGGGGGCCTATTTTGATGCCCTCTCATTCTATCGGTGGTTGGTTTGCTATAATTATCTCAACATCAATATCACCATACTTCTATGGTGTAATAGAATTTGTCTCTTCTTCCTTAATATGAATTAGTAGGTACTTTGTAGCCAAGGGATTCATGACAATATATTCTTCATCCTTCACAATTGCAATGGGTGGAGTCACACAACATTGGGCTCATTTAGTGAAGTTGCAACCATTGGAGTTGCAATGACTTCTTCCCAAGATTTTATTTCTTTGTTTAGAGCTTGTACCATGAGTAACCTGATAAGGCCATGGTGAGAGATGAAATATCTTGGTATGTTTGGTTTTTGTGCATGGGCTTCCTTATTTTGTAGGGACTTGAGTAGGAAGTACAACATATTGACATTGTGACAGTGTCTGAGATGGTTAAGAAAACAAATGTTCATATTCCTCTAAGCCAAATGAAGCACCTATACTGTCAGTAACCTAGTGAATTGATTATGGCTCAAAGTTTTTACTGAAAATTAAATATTAGTTTTAGCATTCACTAGATACATAAAGGAACCTCTCAACTGTCTATAAATTCACTACATAGCCTGTTTATAATGTGGCAATGGTACCAAAGAAGAAATCGTAAGAGGTTACCATGGTTTAATGTAGACTCTCTGACCCAGAGCCTACACGATCTCCTTGAGGCTCAGTTTTCATCATGTCAATATGGGGTGTAGCCTGAAAAGTAGAAACCAAATTTAATAGCAAAGTTTTCGAAAAGAAATATAATAAACATTATAAATATACTTATGTTGGAACACCTAATCCTACATGGGTAGGTGTAGAATGGGAAAAGTCACAATGGAGTCCAAGTGACCTTGGAATATGAAACTAAGAGTCACACCATTGTACTATAAATGTACATCTTTGTATAATGGAAAATAAGAAAGCCTCACGCTTATCCTTCATTGTGTGTTGAGCCTCTCTTGTGTGTGTGTTCATCTTTCTCATACACCATGTGTGTGCTTAACATGGTGTTTAACATGGTATCAAAGCGGACGATTGTTGGCCCTGCTCCAAATTGAGTGAGTCATTTGTGTTTATGGCCTGTGCATATCTGCAAAAATTCTTGGCATTTTTGCAGCACTCAGAGTTTTGGTAGCAGTGATTTTGTAGCATTCAGAAATTTTATCTTGGAGAAGAGCAGCATTCAAAATCCGTGGCAGCACTCAGAAATTGACTTTGAAGAAGAGCAACAGTGGTGTTGAAGAAGCGCAGAACTGTGCATCTGAAGGTTCTCTAAATTCTGATTTTTTCTCTGCATTTTCTGCCTTTGATTTTGCATTGGAGAGCTGTTGAAAATACTGTTCAAAGTGGGGTTTTGAAGAAAAGTTTTGGGTTTTCAAGTAAAATTTCTGATTTTTTCCATTGAAAGTTTCTGCAATTCTGAGTTTTTCTGCTGCTGGAAAATATTCTCTGCTGCTGAGCTATTGGAAAAATTTATGGGTTTTATTGGCAATCTCTGCAATGTTTTCCTGTTGTTTTAAATTCTAAAACTCCTCTCTGCTGTTTTGATTTAAAAATAAAATTAAAATTAAAAAATAAAAAAAATAAATTTCAAGCTCTCCCACTCCATACGCACTCCCTTACAGCTCTGCAATCAACCCTAATTTCTGGTTCGGTGCCCCGCCCTTGCATACACCCCCACTCTCCATACGCTCTCTACAGCTGCTATACCCCTCTCGCTTTACCCTTTACTCCCTCATGCGGCTATCCCTTGCCTGCAACAGTGGCACCTCCCTCACAGAGCATCGAGCTCCCCTCATTCCCTCTTACCAACACTCGACTCCCTCTAATCCTACGCAGTCGCCCCTCTCATGACTCTAACACTCCACCTTACGCTCCCTAACACTCGCTTCCCTCCCAACCATCGAAACCCCTACCCACGGCCTACAGCTCCTAAGATTTCCCCACCCTTATCACTCCACACTATCCCCTCTCACATACAACAGCGCTCTAAACCACGCTCTCCGCCCTCCCTGCGCTAAAACTCCCATACTCTATCACTCAACAATACTCTCTACCCTTCCCAACGCTAACTCCATACCGACCATTCCCTCACCCCTACCTCTACCCATCATCACCGCCCCCTCACCATCGCTCTACTCAACACACGAGTCTATATCCTTACGCAGACCCAAACTCTCCGCCTACCAGCCTGTGCGCCCCTTCAATCCAGACCCTGCTCTCCCTGCGCAGACCCTATCCTTCTCCCCTATTCGTTCCTCCCTCCACGGCTTACCACTCCTCCCACTCTCGCGCACTCTCTGCAACCACCGCTCACGGCTTAACGCCCCCTCTTCAATACCCACGACTGCATAAATCCTCACCTGTCTTCTCCACGGCTCTGGCCGGCCCCTCCCTGCAATACTCTCCCTCCCCCTTACACCCTCGACCGCTCATCTCCCTCTACGACTACGCCTCCCTCCCTGAATCTATCTCATCCCTTCCCTCTTTTAATTACTATCCTGTTTTAATAATATCCCATTGAATTTTTTAATAATATCCCCTCCCTCCATTAATAAAACCCCCTCCATAATACCTTTTCTATTTTTAATATTTGCCCCTTCTATATAATACCTTTCCTCTCCTTTTAAATTAATTACTTTTGTTAATAAAAATCCCCCTTCTCCATTTTTACTACAATCCCTCCTTCCCATTTTTTAATTAATCCCAATTAATTTATTTTTTTAATTAATTTTTAATTAATTAAAAAAAAAAAAACAGCAGAGAGAGAGGAAGAGCAGAAAGAGAGGAAGAGAGAATATGAACAGCAGAAATGAAGGAAATGGCATATGAAGAGAAAATGGACTGAATACATAGAGAAAATTGCAGATTTGACATTGTGTGATTTGTGGCATATATAAGAGGGTGATTTTCTAAAGAAATTTACACTTGAAGACAAGTTTTCCATCATTGCAAAACAACTATTTGAAGGAAAATTCAGCTACCTTAAAGGCCTCTTGCATATTGTTTTTGTTGCACATTCAAACAAATATTTTGCAGAGATATTGTATTGAGCTGACATTGTATTGCTTCTTCATTCATAGTTGCAATCAGTATTTGAGTTGTTGGATTGTTGATTGTCCTCCATCATTTGAGGAGCGGATTTTGTACTTTGAGAATTCAATAGTTGGAAGTCCTCTTGAGTAATTTTTATTTATTGAAATTAAGTTGAATCACATTGTAAACGAGTGCATTTTCGGTTGAAGCCGACACCCTTTCATTTTTTGAGCCTAAATTGTTGAAAATGGCTAAAATCAATGAGGCATTAGAGTTGTTGAAAAACCTCATTCATTCCAATGTTGATGACATGATAAAAATGAGCAAGCATGCTTTGTGTAATATTCAAACTTGTTTACAAGATGCACAAGAAAAGATTGAGTTTTTGCAGTTGGAATCTCAGCTCCAACAAGACGAACTTCAGCAAAAGAGTCACCATTCTGAACCTGTTTATGTTCAGAACATTGTGAAAGACTCCCATTAGCAGCAAGTCAGCAAAGTTTCAGTTGATTCTCATTCAGTTCCTTGTACTAGAGCAGATGTACATGCAGATGCAGCAGTTCAACCTGCACTTCTCAAGCCCATCATCAGACCTTGGGAAGAGCTTGTCCACAACAAGCACCGATGGTCCCGGATATGACAAGGATGTGTCCTTTCATATCTCGAACTACACCAAGCCCATAGTATTTCAGTATGCCGATTCCTATATGACAGCTTCACCCGCAATACCTGGGATCCCGGTTTCGCTTCCACAACAACAGATTGAGAAATGCCAACACTGTGATCGAGTTGGCCATATGAAAGATCACCGTTTTGATCTTCATCCATGCAAGCACTATGCGGCACACCCATTCTTCAGACAGATGCTTCAAAAACAAGCCTCCTGCAAGAACCAAGATTCATCTTGGATGGATCGCTTCTTGGCAATGGGCATCAGCAGCCAAGAAGATGTTTAAGTCACATGTCAGAACATGTTCACGGATATTGAGCAAACTTGCAGTTGAGTTTTCGCCATCATCTCACCTTGTCCCTGACAGGGGGGAAAATGGTGGTCATGTACAAGCTTTGACGACAGATCAAGCAAGCCTGAGCCACAATCTCTCATTCCATGTTCAGAGTTGTAGCCAGCAGTTCAAGCAAGCCTGAGCCACAATTCGTCATTCCAGATTCAGAGATGTAGCCAGAGACACGGATGCCCATGAGCATGCCTTCGGTTGGTGGACAACCTTAAACCATCATCTTTGGTTGATGGACAACCTAAAACCATCACAGGTAGTAGACCTCCCTTCTTTTAGGTCGAAGGTCTCCCTTTCATATATGAGGAACACTTCCTCTAGCAGAAGCCTTCAGCTTCTTGCCAACTTTGGTTGAGTTCCAAGAAATGCTTCAAGCATTCCAGAGTTGTTGGTAATCCTAAAACCATCACAGGTAGTAGACCTCTCTTCTTTTAGGTTGAAGGTCTCCCTTTTTTATGAGGGACAATTCCTCTAGCAGAAGCCTTCAGCTTCTTGCCAGTTTTGGAAGAGTTCCAGGAACTGCAACAAGTTTTGCGTTCCAGTGTTTGTGGTCATCCTAAAACCACCTCTTTTTTTCCAACATTTCAGAGAGTTGATTCAGCCCAAGTGCTGCCATGTATTCTTTGCATATTTGTATTACAACTCTTTTCTTGGACTCACACATACCCCTTCGGATTAAGGGGGGATGTTGGAACACCTAATCCTACATGGGTAGGTGTGAAATGCGAAAAGTCACAATGGAGTCCAAGTGACCTTGGAATATGAAACCAAGAGTCACACCATTGTACTATAAATGTACATCTTTGTATAATGGAAAATAAGAAAGCCTCATGCTTATCCTTCATTGTGTGTTGAGCCTCTCTTGTGTGTGTGTTCATCTTTCTCATACACCATGTGTGTGCTTAACATGGTGTTTAACAACTTAACGAAAAGTATCGATACCTGTGTCACAACTGGAACCTGAGAAGAAATAATCTCTTCAGGCAGCCCTTGATGTGTAGCGCTAACCTGAAAATTCCATAATGTTAATACTTATACCATATAAAATTATGTGACATAAATTCAATTTCAATTTGACGTACAAAAATATAGATAGATATAAATGAATGTGGCACCTGTACATGATCATGTCCATGATCTACAGAATGAGGACCAAGGGCAAAGAAATGTTGTTCTAAGAATTTTGTAAACTGCATAAGTTAAATAAATATATTGGCGTAAGTTTTTGGAGACTAAATGTATATACACCAAAAAACATGTTATATGCACTCTAGCTCATCTTATAAATGTGTATTTTAAAATAGATCAAAACATGCTTGTACATATCTTGCCCATGGTGTGCATTTGTCGTGTAATGGATCGCTCATGGAGGTCTCTACATGAGGATGCATACTCCATAAGCTCATCTCGCTCCATCTCCCTCAACACGTCATCTGGAATACTCACAAATGAACAAACTCCTACACTAGATGAAAGTTGGCTTGTCCCCAAGCCAACTTCCACCCCTCCTAAAGCAGCTGCAATATGTTCTTGTATCTTCTCCCTCATTTGTGACACAGCACTAGAGGTAAGGGTTAACTCCTCTAGAAGTGTAACTACCCTAGGTGGTCGAGGTGCTAAACGAGGCGCTGGAGGCCTAAACCCAATATCTCGCATAGCATCAGGTCGTTCATATGTACGACCTTTTCCAGCTCCATACAATTTGGACCCAGTATCTGTATAGTTAGGGTCCATGTGCTCTCATAATTGAGCAAACAACATCATAACAAAATATTGCGGCACCTCATCATTATTTGGGAACTTCCCGTATGCATACAGGAACTTCTCATAAATATAAGGCGCAATATTGGAATCATTGAATCTTGCAATCTTCAAACGTTTTTTGTCTTCAGGCCGCAAGTCAAATAGTGACAAGGCCATTTCTTTAATGACCCTACTTTTAACTTCATTGTAGAGTGGATACCAATCACTGACGCTCTCCTCCTATGCATCATGTCAAAAAAAACTTGGGTTGATGGTCTAACCCCAGGATAAGTCTCTATCAAACTCTCCAAATTGTGCAAAACAATTTGGAGACAATTTCGACTAGGGGCAGAGAGATTGCAACTTTGAAATTCATTGCGCAATCTCGTGGAATGCTCCCTCATCCCATCAACAATAAGTAAGGATATGGTATCTTCCCAAGGCATCTGCTCAGGAATATCACCGGGATGGGTGTAAAGGGATCATAGCTCGGATTTTGAGCAAACTCATGAACCCTACGACCTCTCCCCCTAGGAGGGTGACCACCACCACCTGTAACATGTTAAATTATTGCACATGTTAAAAATTAAATAATTTAAAAGGAAAATTTGTATTTAAAAAACTTTTCTGGTCATTTGAAAATACTTGGTGGAAAAACTCTCTTCCTCTTTGCTCATACTAGGATGGTTCCCTTCTGAGGAATGAACGTCTCTAACACTCACTATACAAAACATTAAATTGTTTTATAACACAATTACATGAGACACACAATAAGTTTCACATTAAACATACATCAAACAATAAATTTTCCTTTAGATTTTACCTGGAGGAGAAGTATCCAAGTGTGGGATGGGTGCCACAGGCTGAGACATTGTTCTCCTTTTCCCCTCACCAGCAATAGGGCCAACCCCAAATCCTACATTTTCACCTATGGAGCATAATGTTTTCACATTAAACACATGTCATTTGAAAAGAAAAAAAAATTCATTTGTTCAACATTGAATATAACGTAAAATTGAACATTTTAACTAGCAATTGATCTAATGTGTACCTATACCGTGTATAATATAATCCTCAGAATGGGCTCTATGAAATTGGGGGTGAATGGGAACAGGTCTATGGGGCTCCTTTTGTTCGATTTCTTGTCTGGACGCACGAGTCATATGAGTGTGTCCACCTGTGCAGGACAAAAAAAATTCACATTAATCAATTTTTCACAACGAACAATAAATATAACCTACTTGAAAACATGACATAACTAAACAACCAATGTACTTGATAATCCTCCTCTCACGGAAGGGTCTCTGTAGGGCTTGCATGATGCCATTGTTGCTATAGTATCAAATCAAATTTATGCCCCTCATAGACAAATTAGAAAACAAATTATCAATCGACAGCCATGTCATCAAGCAATGGATAACAAGTACTATAGCTCCAACATTTTGAAGCCAACAACAATATTAGTTATATGGTATAAAAAGTATGGTAAGCATCTTTCAATGTCTGGAATTTTGTTAGCAATCCCATATAAAAAGTTATTAATACTTTTTTATATCTATTTCCTATATCCTAAAATTTTATTTATTAACCTCAAAATTTCCAAATTTGATTTACAATCCCAATTAAAACCTCTCCTATTTTCCTTTGAAATAAGTTAAATTGTCTCTATGAGGACATGGCTGTGTCAAAGCGCAAGGTTACAAGGTTGAGGTTACAAGGACACAAGTACATATAGGAACACGTGCTTAGGTTACGATGACAAGGGTCAAAGGTTACAATTATGCAGCGTTGAGGTGGAGCAAGCTATGGACATTAGCATACGAACGCCGGCCAAGTTTACAAAAACATACATGGACACGGGTCAAGGCTACAGTGACTCACTAAGTTATGGGACCGAGATTACATGCCATATAAGGATGTAACCAACGTTCCTCTGCTCAAAATGGCTTCTCTCTAACTATGGATGATTAAACTAGATTTTCATGTATGTTCATTGATAAAAATGCTTGCTCATATGTTTTTATTGTTATTGATATTATCATTTTATGTTTTCTGTGTTATAATATGTATGTGTGAACGCAATGGAATGTTGAAAATTATAACTAGGTCGGTCTTCATGTTGACTTTGTAATTATATTCTTATGTAAAGAAAAAGTCAAAATAATAAGATGTATTTAAGAGTCATGATCATGAGGGATCTAGTCAAAAAATATACTCCAAGTTCTTGGAAAAATACCGTGAAGAGGTGACCCCCAAAAGATGCACAAAGATAATCTTATAAACGCTGAAATATCTATTCTTCATGTCAACCTATAATTAACCATAAAGTTGGCTCCCTATTGTGCTGACTGGTCGGCCTAAAAGAGAATTAGATTGTCTATATAAATAACCTCTCTGCGGCTCATTTGAGGAGGAAGTTTTTCGGTCAACCAAGATAGAGTTTGCGGATTTATCTGAGATGGTAAAGCAGCTAAAAGGGATGCGGATTCACCTGAAATAGAAGTAACTGAATGCGTACACTGAAGGTGTAAACTGAAGGTATAGACTGCAGATTGATTAAGCTAGTTTGAGAAGAATACAATGCGGATACTTACAAGGTTACAATGCAGATATCGCAAGGGTTGCGATGAATTCTTAAGTCTAATGAAAGGAAGGTAAATCTATGATTTACCTTCCTATAATAAAATTATTACTTCTGCTTAAATCATTTGTGTCCTGTACACTTTGGTAATTGACTTGATGAAGGATTAATTAAGAATAATACATAAGCAAACAAGCTCACAAGTAAATATCAAGAAGAGAATTTATAACCCCTCCATATTCTCAACATGGTTTTAGAGCTATGGCAAAAGATGATCACCTTATAGGCAAGAAGATTTTTAAATTATATAAAAGTTACTATCTGGGATCAAATTCAGAGAGAATAAGTTTTGTGCTTTCACAAAGAAAAATTTTGATACAAATTCAGTGATACAAATTCTCAACAGAAATAGCCCACTGGACTACGCAGAAAAGACATGGACCGAGTTCAGCTTGGTTTGAGATTTTCGAACTGAATTACAGTGAATCAAGTTTAGATCTTCCTCTGAGATTTTCGGATTATCTTCTGGGTTCAGGTCAAAATTTCAGGAGGTCGAGAAAGGATCATATTACAGGTTCGGAGAAAATCTCAGGGACATAATGGTTCGGTGCTAGTTTACAGTGCTACTCAATAATAAGTTTACAATGATACAGTGGCTTAGTTCAAGTACCAATTATAGTAGATGCAATTTGGATGATGCCACAGTTCAGTGTTTCGATGTTTTAGGAGATGATGTCTCAATTTAAATGTATGGTGCCATTCTCCGTAATCATCAGTATCAAATGGAAGATCACAGGAAGGTCAAGGGACTACGTTTTGGTGTTATATAAAGGTCACAGTACAGTGATGTATCACTGTGGTCTTGATGTTGCTACAATGATAACCTTGTACATGAACATGTTCTGGTGTCAAAGTGCAGCATGCTGCAATCAAGGAAGTTTTGGGTTCAATCTGCCACATCATGTCCTGGTGCAAAGTAGTGCAGAAAAGAGAAGATCATCATAAGGTGGATAAAAGAGCAGCATCATTATACAAGATCTCAGACTTGGTCAAGGAAGGATATTATCTAAAGGTCCTAGCAACCGAGCTTTCCTAGGACTTGTACAGAAGAGTGCAGAAAAGAAGGCTTTATCATCATTACAACAAAGATCTAATCCTTACCCTTGAAGAAGATCATTCAAAGAGAAATCACTAACACATATTTTCTCCACCATCGAAGAAATCAAGATGAAGACTTTATCTTCACTTATCAAGTAAGTATCTTTCATTCTATAATCAAATTTTGTTTAAATGACTTTGTTTTTGCAGGGAGATCTATAAGCTGGTTGGGTTACCAAGATTCCTTGCATGAGGAGAATAGTCACAGTCCTCGAAGAAAGTAAGGTTAAATGTCACTTAGATCAGATTTATACAAAATTGAGGTATCAAAGAATGAAGGGATATCTTCATAAGATCTTAACTATGAGATATGGAAAAGACGATAAGATGGACAATGTAACAAATAGACAAGAAAAATTACCTCATTCAATTAGTGGTCTCTATACTAAGTGGAAAAATACAAATCAAGGGCAAAAATGTTGAAGGATAAAATACTCAAACATTTGCAAAAGGAAAAAGGGAAGTTGAGGAAATTACAAGAAAGATGGTCCTAAAGGGACAATCTCAATAGGAGTAAGAAAAGAAGATTAAAGAAAAAAATCATGCAAACTTATGAATAAGGAATTAATTTATGTTGGAAACAATGTAGCATCCTGATCTAAGCATGGCAGGAACTCCTGGTTTTTTATTCTAGTTTCGCTAGACCCTCACCTGGTTGATTTTGGTTCTAATTTTCAAAACAGGGTATCAACATACCAAATGTCGAAAATACTCTTGAACCTACTAATAATGGATGAAATCCTATATTTATTAATCTTAAACTTGGCATGGATGGTTGGGGCCTAACCCTACAGGACTAGGATGACCCACCACCCAATGCTAGGATTTTTAGTCTGGAATAACACTTAGTTAGTATTCGAGGGAAAATTAAACCATGATGACGTTTACTATGGAGGATCTAGAAATTATAAAGGAAATGAAAACCCTTATTGAGAAATATAAATCAGAAAAAGGTCAGCCAGAAAGAGATGCAATCTAAGATATAGAAAAGGAGAGAGGTTCTATAGAAATGTAGCCATAATTTTCAAGGTTCCTCCTCTAACTCTATAATTGTTAGGGAACACTTTAGACATGTTTCTCCCATTCATGAAAATCATCCCACAGTTTCACTTTCAATTCCACAAACAAGAGAGTATTGTTGGCTTTATTCCACCTTCCTCCACCACTACTAGTTGCACTCATCCCACCATTGAAACCATTGGAATAAGTACAAGGAATATGCTTATGAGTACATGGCCAAATTGTGGTATGATTAAGAAATCCCCTTCAATATTTCCTACTCAGCTTATTATCAATCTACTCTAGAGTTCATAGTTGTTGTTAGTAAGAGCTTCAAAGGCCATTTTTATAGATGAAAAAAAAAAAGAAATGTTTAATCCATAAATGACTAGTTTATAGAGATTGAAAAATCATGGGGAAAAAAGGGCATTTTTTTCTCAAATGGATGGAATGACGGAAAGTCTCTTACCATGATTAATTTCCTTTTTTATTTTCACACAAGGATCCTTGTTTTTGAGATCAATAAATGCATCTAACTGGGATTAATATGAAAACTTGTTATTTCAGCTATGAAATGTGATTTTCCTCAAGCTGGTGTGGAGAATATTGTTTAGGTTATCACTGATAATGCCTCTAACTATGTTGTTGTTGGTAAGAAGTTGGGTGGAAAAAAACCCAACCACACTACAAACTCCATGCATTCCAACTACCTAAACTTTGCATATTTGGTGTCTAATTATTTGGATTTACATTGAAGTCCATGAATATGTATTTTTTTAATATTTTATGTTGTTTTTAGTAAATTTGTTCAAAAACTAGTCTATATGGACCACTTTCTTGTTTTGGTTTGGTAGAACCCTTAACTAGTTGATTTTGGTTGTGGTTTTCAAAAAATTGGTCTCACCATACCAAAAGCCAATAAGCCTATTGGACCTACCAATCATGGATGGGAACCAATTATTGTTATCCCTAAAATTGTTCTAGATGACTGGGGCCTAACCCCCAAGGGCCATGGTGATCCACCACCCAATGTTGCTTTATGTTTATCCCAAACCTTGAGCCATTATACTTCCACATACTATAGGTTTTGAAGGATTTGGTAAATATTGTTATTGTTTAAGGGGTGTTGGATAGCCATTTCTGGGAAATGTTCTTTAAGCCCAATCAATTTTGAGAGGGAGTGTTGAAATTTGGAGTAGCTTTGGGATGAACTCCCCCAAGAGAAGCCAAGCTACCCCAAGGAGAAACCATCTTGACCCAAAGAGAATTTATTTGGATAAAGGAAAATTATTAGTATTAATGTGTTCAAATGGACTTGGTATTCCTCCTATCATTTAATGTGGCATAAAATTTATTTGGGTGAGCAATCATCAAGGTGAATATATTTAAATATTCTCGAGGGAAAATTAAAAGAGGCTTTTCGTCAAATTCAACCTCACAAATGAAGGGTCACATTGACACCAAAAGGCACCCCTTGATTCCCCCATCGATTTATATAAATAGAAGGCCTTAGAGCTCATTTAAATCATATTAATTGCATCAGATAAAATTTAAAAAGGGATTTTGAGGTAGCCGCAGGATTGAGAGCCCTAGCCGAAGTGGAAAAAGGAAAGTTTTTGTGTCTATGGTGTATGATCTGATTGGCCGAGTAAGGAAGGAGGCTAGCCAATCTTGTTTGGAGTATTTCTAGGCATATTTGGTGACACAATCTTTGTGAATAGGTTGCATACTTTCTGTGTCTTGGAGGTAAGTTTGAGCCCCTATGGTAACCTATTTGGAGGACTGTAAGGCATGTCTTGGAGCACCAAATCAAGGCAGGCAACAAGCTGAGTTCGTGGATGATTTTTTGCATGCACGAGGGCTGATTTTTCTTGGGAATAGGGCTGCATATTCTGAGTTGGTTGCCAGAGGGTTGAGCCCTAAATTGGATCAAATCTGAGGTCATTCAATGTTGGAACAAACCTATGTCTAAGGGCCAAATTTTCTCGTGAAACAGCGTTGAAGATAAGGTATGTTTGCAAGTGGTTTGTAAGCTAGAATTGGAGTTGTAGCATTAGCTACAAGAAGCCCTAACCGAGGCTATATCTTTAGAGATTAAAAGTGTGCACAGGGCCAAGCTTTCATGAGCAAAAGTTAACGTCCTCAAGGGTAAGTAATTGTATTCTATTTCGATTCTTTTCTAGAAGATATGGTATTCCCTTGTATATATTTAAACAATAATGTTAAGTGACCTAATTATAGTGAATTTGGAGGCTTGTTAGAGGTTGCTTGGTGTGCCCTAGTACTGTGAACTATGGAAAACTCAATACAAATAAGTGGACAAAGTATTGCATGAAAAGGGTTGGTTGTCAAGCCTCAAAACGAATCCATTCAACCAAAATCATCGAGCCTCAAAACTAAGTCATCAAATTTCATTGTAGAGATATATAAAGATCCATTGAGTAACCTTCCACAGTGAGTGAGAGGCCCTAATCTAAATATAAAAGACTCCTACATTTACCCCGTACCAGATAAACAAGATCGCCCTGATCCATGTGAAAGACCCTTGAAAATATTTCAGACTAATAATGATCGATAATCACGAAATATTCTCCATTCACTATATCTTCTGGGGTTTAAATTTTTGTTACAATCATCAAAAGGGTCACACTGGACGGGGTTTTCCTTTTTTGGCTCAGGAAACCTTTCAACAGTTTTGAAACTGGTATATTATGATGTTGTGACTATGGGGCTTATATGCAAGGGAAAAAAGGAAAACCCATGGGGTGAAGGTGCCATGTACAATGAATATGAAAGGAAAATAATGATTGTATTAGCTTCTTTGAGAGGATTACGATATTTAAATGAGATTGGAGAACTTGGCACAACTTCAGGAATTAAGTTTGATCTCCAATTATAATAATGCTCCCTACAGTGATAAGCTTGAAATCCTCAGTCTCTCTAATTTGTAAATGAAACTCAGCTCCATAAATAATAAAGAGGTGGATTTGGCCTATTTATAGATTGAGTAACTCACTCCCAAATGGATCTGGAACTCGACCCCTGAATGATGAAATTCCTAGAATTGGTCTCCTACAGTATAAAACTCAGTCTACCAAGGATAGTTTCGTCCTCTGCAATTAAAACCTCCATGAAGAAATGAACCTTGACCTTCAAATGAGAAAGGATGAATTTAACCTTATTACTCCAGCTATGCAATCAAGCTCGGCCCCTTTTATAATTCTTGGTTCAAACCCTGAAGATGATGTTTGGCTTGCAAATAAATGATGCTCTCGTCCTAAGATAAGGATAGATTTGATCCCCAAAGATAATTGATCTCGGCCTCCCCAAATGCTCTAATCTAAATATAAAAGACTCCATCGGATAGGGTTTATATGCAAGGCAACACATTTTTTATCATGTTTATCTATATCGAGCTACCGTTGCATGTGGTGTTAACAAATTATGTTTAATGATTACAGAGGCAAATTCTGAAACCAATTAATCCGCTCATGGGGTGAAGGTGCCATGTACTGTTTTATATATCTAATATAGCGTTTTTTTTCTCTGAAAAATAAATATTCAATGGCTATATGAAGAAGCTTACCTAGCTAGATGATAACGATGGCTCGAATGCTCGGCAGCGACAGCTCCAGTCCAAGAAAACGCGAAAACGACAACGCGAAAATGTAAACGACAGTGCAGAATGCCGAGCGAGTTAAGAATTTTGGGGTTTTATTATAAGAATAAAACTCTCGGAGGAGAGTTAAAAAGACTCTTAGACGAGAGTTAAAATAACTCTCGTCCGAGAGTCTTCTCGAGAGTTTATGTCAATACAACTCTCGGATGAGAAAATACTTAACTCTCGTTCGAGAGAATTTTAACTCCGGCCAAGCCCAATCAAACTCTCAGCCGAAACATTAAAAATCTCTCGGACGAGAGTTTTAAAAACTCTCGGTCGAGAAATAGAGTTGACTATTTTCTCGGACGAGAGATTAAAAATTTCACCCAAATTCTAGCCATCCACCAAAAAAGTGTTTCCCAACTTCGAGATTTCACCCAATAGAAAATGCTTCACTTAATAGTCATTATTTACAAAATGCAAAAATTATATTTATTGAGATTCATGAGCTTTATAAGGATTTTAAAAGACAACCCCTAACTTAAATATAACATAATGCATAATTTAATCTAAATGAACCAACCTCTATTGTCATTATTTTTATCCCACTCAAAAGCTATGGCTACAAATTTTATTATTTATTCCAAAATCTCTTCATCTCATGTGGATGTTAAGGTTTCCAAATCTCACCACCTGCCCTGGTGGAGATTCATGGTTGTGAGGGTTAACCTCAAAAAACGAGGTTTGCAAGAAGAAATTTAACCACTCCCTAAACCAAGGCTTTCCCTTTTAAATACTATTAATTCTTACGGCTCTAGACAAACTATTCCAGCACAAATATTCATAAAGAAATAACTGGTAAAATTGTAGTGATATAACACATATTTGCCATATTCATAAAAAATAACAGGTAAAATTGTATTGATATAGCACATTTGTCTACATATCTAAGTTTCGAAAAAGCCCATTAAATCTAGATCACAGCATTTTCGTTATAAATATTAAACCCTGCTCATTGAAGAGACTTCAAAGACTTGACAATTTCCATTTTCTCTCTAAAATAACTCCCCTAAGCCAAGTTTTTGTTGCACTGAAAGCCAACGTGATTCCTTTCCCTACCATCGTAACACCTTGTAACAAAGATGGTAACAAAGAAGGCAGATAAAACCGAGCAAGAAAGGCTTTTTGGACGGAAGGCTAGGGCTAGTGAGGGTTAGGAGTAGTCAAAAATCCTCGAGGCATCAACCCCTGTTTGAAGCGGGGGAAAAGCTATATTATTGTTTACCCACAATAATGGAACTAGGATAAGAAAAGCTAAATTATTGTTTACCCGGAATAATGGAACCAAGATAATATACTGGAGGACAAGGCAACCATGGACCTTGAATACCTAATAAGGGTAATCAGGGTATAGAGGTTTGCTAGAAGAAAAATATCACACATTTTATATTTTACTTTATATAAAAGTATATATATCTTTTTTTTTGCAATGAGCTCTATTTCAAAACCTATATTTCACATTTATATATGAGTATTATGCATATAAGTAAATAGAAGTCAATAAAAATACAAGCATGCCTTGATGGTTCGTGTAAGATGATTTCAATGGAAAATAATTCATTTAAGAACACACATACACACACATATTAGAAAAATAAAATAGATACAACAAATTCATTGCAAAAATAATTATAAATAATAATAGAAATATATAATAATATAATTGAAAATTCCCATTGTAATTTTTTTTATTATTAATAGAAAGTTATGATCTTTTTCCTCGGACCCAAAAAAAAAAAAAACTCATATAATATTCTAAAAGATATAAACTCATACAAATTAATTCAAAAAAAACTATGTTCAAATTGCATTAAAAAATTGGAATGCACTTGTGAACAAATTTATAAAGAACATTATCTTCTTCCACTACAATGAAGTGCATGTTCTATTGAACACTCGAATGTACTCATGTTTCTCTTTCATACGATGAAGTGTCTTAAGAAAGGGGAATAAAACCTGCATAAGCCAAGTATCTTTCTCTTTTCCTATATAGGATTTTATCAAGATGTGGTTTGATCAATATTCGATGAATTGAGAAGTATGCTTTGTTGTATCTATTAGCAATACATTTGATTCTTCATAATTTTCTCCATATTGGGACCACACATCAGTCAACCTTTTCTCATAAAATTGTATTGTTCTCCCCGCTTCTAATTTTGTTTGCAAATGACAATGAGACCTATTCCATGCGAATTTAAAGTCCTCCATATCAATATTTGATATTTCAAGTACTTGTCAGATGTATTTGTGAGTGACATTTAATGTCCAAATTGCAACATCATAATTTTTAAAGAAATATTTTAACAGTTCTGAGTGAAAGGGCCTTAAAAAATAGGACCTATCACCAAACTCCCAATCTGGTTCTCTTTGAATATAAAAATTTTGTTCATCTTTGGTGTACGATTAGAAGAAAACTCCTTCCATTTCAAATATCGACAACATATTTTGACTTACAGTGATGCCCATTTGCATCTACAACTGCACTGCAACCACATGTATGATATTAACATATCTCCAATTCAACATTTTATTGCTTAATGATATAAAAACCCAACATTTCAAAAATGATGTTAGTATTTATTTTGAATTAATGGTAATCACAAATTATAATTACAATGGCCCCAGTAAAGTGAACAAACTAATGATATGTTTACTTTATACATACAACCTAATACCTTTATTAAATTTGTATGCAATAAGCAAGTCTTATAGAATCACATTGACCCACCATTTAAATCATTGGTTTTAAGACTTATAATGATTTGTTTAATTTGAATTGAAAGATATAATTACAATGGTTGAAATTAAACAAACTAATTATATATTAGTTTCCACATGTAATATAATACAATTTTTAAATTTCAAACCTACTTAGTTATACGCTCTAGAGTCTCTACTTTAGTTTCTTTTGGTGCTTCTTTTAGTAAATATTCTATGTCTATTGTTGGGGCTACATACATCCTAATATATTTTTTCAACTTATATGAAATAAAAAAATTTATAACAATGCAGTGAACCATCATTTGCATTACTAATTTCAAAGCCTGTATAATGATAACTTAAACCAAAATTGAAAAAAATAATTGTAATGTTTCAATACAAATAGAACAATTATCTATTAATTTTTACATACAATCTAATCCATTGTAAAAATTTCTATAGCATGAGAAATTTTGATATGAAAACATTAAACAACCATTCAAATCAATAATTGTTATCAATACAATAATATCTCACAAAAATAAAGAACATAAAATTATTGTATTCTACTTTTGACAAACCAAATCAACAATTCTTTTATTGGTATTGTGAAATAGAAGTCAACTTAAATTTAAAAGGGCTACAAAATATAGTAATAATTCATGATGTCATACATATTATGACATGAAATAGACACCAATCATCTTAAGGTACTATTAGATGTTATTGAACATCCTTCAAAATAGCCCGCACATCTGTTGCCTTGTTGCATTTAATCAACATTCTCCATAGCTTTTCGATCAACCAATCATCCTCTTTATTTGTTCCAATGAATTGAGGGGCAAGAATCACATTTTATTTTGGATTTCCTTGCATTCTCTCAAGTGAACAATCCACTATAATAGTATTGGTTGCATCATATTGGGTATGCATTTCCCACACTTTTTTCAATGATTTAGTGTGTATACCTTTTTTTGGATTGTCAATGGCCTTATGTCCCTTTTTTGGTTTACACTCTGAAGCAGTCCACATAAACACAAGTTTATCTTGTATTTTTTCTGAAAAGGACTTTTTTAGAACTCTTGTTGTGTTTTGTTTTGAAGTTGTCGTCCAAATTGCAATTTCAAAATATTCATTTTTGAAACACATTTCAAAAAATGTATTTGCATGTGGATGAATCCAAAATAACTTTTTCTCTATTTTGTAATCTGCATCAGTTCCCATTTTCTCAATATGTCCTTTGTTTGTTGCTTCATCATCGATGCTATGGTAAAAAATGTCCCTTAATTCAAGAATAACTAATTTCTTTTGGGCTGCAATACAATAAAAAATAGTCTAGTCAAACCATTTTATTCTTGTTACAAAAATTACTAAAAAAAATATCAAAACAATACACTTACCATGAGTGTTCTTTTGACTACTTATAGATGAAACAATCTTCTCTTTTATCATCTTCACAGAACCTGGAGTTAAAAATATCAAATCTTCAATTAAATATGATCAAATTATGTAATAAAATATATATTCAATACAAAATTCGCAATTAAAGAAAAGCCTTATCAATGTAACCTACAAAATACACACCCGCACACTTTTAACATTATTTTGATTGTTAGTTTTGTTATTTTTATTTTTTCCTATAATAAACATATACAATGTTATGGTATAGAAGCATTAAAATTTGAAGAATAATAATAATAATAATAATAAAACAAAAAGACAAGTAATATGTACCTGATATGGCATTATCTTCATAATTATAACTTTGCACCTCATCATCGTTTTTGTTCTCTTTATTTGTCTCTACATTAAACATATAAAATAGTTTGAATTGTGAAAATGAATAAAAATCATTAAATAATAAGGAAAACAAATGGGAAAATTACAAGTACCTGATATTATATTTTGTTCTTGATTACAACTTTGTTTCTCAACCTTCAGATTATTGTCTTCGTTCTCATTATTTGTCTCTATAATTTACAACGAATATGTTATAAATTGTGACAATGATTAATTGAATAAAAAAACAAACAAAATAATAAACAACAAAGTTCATGTTAACTACCTAATATGATATCATTTGCTTGATTATAGCTTTGTTTCACATGCATTTGATCAATGCTTTTGTTCTCCTTGCTTGTCACTATAATAAACATAAAAAATGTTATAAATTGTGGTAATGAATAAAAGCATTAAACAACTATATAAACAATGAATCATCTTTAATCGTCCATATAATATTTTGGTCTTAGTTGTAGTATCGCATTTGGTGAATCGTTACTTGAAACTTCAATTAAATCTTTGTATACTCCACTTGACAAGAAATTAATTTTACTTCATTTTCTTTAATCACCTCCACTTGAAAGACAATGTCATTTTCATTGTAAGCATAGCAATTAATAAGTATTCTTTATATCTCAAGTTCTTTTCCATCTATGGATCCTAATAGGTACATATTAGGATACATATTCATGGGAGTTTCTATCTGGACATATCAACCGTGCACAAACTCATATTTATTAGATGTGTTGTATTTTTTAATCATTTCAAAGGTAGAAGTTGAACGTGCTATTGATATTTCCATTTGAGTTGATTTTTTTCTTTTTTCTTAAATGATGACTATAACATTTCACTTGCTTTGGTGCCAACCAATTCTGCATATAAAAATAAAAAATTATTTTCATAAATCAAAATGAAATTAAAATTTCAAATATTGTCATGTAATGTTATTTTAAAATTTACAATACCACCTAATCTACCCATTTATAAAAGAGTATACATGAAATATAAAACAACCATACCAATTGAAGGAGACATTGTTTGTATATCACTTGTTTTTTGTTTTCTCTTAACTCCTTTACTTGGAATGTCAAGGACACGAGATTCCACAGCTTATGAAAAAAAAAATTATGGAAGGCATGAAATACAAAATATTATTAAACCTTATATTACACTATTTTCATTTACATACACAATAATAAAGGAGTACATGTGTTATGCAAGTTTACTATATGACACCAAAAGTAATCACCTAGCTAAAATTGTTAGGAAAAGCAAAATTATAGGAGAGTATATATAAAATATAAAACAACCGTACCAATTGAAGGAGGCATTGTTTGTATATCACTTGTTTTTCGTTTTCTCTTCACTCCTTTACTTGGAATTTCAGGGACACGAGATTCCACGGCTTATGATAATAAAAAAATTATGGAAGGCATGAAATACAAAATATTATTAAATAACCTTATAATACACTATTTTCATTTACATACACAATAATAAAGGAGCACGTGTGTAATGCAAGTTTACTAAATGACACCAACAGTAATCACCTAGCTAAAATTGTTAGGGAAAGCAAAATAACCATGTTAGTATGGGGTTTCCACATTAAAAACCCACTCCTAGTGCTATTTTCTTGTGTTTTTGTGTAAAAGTGGATCTTTAATGTGAAAAATCCAACTAACATGGTGTATTTCATTTTTCATAGCAATATTAGGTAGGAAGTTATTCAATAATAAATCAAAATTCATTAAGTTGTAAATTGCATACTAGAATTTTGTCAAATTATCTAAAAATGAATATAAAATAGATTTTTAGAATCTTATAGTTTGTACCATAGTTCTTAGCATCTACAAACATTTGTAAGAATTTATGATGGTAAAATTTTAAATGAATTAAAAAACAATATAAATTCATCTTCTACAACATTTCATTTCATTCATATGCACAAAAGCAAAGAAGCTCAAAGCATATGCAAGTTTTCTTAAAAAATAAGGATAACATGAACTTCATTAATCAACAATCATTTATTAGCAACCATTGTAACAAAGTACAGACTAATTTTAAAATTGTCATACCATTTAAATATTTTGGTGTTGTATTTGGTGAACTTCCTTTTTCCTTTGATGATTCCTTTGAATTCCCACTAGCTTCATGGTCCATGGTTTCTGAAAATAAAGTAAGAAACTATTATCATAGTTTCAAATTATTGAAGAAAATATGAATTTATAAATACTACCACTACTTGCATCATTGTATGTGTAACAAAATGAACAAGAACAATAACAAGTGTAGAACTCACAATAATAGCTAATCATGGTGTTGATTAGAAAAAGGGCGCCACCCCTAAATAATTTATTATGTTCTTTTAATTGTGTCTATAAGAAAGCTACCACCTGCTAACTTTCCTTCTAGCACAAGCATAAGCACGTTACCAAAAGAAAATAATACATTGTGAATAAATAACAACAATAATAGATACTACAACAACATCATGTTTACACAAAATTTATCTTTTATAGTCATGTATATTCTCAGTTTGCTATAGAGACCATAAAAAGGCAAACACATTGAAGAATTTTCCCTATCACATACAAGAGATTGCCAACAACTTTTCATTGTAAATTAAATCTAGTGCATGATGAAATTCCTTCTATCACAAACACAAACACATTGTCAAAAAAAACATTGCAACAATAATCTTTCCTAGGACATCTCCATGCTTGCGAAATTTGTCCTTACTTTTTTAAGACAATGAGTTTTTAGTCTATGCCTACATAGATTGTTGTTACAATATAAGAAATGTTAAAACCTCAAATGATTAGAAGGCCCTTTGTATGGAATATGTGGTCTAAGAATGAAACATGGGAAAAATAGAAGCATGTTTCTAACAACAACATTGCATTGTGAAAAAAAACATTGTATATTACCCTCTATCACAAACACAAGCACATTGTCAATAAAAACGCTACAAGGTGAAAGAAATCTAATGCATGTTAAATTTGATTTTAGCATAAAAACAAACACATAACAACATTGTACGGTAAAATAAATCTAGCATGTGGTAGAATTACTTCTATAAAAAACACGAGCACATTACCAACAACAATATTGCAAACAAAATTACATGAACCACATGCTAGATTTGTTTCTAATAAAGACATGAGCACATTGCCAATAACAACATTGGAAGGTGAAAGAACTTTAAGCATGCCACATTTCCTTCTAGAAGAAATAAAAGCTCATGTCAACATTGCAAGGTGAAAGAAATTTAGTGTGTGCTAGATTTACTTCTAGCACAAACATAAGCATCTTGCCAACAACAACATTGCAACCGGGTAAAAGGAAATCTAGCACATGCAACATATCCTTACAACACAAACATAAGAAAATAACAACATTGTACGGTTAAAGAAACCTAATACATGTTGGATTTACTTCTAGCATAAACACGGGGATATTACCAATAACTTCATTGTAAGGAAAAAAAATGTAGCACCCACAAGATTTTCTTCTAGCACAAACAGAGTCACATTGCCAATAATAACATTGTAAGGTGAAAGAAATATAACGCGCGCTATATTTCATTCTATCATAAACAAAAGTGCATAACAACATTGCAAGGTGAAAGAAATGTAGCATATGTTAGATTTACTTCTATAAAAAACACAACCATATTTTCAACAATGCAAGAAAAAATAAATCTAGTGTCTGCAAAATTTCCTTGTAGCATAGACATAAACACATTTTCAAATAAAAACAATGCAAAGCATTAGATTTCCTTCTAGCATAAATAACTAGATTGTCAAAAATAAGATGCCATTGTGAAGAAAATATAACACATAGTAGATTTCCTTCTTGTACAAATTCAGAAACATATTGTCAACAACAACATTGTTGGGCAAAACAAATCTAACATAGGTTAGATTTCTTCGTATCAGAAACAAAAGCACATTGCAAACAATAACATTGCAAGGTGAAAGAAATCTAATGCATACTAGATTTCCTTCTAATGGAAACATTATCACATAACAACATTGTAGGTTGAGAAAAATTTAGCTTGTGTTATATTTACTTCTAACACAAACATATAAATATTTCTAACAACAACAATGCAGGACAAAAAAAAATCTAGCACATGTCAGATTTCCTTTTAGCCTAAACACAAAGATGTTACTAATAACAACATTGCAATGTAAAAGAAATATAACATGTGCTAGATTTTCTTTTAGCGCAAACACAAGCACATAGCAACATTGTAGAGTGAATGAAATTTAGCAAGTGCTAGACTTATGTCTACCACAAATACAAACATGTTTCCAACAACAACATTGTAGAGTATAATAAATCTAACATGTGATCAATTTTCTTCCAACACAAACACAAACACGTTTCAAATTGAAATAAATCTAACACGTGCTATATTTCCTTCTAGCACATAACAACATTGAAGGACAGAAGAAATATAGTGCATTCTATAGATTTATTTCTATCACAAACACAATGACATTCAAAGGTGAGGGAAACATAATGTGTGCTATATTTCCTTCTAGCCCCACCATAAGTGTGTTTCCAATAACAAAATTATAAGGTGAAAGAAATCTAATGTGTGTAAGATTTCCTTCTAGCATAAAGACAAGCACACAAGCCCATTATAAGGTGAAAGAATTCTAGTGCATGCTAGATTTACTTCTAGCAAAAAAACAAGCATGTTGACAACAACAACATTATAGGGCAAAGGAAATCTAACATGTGCTATATTTCCTTACAGCACAACACAAGCACATTATAAGATGAAACAAATCTAGGACGTGCTAGATTTCCTTCTAGCACACACATAAGAACATAACAACATTGTAGGGTTAAATAAATCTAACACATGCAAAATTTACTTCTAGCACAAGCTAAAGCACATTGCCAATAACAACATTGCAAGAAAAGAAATCTAACATGTGCTAAATTTCCTTCTAACATAGTCACATGCATATTTCCAATAACAACATTGCAAGGTCAAGGAATCTAGCATATCTCCTTCTAGCACAAAAAACCAGATTGCCAACCACGACATGGCATTGTGAAATAAATATAGCGCATGCTAAATTTCCTTCTAGCACAAACAAAAGCACATAACAAACATTGTAAGGCGAAAACTCAAGCCTATTTCCAACAACAAAAATATCAAGCAAATGAAATCTAACATGTGCTAGATTTCATTCTATCATAAATGAAAGTGCGTTGCTAATAACAACATTGTAAGATGAAAAACATATAATGAGTGATATATTTCCTTCTAGCATAAATAAGCACACATTGTCGATAACACCATTGCAAGCTGAAGGAAATCTAACCCATGCTAAATTTTCCTATAGCAAAAACATAAGCACATAACAACATGGCAGGGTTAAGGAAATCTAGCTCGTGCTAGATTTACTTTTAGCACAAACACAAGTATATTGCCAAAAGCAATATTGTAGGGCAAAAATAAATCTATTTTGTGCTAGTTTTTCTTCTATCATAGATAAAAGGAATTCTCAATAGCAACGTTGAAAGGTGAAAGAAATCAAACATGTGCTAGATTTATTTTAGTAGAAAGAAAAGCGTATTGCCAGCAACAAAGGTGCATGCCAAAAGAAAACTAGGACCTGTTAAATTTTCTTCAAGGACAAATACAAACACAATGGAAATAATAATATTACAAGGGGAATGAAATCTAACATGCGTTACATTTCCTTTTAGCACAAACAACCGGATTTTCAACAACAATATGAAATTAGAAAACTTTCCAGGCTTTGTGGGTTTTTTCTGCATGAAGGTGCATAGAAAATGCAGTAACAATTGTTTTGAACAAACAACCAACCATGCCAATTTACTCATATGTAACTTGAGGTTGGGTTCTAGTGGCTTGGTAGAGCACTAACTCGTTTAACACAAGGGTCTAGCTAGATAATGTTGGACCCTTTTCATGGATCTCTAAATATGATCTTGAGAGAACGCTGTAAATATTTTGCATTTAGTAAATATTTTCAACCAACATAATATAAAGTTGGAGCAGACGCTTGTATATTTAACATTGGTTTTGTTGGGTAGCAGTGTAGTGTAGATAAGCCCATGTTAATATGGCTTGTTTGAGTATGCTGAGCTATTGCTTCTCCATTTTTGCTCTGCGCATCTCAAATTCCAGAGAGGTGAATACGTTTCAACTATGGGAAGGGGTGGATGCAGAGGAAGAAGGGTAAACATGTCGGTATATTGGTCTTACACTATTGTTGCATACAATGGTACTTTGATACCTATAATACTAATGACCCATATAATATTTTAGCTACTTCAAATAATTAATAACTACTAGGTGGCATGGGAAACCCCTACAAAAGAAAATGAGAGTTCCCCTATTAGAAACTCCCTTCTCATTCTCGTTTATGTTGCTTTGAAATTAAGCAGCTCTTTATTTGTTCTTATGAGCTCTATGCTTCTTTCACTGGTTGGACTTAAAACTGGCAATCATCTTTTCAGCAATGTGAACAGGTGTATATTTTGTGCACCAATGTCCTTTGATGCAACTCCATTTGGGTGAATACTAAATCAAGCATCAACTGATCAGAGTGTAGTGGACACATTGATTCCTACACAACCAGGAGCTTTGGCTTCTTCATTTATACAACTTTTGGGGATCATTGCAGTCATGTCTCAATTTTTTTGGCTGGTATTCACTATGTTTATACTAGTGGGTTCAACTTGTATATGGTATCATCAATATTACATACCATCAACTAGTGAAGTGGCTCGAGTGTCATTAGTTTCTAGAGCTCCAATCGTACAAAATTTTGGAGAATCAATCTCTGGAGCAGCCACCATTAGAAGTTTTGACCAGGAGTCTTGGTTCATGGAGAAAAATCTCTAGTTTATTGATATTTATACTAGACCTAGTCTCCACAATGTTAGGGCCAGTGCATGGATTAGTATTCTGATGGATTTTCTATCAAAAATTTACAATGATAAGAAAAGCAAGCATAGTAAAAAAAACAAACACACAAAATTTACAACACATTAAACAACCAGAAATCTCCATAAACTGCGTTGAGTTGAGGCATTCTATTAATATAAATGTTGGGTACAGAGGTAAGATAAAAAAACATGCACCTGGGCTTGCCTAAGGCAAGCTAATAATTCCCAGGTGATGAAATCGACTACTCTAACATGTAATGTGGTTGTCCCCAACAATCTCTCTGCTAACCTAGTGAAAAATTGCATTGTTGGCTGCAAACAATGGTTGTTAGGGTCTCCTCTGGTGCTCAGAAAATTTCAGGAAATTAACCTCGGACACTCCTCCAATAACACACAAAAACCCACAAAGGAATCGGCCAAATGTTGACTTTGAAATTTTGGCCCAATTTCCCCCTAGCTCCTTCAGTTGTTGGCTGAGTTGGGACCCCTGTTTGACCCTCGAATTTGCCCAAAAAATTCTGCCAAATTATTTCTGATATCTTGTCAAAAACCCAGAAAAACCCAGAAAGGGCTTGCTCTAGTTTTGACGCTCCAAAATTGACCTCAAAATGCTTGGCCCTCCTCCACAATCAGAAACTGTAACCTGTAGCAGATGTTGGGCTTGTTGCTCCACCAAAATGCTGGGAAATACCCCACAATTTTCCCCAATCTAATTCCAAACAACCCCAGCTCCTCAATCCCTTTCACAAGCCAATTGTTGGCTTTGCCTCATCAACTCCTCCAAGAGTCGTTGTGTACTTTCCCCTTTTTGCATCATTGGAGTGTTTATAAGCTCACCAATCATTGTGCATGCGAGTCTAACACCTTCATGATCTTGTTAGCTTCCCCACAGGTGGCCAAGACCATGTTTTGATACCATTGTAATATTCCTAATCGAAATTTACAATGATAAGCAAAGCAAGCATAGTAAAAAAAAAACACACATAATTTACAACACATTAAACACCAAGAAATCTCCATTAACCGCAATGAGCTAAACCATTTTATTAATACAAATGTTGGGTACAAAGGTAAGATCAAAAGCATGCACTTGGGCTTGTCCAAGGCAACGTAACAATGCCCAAATAATGAAATCGACTACTCTAACATGCAATGTGGTTGTCCCCAACAATCTCTACGCTAACCTAGTGAAAAACTGCACTGCTGACTGTGAACAATGGTTGTTAGGGCCTCATCCGATGCCCAGAAAATTTCGGGAAATTAACCTCGGGTTCTCCTCCAATAACTCACAAAAACCCACGAAATAATTGGCCAAATATTGACCTTATAATTTTGGCCCAATTTCCCCCTAGCTCCTCCAACTGTTGGCTGAGTTGCCACCAAAATGCTAGAAAATCCCCCACAATTTCATTTCCTGCTCCTTTCCTGCATCCCAGCTGAACCAGAAATGCGTGGTATCCTCCCAGCTACTAAAGATGAGTAGAATTTTCCTCCCTAGGGTGGCACTCGTGGTCCACCGAAGAAGAGGGTGACTTGGCCCCCACGAAAGACTACGTAGTTCCTGGGCAAGATGACGCAGACCCCTGCTCCTAAAATTCGTACTGTTGTGGAAATATCTCTTGCTCGTCCCACAAACAAGGAAGTCTCATACACCAATTTAGTGTCTGGCTTAGTCATGACCTTAAAGTTGGATAATAATAATAATAATTTACATGCTTCAAATCATCGATTCATCCAATAAAATTTTCCAAAAACTTTTATCTACTGAACACATGAAAAATCTAATCTACTCTTACATAAATCCATTAGAAGCACCCCCTCTTCTAGAAACAAACTCTATTATCCATCCATCTATAAAATTCAAATCCACAGGTTTTAATCCATTGCAATTGAAATATCTCAGCAAGAGGTTACAAACTTGGACGTGCTTTACAACATGATATGTTTATCCATCCCCACAAGAACTTTTGTAAACTCTGTGACACCATAAATGTCTTCTCCAACCAGCTCTAGATATTCTCCTCCGCGCCTTACTTGGCGAACACAATATTGTTTCAAATGCTATTGCAATTACATTTTTGAAAACTATCTGGATTTGTTTGTGGTATGGGAGGCAAACGATGTTTAATCCATAGGTTCAATAAATGACATGTATTCATCCTAAAAATCCTACAAGGACTATTCTCATCCTTCTTGCAAAATGGTGTTGTATTGCCATAGATGGTAGTGCTTTAATTGTTGGGGACAAAATTATTTATAAAAATGAATATTTAAGGCCTGTATGTGCTAATATACATCCAATGTTGATGTCGGAAGAATTGATTTCATACCTTATTCACCACATTATATACCTATGACTTTAGCCTTTTTACAAACTCGCATTCCAAACTCTTTCTACTAGCAGTTTGCAGGACGAGACCAAATGCTTGTGGCCATGCATAATAGGCACACTGGTCAACATCTCTAGCCCAACTTCAAATAAAGTTTTCTTTGACTTCTGAATCCCTGTGATATCCAAAATAAATACATCATGTCATTGTCAATAACTCTTCATTCGATTCTTCCTAATATGCATGTGATCTCCAACATACTAAATATGGGGAAAGGCCTATAACTAAAGTCTGCCAAGATCTATCTGCAAATCTGAAACACTTTCACCAACCTCCTTCAATACCTTCAACATGCTTGATCAACCCATATATGTGATTAGTTGTTAGATTTACTGCAACAAGGGCAACGCCATAAAGGCCACCTCGAATTAATTCCGTCCAGGTGCTATAATTTTGCTTTTGACACATTAAATTCACTGCCATTCTTGTTTAATTGTTGTTGAGAAAGGAACTGCATCTATAGTTCTTTCCTATCTTCCTTAGCAAACTCATAGCAATATCCATATTTTTGCACCTTATCAAACAATGGAAATCCGAGATGATGTGGGATGGGAAACTTGTCCATCATTTCTCAACACCCGGAAAACATTGTTGACTAGCATGCAGCAACTTGTGAGGCAACTCTCAATTGTACATGCATAAGCAAGCATTATAAAGTACAAAGGAGGACCGGCTGAGATGAATTGATAGATTACCCATGAATATCAAAGGGTAACATTTGATTGGATATTCTCTTCCAGGTTTCCATCTTCTAGTTGACATCAAACAAATTGGCTTATGATCATACACAGGTCAACCTACCCTTAACTTATTTACTTCTGAGAATGTTTCTTTTCTGCTAACATTATCCTTGAATGACGTGCAAAACACCCTCCCCTCTGAGGAGAGTCAATGCCAATAGCAACTTGTCTTTCAAGCCCTTTTTCTTTTACCAACTCATTGTCATAAAAAGAAGTCAATGCATCTTTAATTGTCTCTGTGCTCTTTACAAGGCTTATTCCTGTAACATGGACCTTCATGTTGTCCATCAGTATTTAAATATTTTGTGATGCCAACAACTCTAGGTTCAGGGCTTGTTCTAGGTGCTAAATGAGCATTGGCATGGTTATCAGACCCACTGCACATAAATATTTTTGGGCTTCTGAGTTGCTTTGATCTTAGAGAAATTGATCAAATACACTAACATCACACATGAATTTTTCAACAACAGAGTGAATATATTGCTCTTCCAGAGAGCACCAAAAGCACTTGTATTTGTGATACCATTTGGTATAAAATATAACAAGTTCCCTCCTTCCCAATGCTAATGGTGCTTCTCATTACTCATAAGTAAAACAAGAGAGCGAGGGATTTTATTTTTTTGGAATGCCTTAATGCCCTCTCTAGAGAATGACCAATGCAGTCCTCTGTTTTGATTATTTTTAATCACATATAGTTTACTTGGTATCCAATTCCTTCCCCATCCCGTTCCTAGACATCCGCGGCATCCAATTCCTTCCCCTTCCCATTCATGTACATCTGAATAGCTCAGTATTCGTTTAACATCAAAGGTATTGTCTACTCATATAAAATATCAGGTGCCAAAGTTATAGTGGTTGAGATATTGAATCCACTTTGCATATGTAATGAAATCGGTTGAGGGATTGAATCCACTGAAGGAGTAGATGCGCCTCCATAGGAGGAGTGTTCTTGCCACCCAGAGCATTGGTTCTCTACTTTTTGGAAAAGAGGAAAAATAAAATGACCGTTGCTTGAAAGGTTTCATATATGAACAAAAGCGTATGACAAAAAAAGTAATCTACAGAGAGTTTTAAGGGCTTTTACTCATGGCATATGATTTCGAGGAGTGCTAGGCAAGATTGAAAGGGAGGAAGGGACATTGTGTGTGTTAGGGGATATCGAAGGTATGGAAAGCAAAACAGCATTGATGTGGGCATGCAGAGTTTTGCAGAGAGGTTTTAGCATTGTTGCTACTAAACCCGTTGTAGGGGAAGGCGCAATGGTCAAGAAAAATAGGAAGAATAAGAAGACATTGTTGAATGCTGCCAAGCCCCTCCCCGATTGGGGAATTGACTCCAAATGGCAAAAATCTACTGGCAACACAAGAATTTCTACAAAATCACAAGCATCAAGCTCAACAGAGATTGTTGTCATGGAAAGGCATGGGGGATTTTCCACAGAAATGGTGAACCAATAACAAAGACCCCTGTAAGAATTAATGGTGCAAACAAACGTGTGTGCCCTAAGAAGACTTCTAAGACTACACTGAAATGTAGATTAGTGATCCTAACATGTGAAGTCAATGCTAAAGTAAATGTTCATTTGTTCCATTGGTTTTTATCAAACTCGATTCTCCAGTGCTTGGGAGACAAGATTTCTTTGGAAGCTAGAAATTTTGAGGGCAAGAATCATGTAGTTGCTAAAAAATATGTTTATGCATTAGCTATCACAACATTTGTTTTCTCTAGTGCACCCACATTTGTCTCCGTTTCTACTTTCGTACATGTATGCTTTAGGAGTGCCTTTGATAGCGGGGAGAATTCTTTCACACTTGCAAACCTTGGAGAATTCTTGAGTCGATCGATATTTATGCGAGATATAGTTAGACATGTATCATTCAGAAATCTACAAAAATAAATATACTTCAAAAGCTACGTAAAGAATTTCTTCCCCGCTCGAATCGTACCGATACGTATACCGCATCTACTCTCCATAATGTTGGTGCCCATGAGTGGCTTGGTATTCGAATGGATTTTCTATCAAATCTTCTCGCTGCGTTCTTTTGGTGTTCCTCATTCACTCTCCCCAAAGATGTAATTAAACCAAGCATTGAAGGGTTGGCAATAAATGATCCTTACATGTAGATTTCATTACACTACAACATGCACATTTTATTACACTAAAATACAGTCCTTGCTGAAAAATGATCCTTTAAATAGAATGCAGATTCATCTTATTCTCTATTATTTCCACCACCTTCCTATACACTATCAACAATTTATTATAACAACAAGGAGACCTATACTTCTCATTTCAGAAATACCACCTATCACATTATCAATAGTTTCAAAAGGGAATCGATTTATTTATACTATAAATGCCAAAGTTCATCTATGTACCTTTATGAATATGGTTGGATAGACTTTTGTAGATGGTCCATATATGGGAAACACCAAATGCACTCTATCAACCTTGCAATCTCAGGCTTTCCTCCTTGTAGAGTTATATAAAGTATCGTAGAACCTTTCTCAAAATTCAAACTAGCTAGTCAGTTCGCCACCGCATTTTTACTTCTTAATATCACTTCTTTAGAAATGGCTCTAAGGTGTGCATAAAATTATGAACCCATATTTAAATAGGAACATCCTATATATCCTAACGACTTTGCGTAATACATGTGGCCCATTAGATTGGAAGTACCACCAAATTGTAGGTCTCAAGGATGTAACTACATTCCAAAATGTTATTAGCCAGTGGAGCCTCAATTTCTCTGTAGGACTTTATCATTTAGTGCCTCTACTATATCATGCCATGAATGCAACGTGATATGATGTGCTTACCCACCATTGCATAGGGGTCTTTTCCAAATGCATATACGTTGTTACAACCATTTGTTCGCCCACCATCTACTCCACCACCTGCTCCAAAGCTTCTTCCATGGTGTTAGTTGTGCCATTAAACTCATTATGTTCTTATGCTTTCGTACTAATCCACCTAATTATTTTCAACATCATGCAATGCCAATCATTTTTTGCAATCTATCTAAGAGAGCTTAAAATTTCTGTCCACCTATTTTTATTTAATAAATTAGTTATACATTATCAATGAAAGTCGCCTTGCTTTCCATTGCCCATCGAATGGCCCTTATCAAATTAATAATGAACACAACACTAGATAATTTGAAAGCAAAAATTCTACATATAAGATAAGATTGCCAATTTCTATTTCTTTGTTCCATGGATCCATACTTAGATATATTGCCCTCAGCACAATAAAGAAATTGCATTAGTCATAGAATTAAAACATTTAAGAATAAAAATATTTAACGATATTTGAAAGCAGAAAGAAATTAAAACTGTGGATAAACTATTCCTATAAAACATGAATGCGTGAAGATACAAAAAACACTCCATGGGAAAATGATGCTCAGAACAGAAAAACGTTTTCCTATCAAATAGGTACAACCATGTGAGCTTAAACTTTGAAATATGCATATGCATTGATATGTGTGCAATTAAGGTGAACACAGAACATCCTGTACTCCTTTCAATACTATGGTAGTGACCATAGCCCGTAAATTGCAATGACTACCATGATGAATTAGTTATAGGAAAAGATATGTGTTTTTCCAATTAGACCTAGGCACAGATGGCATGATGATGAGAGTCATGGGATATTATCTTTTGGCCGCCTTAGTCACTTTTATGTTAAGTGACCGGGAGTATTAAGACTCCTCCATTCACTATTTAAATCATGGAAATGATACTAGTAGATCTGAGTGAGATTCTGGGTGAGATTTTGTAAATTATACCTGCTTATCCAGCTGACTATGCTATTATTTATTCTCAAGCACCTAAGGATCAGTGTTCAAAATTGAACACGTTAGAGCCCATCAAGAGGCCTCTCGCACATCAAAGAAGCACTCAGCGAAATTTATGAGTCAAAAAAAAATTAAAAATTGATTTTTACAGCTTTTAAAAAAAATGAATAATATTATAAAATGCTTTAGGAAGGGTTGTTGGTCCACCGAGCATTTTTCAAAATTTTGGCTTTATCTGTAAATCTATTACCAATTTTCCCAGCCCTAGTTATAGCTTGTAGTCTGCAGAGTCCAAACTGCATTGTGCATTTCAAGTTGCTTTGTTCTCTAACTGAAGTCTGAAGTGTCACGTTACACTTATAGACTCTAAATTCTAGGCCTAGGGTAGGCCAGGTTGTTGCAGCATTGACCTGAGTCTAGGTTGTTGCAACTTGCAGCATTAACCTGAGTCTAGGTTGTTGCAACTTGCAGAATTAACCGGAGTCTAGGTTGTTTTCATAGTCTACGTTGTTGCAGCATAAAAGAAGGTTAATGGTAAGGGAGCCAGAGGTAATTGCAATTTGTCCCTGCCAAGCCAACAATCATAATGGCAGCTCAACACTGATATTCTTCCCTGCCAGTGCCGAGGATTTAGTCTGCCAAAGAGCCATTTTTGTAGTGAACAAGCCATTTCTTTGTTGCACATCAATGCTCATCATCTTCTTCAATCGAACGTCGACAAACAACAACCCAGTATGTTGCAGCCTGCCATCATCCTCATATCTTCGAATCATATAAGCACTGGTTGTAGATATTAAACATGTTTACTTCTTTTTGTGGATGGATAGAGAGATACTCTGGCTTCATGTGCTGTACCAGGAAAAACTCACTAAGTTCCCCTTTCCTGCTAGCGTGCATAATAAAATAGAGAGTACGAGTTTGAAATTAATTGAGAAATAATGTCAACTGATTCTTGTGAGGGTGAATCCACTATAGTCTGTAACTCTCTATTGTATCTATTTTTAGGTTAGCACTTTGAGCGATTAAAGAATATCTATCTTTAGGTTAGCGATTTGAGAAATTCGAGAACCATTAGCATGTTACCCCAAGCTGCCTCCTATTCTTATATTCATACATCCTGGTAAACAAATGAGTAAGCTCATCCAACTTATGAAACTGACCCAAAACCAGAACTATTGTGGATGGATTTTGAGACAAAACAATCTCATATCCATCTCCATATGAGCTCATTCCTTCTGCCATGAGCTACCATAACATGGCTCCCCTACCTGCTCCTCTCCATCTAAGTAAATTGTCTCTGTCACCCATGTGAAATCCATAGTTATCAAAACCGGCCGGTTTGAACCGGTAACCGGTCAAACCGGCCGGTCAGCTAAGTCACCGAGCGAAACCGGCCATGCAACCGGGTTCAAGGAGGCATCTCACAAAAAAATCCCAGTTAACCGGACCTAACCGGCCGGTTAGGTACGGAACCGGCCGATTAATGCATAAACCGGCCGGTTAGGTGTCCCATGCTCAAGTTTGTGCTACCATTTCAGGAGGGCAAGGGGGGCTTCACTTGACTTTGCCTACCCTCTCATTTTCCTGACACATCCTCTTGGCAATTAATGGTAATGTTAAATTCTTAAAGTAAAAGTGACATTTCCTTTATTTTTCATTTTCATCCTTTTACTTAAATTTTTAACATTACCATGAAATGACTTAGGATGTTTAAGAGTGGTTTCGTCCTCATTGGATTTCATATGGAGAAACTAGAATTTTAGATTTCACTCAAAATTCAGCAGACTTAATGGTTTTCAGGGTTTCATGGTTTGGGGGTTTGCAATGTTTCCATTTGTTTCTATCATGTGTAAGGGTACGAGATTGGCATTTGATGAGATTGGCATTTGATCAAGAGCATGAAGTCATTTAAGAACCTTGATGTTGGTGGCATTGATTGTTGAACTTTGTTGATGTTGGTGGTATTGATTGTTGAACTCCCCTACCGTGGCCTTAACAAGAATTTACCCTTCACTGAAAGGAAAACAACTGGTTAGGCATGCTAATATTTTTCTACTGCATTTTAAGGTTGAGGAAATGAACCCTTCACTCAAACCAAAATCACTAGTTAGGCATGTTAAACTTTTTCAATTTCTATCATGTTATAAGGTTGAGCAATCCAAGTCTGAAGACTTTGAGCTAGATGATGTTTATGTATCTCTTGTTGATTATCCCATTTCTAGTAGCGATGAATCAATGATGAGTTTCATGAGAGACCATGTTGCTCAGTGATTTGTAGTTTTGATGTCTATTTTTGCTACTACTACTACTACTACTAAAGTTGTAGAGAAGTTTTAGAAGTCCTCAAACTCTGAGCCATATTATTTATGTAGCTCATGTTGATGATCCCTTGTCTAGTAGTGGTGATGATTTTGATCATGATGAGGAGTGATCATGTTGTTGATCACTAATATGTAATCTTGTATTAGGCCAATGGCCTCATAGCTTGTAGCATTGTTTTTGGACTTTATGGGCCATTTGGAGCCTCATTGCTTATGTATTTTTCGATGATATGTATTGCACTCGGTGCCATTTTGATATATTCACCTTTGCATGGTATATAAATGAGCAAACTTTGCATATTTTGTCTCTATTGGCTTGGAATCATGGTTGCAAATCTTAAAAATATTTTTTTTATTAAAAAATAATTATTTAATGTATTTTTTTAAAAACCGGTTCATTGAGATCTGACGGCTCCCGGTTAGACCGGTTCCGGTTAGAAACCCAGTTCATTAGGTCCACCGGTCCGGTCACCGGTTCCGGTTTTAATAACCATGGTGAAATCCTAGGTTTTTGTAAGATTTCCCAACTCTACAAACAAAACTGGTTTGCTCTATATCCTGCTTCCATCTTCCAGATGGCTCTTTATCCAACTCTGCAAAAATGAAAGTTGGGTCTCCTCATATGTTCCAGCAAGCCTTTAATTTTCAAATCACAGTTCAATATGTTAGTGCAAACTCAACATTATCATTGAGAAATGAACACCTGTTACTATAATAATGGACTTCCTGCCTATAAGATCGTTTCGCCTTCTTTGTTGCAGTGGTTAAGATGATGGAGAGAAAGGAGGCCTTTGATTTGGCCAAAAGCGCTGTCATGGGAAGATGGTTTGTAGCATTTGTGTCATTTATAATCATGTCATTTGTTGGTGGAAATTATATGTTTGGGTCCTACTCAGAAGCAATAAAAACTTCCCTGGAATATGATCAGAGCACGCTGAACACCTTGCCATTTTTCAAGGATCTGGGTATTAATGTCGGGACTTGGGAATCAAGACCAGTGCTCTTAAAAAGCAGTTTATGTATAATAGAAGGTTTCAACTATTCTCACAACCTAATGAGCCAGGTTTGAAAGACCTTATCTAAGGTCATCTATACAATGCTTCTAAGAGGTAAGTACCAACTCTTTTAGCTCATGTCCAAGTCTGCAAAGGTCTTAAGGTCTCACCTGACCTTGAAGGGTTGGTTATCCTAACCCAGTAATACCTCTGTGGAACCAGTGAACATAAGAATGCCATTCAATTTTTTGTTTTGAGCTAGTCTGAGCCATGCCTCAAAGGCCAACTCAATTTTTAATAGGCCACATTCTCTCTGTGGCTTGGCAGGTCTGAGTGGGTCATTTGTCCTAGTAACATGGCATTCTTCAATTAGCCTCCTTGCTATCAGGACCCCCTGTGCTAATCAACTGAAATTCCATCCATCACATAACAAAAGGTTGAGCATATTTTGTTTTCCAAATATGAAAACAATGTAATGAGAACATCTTTAGAGACCATTCTGCAACTTCCCAAGCCAACATGGGTAATTAATAAAAGTGGACTAGGTCTGAACCCTCGTCTTTCTCAACTTAAAATGTGAAATAAAGTCCAAAAAACTATCAAATCCTTGTTGCCTAATTTTGGGAGGCCATATCCATTATAGTAAGGACTCCAAAGGAAAAATAAAGAGAAGCATTCTGAAAACTTCTAATATGCATAACTCTCTTGGA
This sequence comes from Pinus albicaulis, assembly GCA_034641835.2. Lineage (NCBI taxonomy): Eukaryota > Viridiplantae > Streptophyta > Pinopsida > Pinales > Pinaceae > Pinus > Pinus albicaulis. Next base: position 536,853 of record JAXQQM020071191.1, on the reverse strand, counting down.
CATAGTTATGTCTTCACTTTGGGCTTAGATTCACTATTCTCAGACCTTAAAATGACAGGTTATATTCCAGAGAGTCCAAGTAAGTCCAAGTACCTTCTCATCATTGCCGAGGTTGCTGATATAATCTAGCAGTGGCTCTGCATAGTGTGCAATTGAATTGACTTGATCTGTAGAGGCTACCCTGTTTATCCCATTGGAAGTGAGATCCAGGGCAGCCACTTTGTAACCCCTCTGCTTAAGCAGAGTTACAACCTTATACCAACACCATGCTCCATGGCCAAGTCCATGAATCACCACAAAATGATGTTGTCTTCCTTCTCCCTCCTGATTCATTTCAATAAAGACAAACCTCAGATAAGCTCATCCTGGGGTTGCATTATTCAATCCTGCAAGTTGGAAACCGAAATAAAACAGACAGAAGAGGTTGCTGAAGTTTTAGGATTTGATTACCTTCACATGAATAGAACTAAGGAGCAGTATGACACCAAGGCACCAAATAGTCCTACTCCATTGCAGCACCATCATAACAGTGGAGCAGAACAGAGACTCCAGTGTCTAACTTGTTCACAGGCGAACATCTGAGAATTTGACTGACGTTCTCTACAAGGAAGCATTAGATCCCTTGATATATCTGGTCAAGGAGATGAGGGCCAGGAGCTCTTTTCCCTAAGTATCTAAAAATAATTAGTCACATGGATGATGGATGTGAGCATTGCAGAAAATCATTGAAGGATGAGATCGATGTCTTTAAAGTTTAAGGCTGCCCACCTATTTCAATTCCTCAGATGTTCATTATTCGGCAGAATAGATGCATTTGAGATTTTTTGGTAAAAGAATTTTCAAATTCGCCATGTTCCTTGTGGGGCTTCTTCAATGGGTTTTTATTCACCAACAACAGGATTGATTCATTTTGGGATCATGTCTTCAACTTTTCATACTGATAATGAAGATATAATGGAATTTCATAGGAGATTGTCAATATATGCATATGCATGCATCATCTGGTGAAGGACGGTGGCTATAATAAATACCAAACACAGGGTTATTTATTTCACTAACATAGGGTTACTTAAATATGGGGACAATATTTAGATTGTCCATCAATACTTTCCAGCAATAAATTATGAATAACGTGACCAAATTCAATATTAAAATAAATTTAATATTGAAATAAATTTAATAGAAAAGAATGCTTGATAAACTACATAGCAATTTACAGCCATCTCCAAATACTAACATGACTGAACTAAAGCATTTGAAATAATATGGCTAATCTTAAGCTAAGTAAAACCACACAGCTAGTCCTAAAACTGATAGTATATTTCACTTGAACAAACTCTACCAAGATATAATTTATGTGGAGAACTTTGAATGTGATACAATCGTAGTGGTCTCAGTCTACCATAACCCAGATTAACACTAAGCTGAAAAGTTATTTGATTAATAAACATTAAAATTTTTCATAGACTGAGTTCAATCATGTCTACTTTGAGGGTCGAGTGAGTGTCCCCACCAGGTTCGATTACATTACAGACAACTCTCTAGCCATAGATATAAATTTTGATAACCGTGAGAATATACCCAATCAATGACGCGTACAGGGCACTTGGTATGGCACTAAAAACCTTTAGGAAAGTAGTCTGTCGTTCATAAAGCCCTCAGAGAACCTCACCTGTGTTGAAGATCTCCTCAGTGAAAACAATCTTTCTTTATATCTCGTGAACTCTGGCATTTCAATAACTGGGTATCTTGGTCTTCGAAATTCCATGATTAAGGGTAGGACTGCTCTGAACACATCAAAATGTCCACCAATCAACAAATTGCAGGTGAAATTGTTAGGGAAAATGTGCTTATCTTTTTAGTTTCCATGAAGTGTACATGGGCCTCCTACATGTTGCTTTTCTTTCAAAGCCCATTGATGAAAGCAGGGTAGACAGCGACATCAGGAAAATGTAGTTTTCTTCCATTTTAGCCCATAGCTTGAAAGTTGGTCATATATATCCTTTCTTAAAATGCCCATCAATTAGTTCAGGAGGCATATATGTATTCGGTTTCTTGGAAATACTTGCCATTAATATATTCCAAATACGATTATTTGGAGTAAGACCTTCATTCCTCAATGCTTCAAGAATCGATGTAGCTTCTGTAATGTTTGCTTGCTTACAAAGACCATATATTAATGTAGTATAAATAATTACGTATGGGTTGTAAAAAAAATTCTCACCAATTTATCAATGAACTCAAGTCTCCATGGTTTCCTCCCTCTGCAAGTCTGAAGGTCCTATCAAATACGAGGCAAGGACATAAGCAGGAAATGAAGTCAGAAGGCTTAAGGGCAAGTCTAGGACAGAATATGGTGTGGATTTCTTGTTGTCTTAGGCTGCTGGTGCAAAGATAAGTAAGGATGTTTCTGTGAATATTTTGATATGGTTTGGATCTCTGTTCAATACCACAGAAAAATCTGCGGCCACTCAGATTGTTAGCACACGTAAACAAGGGTGTTTTCTAGTGCTGATGTGGACAGAATGTTTATGGTCTGATCTGAGAGTGTCTAAGGCCTACAAAATGAATATCTTGGTCTCCCAGGAAACATCAGATAGAAGAAAGTACAGTTCTGGAGTTTATGTAATCTCAATAGTGAGATTAGAAGTCGTCCTGTGGAGATTACTCAAATCTCAGATGTCTTCATCTTTGAAAGAAGAAGTTGCAGTCATAGAATAACTTACATTCAGCACCTGGTCAATCATTTAATAAGCCAACCTTGTAACAGCTAGTCTGAGCATATATATTCTCCAAGTTTGGTCAGTACAACTAAAATTTCTAGTCTTCACCTGTCTAAGGATATTTTGAACATAAGACTGTACATGGTCTTAAAGGTGAAGTCAGGGCTACTCTTCAAAATTCCGATCGATCAAGTAAAGGATAGAAAGGAAGAAGACTAGTCCTTCCATAGTTCTGAGCACAATTACTTAATTCAGACCCCTGTCACAAAGGAAGAGAAATCAAGACTCCTATCCCATTTCTATGCTCAACTCATATATACTCATATCCTAAAATTCAGTTGAGCTGACCTATAGACAGTGGTTGAAGCATTAAGGCTCATAATTATGGTATGGATTAGCCCTTAATTAAGACAATCTTCTGGAGCATTCCATATTGTAAATGAGTAAGAGAAATTGTGAATGTGTGGGCTCCTTATCACAGCAGGGCTTGAATACTTGATTGGAGAAATACACACTATTTGATCTACAAATCTTGGTCCATAATTGCGATCCGAAATTCTGAAGCATGCATCACCAAGTATGTGTCTGAAATTAAAGTTTCTGGTTGAAGAATAAAATTTTGTCCTGAGATTGTTGTGACTACACTGAGATGACACGTGAAGGCAGTGTCACAATAAGCCCAAAATCTTGAGACAGTCTGGTTAGTCAAGTTTTTATAATTCTTATAGCTGCAGTCACCATTTTATTGTGAACTCTACCATCTCACAGTCTTAAGCTTGAATATATTGTAATCAAGGCCAGAGTTCAGTACAGGTATGTTTCATTATGGTACGATATATTGAAGCTTCCTAAGAAAATAATCAAAGATTAAAGGGTAACTCAAAGATTGGAAGTATGTGATCAAGTCTGATTCAAAGGCAATTAAATTATGAGTATATTAACAACAATGGTGAAATTCAGGACAGTGGAAAACATACCTTAAATTATAGTTTTGGCACTTATGTCATGCTTTTATAGTTAAGAAAAGATGTGTGCATCAACTCCTGAAAGGACAAGTCTGGACTCTGGAGCGTTTCCCTATCATCATCTTGAGGGGGGTTTGTTGGTATCATCATGAAATACCCAGTTATGATGACAGTGGAAGATATTGTTTTAAAGTGAATCTCCAGTTTGTTACTTCAAGTTATTCAGAATATAATAATAAGGCATTTCCTGAGTATAATACATCTATGTCCTGGAAGATATAATTGGAAGTAGACCAGCTTGACTTCTCAGTGATATTGTCAAGCACTCTCTCAGTATCAAAATAAATATTGCCTGACATCTCTAAGTCTTACAATGACTGAATTCTGTGCATCAATCTCCATGATACAATGTGGCCTATCAGTCAGCTATAGCTTTGTTGCATTGTTCTTGTGTGCACAAGCTATTACAGTACCTTTGACCTTGTCATCTTGGATAAGAGATGAAGTACATTTGGAAACTTCATTCTTAAAGATCAGTTACAAGGTCTTGAAATCCCATTTTTGGCCTTTGATCATGAAGTACAGAGGCCGATGTGATGGCAAAGACACATGGGAATATTTCTAGTCAAAGATGGGGATGTGCATCTTGATTACAATAATTCAATCCATGATAGCAAGGAAGAACCTCACCATCTAGTGGATGAATCTGTATCCTAGTCTATGGAGGAATTCAAAGGAAAAATTGGATCAATAAAGGGATATTTGCTACAATAGCTTCTGTCTGAGCTAGCACCATTTTTATTATCTCCATAACAATAGTTAACCATGACTGCAGTACTCCTGTTCTCTCTGTATGCCTGAACCTGAGCATTAGTTAATGTCAGACTTCCTTCAGCCCTTCCCGGCCCAATCATCAAAATCTTCGTTAAGATATTCAGAGGGAGCTATGATTTAGAGGGAGTTGATTTCTCCCTTAACTTAAGAGTTTGATGTGATGGAGAAGTTGTTGGTCTGCATCCTTGGTGTTCTTGATAAACATCTTATCAGTCATATGTTTCGCTATGAAGTCTCTAAGTCAATATATGGAAGAACCCCATATTTTGAATAGCTGCTTATTGAAATATCTCTGAAATCTAAGATTCCTTGAATATTCTGAAGCTGGCTCGGTTGGCAGTGTGATGGATGGAAAGAGCACATCTAGTGCTATACCTCTTTATTTGGTTGCTCTGGAAGCATTATTGAGGCTGAATGTATATAGCAGCAAGTATGGCTTATTATGAAACTAGTTGGTTGAGGAAGCTCTTCCATAAGCCATTTGTGCACATGATGGAATCACTGTTGTATATTGCAATAATGAAAGTAGGAATCACCTTTCAGAGAATCCATGACCGGCTACAAGTACCACTTTATTTAGAATATGGTACAGTCAAGCTCCATCATTTCAGGATGGATGTGTAGGTTACCGAAATCCTCTCAAAGCCTCTTGGTAAGGTCAAAATTTATCCTCATTCAGAAAGAGGTTGGGAGTCATGGAAAGTCCCTTCTATGATGGTCACAGTTGAAGATTGAGCTCCAGGAGCTCTTGGGGGCTTGGGGTACTTATTGAGCTATGAGCCACTTTGCTTGAATGAAAATACTTGTATCTACACACCATGGATCTTGAGTAAAGAAAACAGGTTGCTGCAGTTTGAGACAATTTAAATACCATTTGAGCATGAAATTTAAAGCAAACCTCAAGTGTTGGACTTTGTGTAAAAATCAGTACCTGCAAATTGTTTGTGAATTCTTCCATGTTATAAATACATTAAAAGTACTTGAAAGTACTACTAATACCTTGGTTATTCCATGTCTATTAATCCCATCTTCAGCTGCATCAACATGATCCTTGATTTGTGAATATTCTCCTAGTTGGCATCTGTCTTCTTGTCTATCAACATCACACGAATCAATTTTTTGTTCTTCTCTCTGAGAAGTTGCCCATGGCCATATGGTCACTGCAAATAAATGCAGATGACTCTTTCTTGAAATCTAAAGGATGTTCATTCACCAATAAAATACCTAGCTCTCTTAAAATGTCTTGGGCCATACAGCTACAGACTGCGAAGACCTTCTGAAATGCAAAAATATAGTTGTAGTAAGTCATTGTTGCCTGGAAGCTAGTAAAATTAGCCAAACGTAATAGTGATTGCATAATTTTTCTTCTCCTCATAATAGACAAGACAGAAAGCAGATAACCAGAAAGAAAAATCAACAGTGCGCCTTGTGTAATGTTATTGTTCTTATGCTCAAGACCTCATTTTAGCTCATTTATAAGAGCATCAAAGTATAAAGATTCAAAACTCATCATAGAGAAGTCATCCTCTAATAAATGCTCTAAAGCAGCCGCTGTTCCAACAGCGTGAGAAATCAGAGGCTTCAAAGCGCTTAATAATAAATACAGAATCCAATAAAGGCACATCACAATAGGAACAGATACACAAAGGCAGCAACAATTACTTCCACAACGATTACTTCTAGTATCTGCAAAATGATGCACTTCACATTCGAAGCTACAACACCTTTCAGCATGCCACAACTCGCATCAGTCATTACATTTTGACCTCTATCTACATCCAGGAATGGGTTGGAACACAACTCTGAAAACCAACAAGAAATCTGGAATAGAACTAGGTGGAACTGCTTTTAAATGGGAGCAGATAACCTCTAGCATCACTTCTGCATATGTGAAAAACTGATTTCTTAAGTTTGGAAAGATCATGTCTAGCTCATGGTAAAGAGCATGGGCAAATCCATCACTATACACTTGATCTAAATGATCACTTTTCTTAACAGGTTTCTCATATTTATGTTTGTTGGATTCCAAAAGGGAGGCCTCTTGTAATTCTTCATTCTCATTCCCCTTACATCTGTTGACGAATGTGAGTTCATCAGAGAAAACAAACAGTAAGCTTGTCATTTGATGCATATCTTGCGCAAGGAGGAGCCCTCTATTAAGGTGTTCCTTTGCATAGCAAGCCAATGCCATCCAACCTATGTATTATTATCAGAGAAAATAAACAGTAATCTTTTCATTTGCTGCATATCTTGCGCAAGAAGGAGCCCTCCCTTCTAGTGTTCCTTTGCATAGCGAGCCAATGCCATCCAACCTATGTATCTAACCAAAGAAAATGAAGAGGTTGAAAAATTTGATATTATGTCCATCCATGAGGAGGCAGGAATCAAGTTTCTAAAATGGAAGCCCTCTTTCCTACCATACTCATCATCCTCCTCCATGATGCCACTACCACTGGCTGCAGAAACTATAATTTGAAGAAGTGTCCACTGTCGCCTATCTCCAAGTATTTTTCCAGGTTTTATTGGATGACTAAACTCCTTTTGCTGATAATGAAGAGAGAAAAGCAATGTATTGAGAGACTCTGCAGCATGTTATGTTGTTCCCTCTGTAACTGCCGAATTAGAAAAACATAGAGTAGACCCTGATGCTGGCATACAAGTGTAACAACATCCATAGACTCTGTATCATCGAGAAAATTTCTAAAACCATTTGTCCTTTCTTCAAAATCACAACTTACTGCTTTCTCATCATATGACCTCTTGATCAAAATACTAGACTGCATTTTGTTGTCCCATTCTGTTGCTTGCATAAGAATGTCAATTACAGTTTTGTCTCTCTTTTCTTTAATAGTACCTATCATTTCCACTTTTGGATTTTTATTACTTGAAAATATCTCATCAACCATCTTCCTACGCGTGTGAAGATTTGTGTTTACTGGTAGTTTTGTTGATATGATAGTCACTGTCACTGGCGTTCATCATGAAATATGGATTCAGGTGATATTCGGCTGCCAAAAACAGTGCATCGATTGCAGCTTCATGACTCTCCAAGTTCATTTCAGACTGTTGATTCAATTCCTCTGCAAAATGGCGAAAATCCAAGACCCACAGTTCACAGTCTTGATAACTCACAAGTTGTAAATACTCTGTTTGAAAGTCAAGGTTTTCATCTACACCTGTAACATTTAGCATTAAGTTGCTCATTGACCTACTATCTTTTCCCTTGAGCTGATTTCCATCAACCTTCACATTTATGGTACATTTCATCATACAATTGTTTGATCCTTTATTCTTGACCAGCATTGAGATATCCCTCTAATATTACGTTGCACATCTTGGATTTAATACCAATTGCACCATCCTTTTGCAACTCTGCAAAAACCCCCTCAGCCCTCTCCAGCATGCCACATTTAATCAAGGATTCAAGATATATTTCATAAGTTGCCCAATTAGGTTGACACCTTGCCATACATCGAGAAAATGTGTATTCTACTTCACATTACATAGACAGGCACATATACATTTGCATCAAGTCCACATAGGATGGCTACAATGGCTTCAGACCACTGTCCTCAAATTGCTTCATAAAATTTTCTGCATGTTCTATTTCTTTTTCTTGAGCTAGAATATCATCACCCTTATTTTTAGGGGAAGCCACAAAATCTCTGTAAAAAAGAAGCTCCTTTTTCGCTACCACGAGGTTGTTCAATGGAATTATGGAGCTGTTCTTGCTGCAGGGCTATCATATTCCTCTGTTCAACAACATCCTTGTCATCTTCAAGAAAACCAAGAAGGTCCTCCTCTTGTAAAGTTTCCAGAAAATATTGATAGGTGTCTTCAAAACTCTGCAGTCTTGGGCCCCAATGTTTGAGAAAAATTTCAGTGAGAATTGCCATGGAAGATATGTTTTTCAGATTGCAGGAGTTATTGAGCCAGTGATTATGCCATTTTCTTTGGGTTATAAGTCGTGGCTTTGGAGAATGTTAATTTCACATCTTCAGCAAATGATGCAGGTGAGTTGTGTTCATTTTTATCCAGCTTATACTTTAGAAATCTAAGTCCTCTGATATAATGCAACAATTACTTGCTTTGCATAGGTAATTAGAAGATACATCCTCTTACTCTTAGCAAAAGCCTTAGCAAGCTTTAATTTTGGTCCCCTGCTGGAGTTTATCTGAAAAAACCCTCCACAATTGAGCTATGCAAAATCTTGCTACAATAGTATGAATAGTTGCTTTCCCTTCTCAAATTATTTTCTCCATAAGTTCTCCCACCCTAAACTGCTGTCTGGGATTTTAATTTGTTACAACATACTTGAAATTTCTTGAGTCATTTACCATACTCTCTTCCATCACATAATATTGTTCTGTTTACTGGAAGGATGGATCTAGTCAATCAACATTCGAATTGAGCTCTCCATGATATACATTAATATCTCAAGCTGCAGTGCAATCTCGTATTTCCAAAGCTTTAATAAGAAAAATCAATGTGTCTAATTCCTCCTCATTAGGCCTTGATCTGTTGAGCCTTCCATCTTCTGACTGCTCCATTTTATATTCCAAAACCCTTCTTCCTCCAATTCCTCCTCACTAGACCTTACTTTGGTCAAACTTCCATGTTTTAATTACTCCATAATATTTTTGGGTATTATGGAAAATTTGTTTGACACCTTAGCCAACATATTCTTCCTTCTCTTCCTTTATGTGTATATATGATAGTAAATAATAAATATTCATGGATAATCGTAGTAAGCTAATAGGATAATATGCAGATAAAATGGATCAAATTCCATGTTTTAGGGCTGGAAATGTATTCTTTGAGACAAGTTGTGCACTCAAGGTATGATATTCGAGAAAACCAAATACACACCTTCAACTCTATCAGAGGGTGGTTCCATCTGGCCTCCAATCAAAATCACAGTTTTACCCCACGAGACCTGCAAAAGAAGTGTGCATTATGACTATTCACTGATTTAAATGCTCATTCATTGAATCTTTGTGATTTCTAGTATAATATCACTTTAAAGTTTAAATTGTTTCATGAAACCTTTTTTAAGTTCCCTAAATTAATGTGATCATATTAATATGATATCATTTTGAGAGTTTTGGAGTTCACTTCTATAACCATAATTTCCAAATTTTTAAGAACTTCCCAAGATCATGTACTACTTGAGATTTCTTGAGATAGTAGAACCACGGTATTTAATTCATGCTAAAACGAGTACAGACCCCATTCTAATTGACATTTCCAAATTTTCTAGAACTTCCCAAGATTGTGTACTACTTGAGATTTCTTGCGATAGTAGAACCACGGTGTTTAATTTCTGCTAAAACGAGTACAGACCCCATTCTAATTGACTGGTCTTGATAAATTAAGACAATGTTCAAAAATATTTTACACTACAAAATTTCTGTGAACTTTATTTAAACTTAGTGATGTGTCGTTTCTAATATATCAACCTAACTTATCTCCACTAATTTCATTGTTTTTCTACATTAATTTTGCAACTATTTCTTCAGCTGAAACATTGTAACCTATACAATAAAGTTACAAACTCAAATAAAATCCAAAAATACCAGAAGGCTTTCTTTAGTGAAACCTTCAATTTATATATATGGATTTGAATGCTGAATTTTCAATGTGTCACAGAAAACAATGTATATATAGGTGCTGCTTGTCTCCATCACACTTAAATTTTTGGCTTAATACAAGTGTTTTGGTCAACTTCAGAATTTTCAGCAAACTTCACAATTTGTCTTCAGCAGCAAATACAATTTTAAGATTTCAAACCATCACTTATAAGTTATAATAATGCTATCTTTTTTCATCAAAATTGCCATAAGTAGTTGAGCTGCTAACTATACATTCTTGGTTGAATGTTTGTCCATCAAATAAGTTTGTCGTGACTCGTGATAGAATTTTATTCAATGGCACTATCAGCTATGTTCATGAACAACAATTATCCATGGAGCATAATTTCAATGTCCATCTTGGTTTTCTATTTGATATAATGGCATTGAATATTACTAAAGTCGAAACCATCATTGAGGTGTGTGACACATCTGCTGGGGGTGTAAAACCTTAAGGCCGACCTGCATATATAATTTATTATAAATAATAAATTCAAAATAAATGTTTTGTTCATCAGATTAAGATAAATTTTATATGGATCTTACACCTCTCTGAAAGAGGAATCCAACAAAAATATCAGTATCTTAATCTGAGCATCACAACATGGAGTTTGGACCTAGTTGTCCAATTTTAACAAGTTTGCTGGTTTGGGGCATCCTTTATTGAAAGCATCACAAAGTCTTGTTGTCTATATAAGTTTGTCGACTATTGTTGGCATATATTTTTCAATCACAACCACCATTTATCTCTGTCAGCAGTTTTTATAGCAAGTCAATCATATGATTATTCTCAAATAAGAAAAACATGAGTCCAATACCTTAGTTTCCTTTTCTTCATCCAACTACCATTGCTTCTATCACTCACTCCCATCTACTTGTGTAACAAACAATGTTTGTTGGCTTGGAATTCAAACCAGCGTCCACATAGGCATACCATAAAGATGTTGTAGTCTACCACTAGCATTTCAATCCCTTGTTATAGAAACTGTCTTACATGAGATGACTAGTACTCACCAAGTCATTCATATACTAACCAAAGGCTCAAATGTCAACTATCAAAGATCACAAGAGTTGAATAAGGCATCAATTTGTCTCTACAACCCCTTAGGTGAGGTTCCAAGAGGATCATGTTGTTGAAAACTAAAAGCAAAGAGATCAAGACATCGGGTAGAAGGCAATCAACACCATCCTATATGTGCTCCTAAGAAAGGAGTCCATCTCATCGATATAGAATCCAAAGAGAGTTGGTAAGAGAAGGAATCATTAGAGGTCTTTTCTGCACTAAATAACCAAGCACTGACTCATATAGTCAGTGCTTAGTTTTCTCTAAGTAGAAATGACCAAGCACTATTAGAGAGTTTTTTGCATAGTGATTCCCAAGTGTTTTAAATTTGTTGCTTAGTTTTCTACCCAAAAAGTTGTTGTTTGTTGTTGAAATGTTTCTAGAATTTGTAAAACATTTCAGGATGGAACAGAAATCTTGCGCATTTCAAGAAACTGATAAAACATTTTAGAAAGTCAAAATGTCACCAAAACACTTTTTCAACATTTCAAAGTAGTGACACACTGGAATCTAATTCTGATTTGGCAAACAACATTTCAGAGGTCCTCCTAGGGTGTTTTTAGTAACTTAGCTTGTATGCCATCATGTAAATTTTGGATAGACAGAATGTTTTATGCTTAATGAAAATTTACTTCAATCTTCTAGGGCACGATACATTATAGCAATCACATAAACATGAAAGTAAAATGTTGATAGAACATACCAATAGACCAACAGAAGACAAGCCAATAAAATAGATCAGAATTACATATCTTCTTGTCCAGCAAAGATGTAGAATAGTGTGCATTACAGCAGTGAACAAGATGCTTCAACCAGCAAAGTCTTTGTCAGGTCAGCCAACCCTCCAAGTGTCACACACACAACCCTCAAAGATAGCTCATCAAAAGTCAACATAATTCAACAAAAGAATCCCACATCCAGATTTTCGGCATCCAAATTTCTTGCATCATCCATATTTCCGGCATTCAGATTTACGACATCATCCATATTTACGGCATCCATTTCCGGCATCATCCAGATTTATGGCATCCATTTAAGGCATCATACAGATTTACGACATCCAGATTTATGGCATCCATTTCCGGCATCATCCAGATTTACGGCATCATCTAGGTTTACAGCATCCAGATTTAGGATATCCATTTTCGGCATCATCCAAATTTACGGCATCCAGATTTACGGTAGCCATTTCCGGCATCATCCAAATTTATGGCATCCATTTCCGGCATCATCCAGATTTATGGCATGGGAGAGAGAGAAGCATCTTCTAGGTTGAACGAACCAATCAGATCATGAGGAATGTGTGTGATGAGATGATGATCAAATGACCTCCAAGTCTCTCTAATTTATATCCATCAGTGAGGGTGTGTGACACATCTGTTGGGCTCTCAACCCTACATTACAAATCTGGCCGACCTTGCACATAAGTGGAATAAATTAAAAATAAATAATCTGCTCATCCGATCAAGATGATCTTTAGATCAATCTTGCACCTCTCTGAAAGAGGAATCCAATAAAATATTGGCATCATCATTTGAGCAGTACAACATGGAGTTTGGACCTAGTTGCCCAAAATTAACACTCCCTCTCAACTAGGGAGAACTCCATCCACTAGTGCCATCCAAACATCGTGCGTCATCCCGCTGTAACTTGCTTCACTGGCTCTTTATTTCAAATGGTGAGTCACAAAGACATCACACAGGGCTGACCCAAATTCAACTCAGAAGTCCGAAACCTCCATAGGACTCAAAGGAGTCTCATACTAAGACGAAGTTAGTTTAATTGACCCGAAGTCAGTTGGAGGTTCAAAACCTCTCTTGGATTCAAAAGAGACATATACTAACCCGAAGTTAGTTCAACTGACCCAAAGTCAGTTGGAGGTCCAAAAACTCACTTGGACTCAAAAGAGTCATATACTAACTCGAAGTCAGTTGGAGGTCTAAAACCTCACCTGGACTCAAAAGAATCATATACGAACCTGAAGTTAGTTTAACTGACCCGAAGTCAGTTGGAGATTCGAAACCTCACTTGGAATCAAAAGATTCATATACTAACCCGAAGTTATTTTAACTGACCTAAAGTCTGTTGTAGGTCTGAAACCTCACTTGGACTCAAAAGAGTCATATAGTAACCCGAAGTTAGTTTAACTGACCCGAAGTCAGCTGGAGATTCGAAACCTCACTTTGACTCAAAAGAGTCATATACTAACCCAAAGTTAATTTAACTGACCAGAAGTTAGTTGGAGGTCCGAAACCTCACTAGACTTGATCCTAGATCAAGTGGTTGGACACGTGCCATTCCTAGACATAAAGTGTGCGACAATATCTGATGCATCCATCGGTCTTGCTATTGGTCTCTATCCACATTTCCCACCTCATTGGCCAAGATGAGAGGTACTTCCCATGAGTCTGAAACTCCATGGGGAGGATGCATACGGGGCACAGATCAAAGAGAGGTGAACCAACTCAATATCATCACGGTGGGGCGGAAGCACACCAACAAGGTTCGGCAAGCCTAGCCCTGTGGTTGCTTATAGCTCCAAGAAGCTATCCCCAAATCCCTCTGGAGCTCCCAGAGCTCATCATCGAATAGGACCCTCAGAATATGGTCATTCCAGGATTCCAAGATTCTCACGGAAGGTTAGGAACTTGACCTTCCCCAAGGGCTTAGTGAGAATATCCACGACCTGATCATCAGTTCCTATATGATCAAGCTTTACGGCGCCTCGCTGTACCATATCTCGGATAAAATGGTATCTGATATCAATGTGCTTGGATCGATCATGGAACACGAGATTCTCTGAAAAACGAATCCCACTCTGGTTATCACAAAGGATAACGGTGGTATCTAGCACATGCCTGAACAACTCACTGAAGAGATTTCACAACCAAATAACTTCACAACAGGCCATACTCACTGCAATGTATTCAACCTCAACGGTGCTCAAAGCCACCGACTTCTGCTTCCTGCTCATCCAAGATATCGAAGCAGAACCAAGTGTGAAGCAGCATCCATATGTGCTCTTGTAATCCACCACACTGCCCGCCCAATCGGCATCAGTATATCCATGGAGTCTCCAACTCCCGGCAGTGTATCTCAACCCATGTTTTATCGTGCCCCGAATATATCTCAAGATATTCTTGGCACCAACCCAATGAATGTGATGAGGATCAACAATGTGTTGACTCAAAGTGTTCACTGCAAAACATATGTTCGGACGGGAGTTCACTAAGAACTTCAATGCCCCTACGAGTTGACGATACTCGATAAGATTTCCTAGAGCAGGCCCAGCAAAATTGCCACACAACTTCTTGAAGTTGAGTTCCATCGGTTCCAACACGAACTTATAGTCCACCATACCAAATCTATCTAGCAGCCTCACATTATATTTTCCTTGAGAAAGGAAAATCTCACCAGCTCTCTACCCGACCTCCAAGCCTAGGAAGTAATGCATCAATCCTAGGTCTTTGATCTCAAACTCGGAAGCTAGCTCCCTCTTACACTAATGAATGAGAGGGTCGGCACCTGTTAGGAAGAGATCATCCACATAAAGAACCAGAGTGAGAGTCTTTTCTCTATCAACCTTGAAGTAAAGGTTTGGATCGACATTACTTCGAGTGAAGCCCAACTTTGTCAAGTAGCTATCTATCCTCTCGTACCAAGCCCTGGGGGCTTACTTCAACCCATAGAAGGATTTCTTCAACCTACATACATGATAGTCTCTATCCTGGACTTTTAACCCCATAAGTTGTTCCACATACACCTCTTCCTTTATCGAACCATGCAGAAAAGCGATCTTCACATCCATCTGATGGAGACTCCATCCTTGTGTTGCAGCAAGGGAAATAATAGATTGGATGGTGGTATAGCAGGCCACAGGTGCAAATATATCATCATAATCTATGCCTTCCTTTTGAGAGAAGCCTCGGGCGACGAATCTTGCCTTGTACTTTACAGCACTACCATCAGATCCATGCTTGATCTTATAGAGCCATTTCGAGGTGATAACAGCTTTGTCCTCTAATCTTGGGACCACATCCCAGACATCATTCTTCATAATGGATTTGTACTCTTCGTGCATAGAATCCTTCCAAACTTGATGCTTTACGACTTCTTCAAATGATCTACGCTCAGATTGTACGATAGTACTCATGGCTGCTAGATACCCTTGGTATCTATTCAGCTTCTTGCTTTCACGGAATGTCCCCCTTGGGGCCATATGTCTCTCGGCATCCTCGAGAGTATTCCTGAGCCATGAGGGTCTTCTCTTCATTGAAGGAGCTGGACCAATAGGGTCCTTCGATCCTTCAACATCGGGCATCATCTCATCTTTCGACTCTTCTCGCTTCCCTTTTCTTTCATCATTGTCTTCCTTGGAGCTAGGAAGTTTTATCACTTTCCTGAGGGAAGCATCTTCATCGAAGGTGACATCGTGGCATATATCCAATTCTCTTTGATCGGGCACAAAGATTCTATATGCCTTCGAAGTTTCACTGTAACCCACAAACATTCCCTTCTTTCCAAAAACATCCAGCTTGCTTCTCTTTTCTTTCGGCACATGAATGTAGACAGGACAACCAAAAACTCTAAAATGAGAAACATCAGGTTTCTTACCAGAGAAGACTTCTTCAGGAGTTTTGGAGTCCAGACCGGAATGCGGGCATCTATTTTGTACGTACACAGCAGTGTTCTCAGCTTCTCCCCATAGAACCTTCAGAAGACCTTGGTCACATAGCATGGCATGGGCAGCTTCCACAATGGTCCTATTCTTTCTTTTAGCAATGCCATTTTTCTCAGGAGTATACATGGTTGTGGTCTCCCTCTTAATTCCATCTCCTCTGCAAAATTCATTGAACTCATTTGACTCATATTCGGTGCCATTATCAGTCCTCAAAATCTTGATCTTCTTTCCTGTTTGATTTTCCACCAAGGCCTTAAGGCACAAAACCATTTGAATGCCTCGTCCTTCTTATTCAAGAAATATATCCAAGTCTTGTGAGAGAATTCATCTATAAAATTCATGTAATAAGAACATCCTCCCAAGGATTTCACAGGAAACATACCAGATAAACTAGAATGTATCAATTGCAAGATATCAAATGTCTTTGTGACACTTGAGGGGAAAGGTTCCCTTGTATGCTTTCCTTCGGCACAGCCCTGACATATGCCTTCATGATCATTCTTGAATTCGGGCATCCCAGACACCACCTTCCTTGCTTCGGGAAGGGCTTTGTAATGAAGGTATCCAAACCTCCGGTGCCATAACTCAGTTTGACGAGTTGTATCACATGACATAGCCCCTAATGGACTTCCTCCAACTTGGTAGAGTGTATCAACTCTAAAACCAATACTGAGAGCTTCCTTGAAGTTACTCTTCCAGTCTCGGGGAATTCCTCCAGGAGCAATGAGGACGAGCTCTCGATCAACTACATCTTCTTCTATGGCAAGGAGATCATTCCTGATTTCTGTGAGCCTCATAAAATATGATGAAGGCTCATGAATCTTCCCCTACACATAGTCCATGAAATCTTGATCTTCTAATGCCAAATCCAAGGACATCTTCCATTCATGATAACCAGCAAAGTCTTTCTCAGGTCAACCAACCCTCCAAGTGTCACACACACAACCCTCAAACACAGCTCATCAAAAGTCAACATAATTCAACAAAAGAATCCCACATCCAAATTTCTGGCATCAAGATTTCCAGCATCATCCATATTTCTGGCATCCATATTTACGGCATCCATTTCCAGCATCATCTAGATTTACAACATCTAGATTTACGACATCCATTTCCGGCATCATCCAGATTTACAACATCTAGATTTATGACATCCATTTCCGGCATCATCCAGATTTACGACATCCATATTTATGGCATCCATTTCCGACATCATCCAGATTTATGGCATCCATTTTCGGCATCATCCAGATTTATGGCATCCATTTACGGCATCATCCATATTTATGGCATTCAGATTTACGACATCCATTTCTGGCATCATCCAAATTTACAGCATGGGAGAGAGAGAAGCATATTCTAGGCTGAATGAACCAATCATATCATGAGGAATGTGTGCTATGAAATGATGAATAAATAACCTCCAAGTCTCTCTAATTTATATCCATCAATGAGGGTGTGTCACACATCTGTTGGGTTCTCAAGCCTACATTACAAATCTAGCCGACCTTGTACATAAGTGGAATAAATTTAAAATAAGTGTTCTCCTCATCCGATCAATATGATCTTTAGATCAATCTTGCACCTCTCCGAAAGAGGAATCCAATAAAAATATTGGCATCATCATCTGAGCAGTACAACATGAAGTTTGGACATAGTTGCCCAAAATTAACACATCAACAAAGACAAACTGTGTTATAACCAGAAAAAGATGTATGAATTGAGCATGGCTCCATATTCTGGGCATATTTGGGACTAATAATTGGATTGATATATGAATTTTGTTGGTTTGGGGCATCCTTAATTGAAAGCATCACAAAGTCTTGTTGGCTATATAACTTTGTCGACTATTATTGGCATAGTTTTTTCAATCACAACCACCATTTATCTCTGTCATCAGTTTTTATAGCAAGTCAATCATATGATTATTCTCAAGTAAGAAAAACATTCTAGTCCAATACCTTAGTTGCCTTTTCTTCATCCAACTTCCATTTCTTCTATTACTCACTCTCATCTACTTGTATAAGAAACAATGTTTATTGGCTTGGAATTCAAACCAGCGTCCACATAAGCATCCAATAAATGTGTTGAAGTCTAACACTGGCATTTCAAACCCCTGTTACAGAGACTATCTTACCTGAGATGACTAGTACACCCCAAGTCGTTTATATAGTAACCAAAAGCTCAATGACAAAGAAGTATAGAACTTCTTAGTGGAGGTGACCGGTCTCTCATTGCCAGAAAATTCTTCCACCTCAGGGTTTTAGGCTTGGGCCAAGGGCCACATTTTCATAAACTATAAGAGCTTCTATCTCATCCAATATTTCATGTTTATCACCAATGTGTCATCCAATTGAACTCAAAGCTGCTAGTTTTATTTTTGCAATTCAATTGTCCCACTCCACTTGAGTAGATGGTATCTGATCTCATCACCTATGACTTGGAAGGTTCACATAAAAACCTATGATGGTACTGCATTAACATCTATGGAATTGAATGCCAGATTTTCAAAACTATAAGAGCTTTTATCTCATCCAATATAGCATGTTTATCACCAATGTACCATCCCACTGAACTCAAAGCTGCTAGTTTCATTGTTGCAATTCAATTGTCCCACTCCACTTTGAGCAGATGGTGTCCAATCTCACCACCTATGACTTGGAAGGTTCACTGCAAATCATATGATGGTACTCCATCAATATCTATGGAAGTGAATGCTTGCTAATGCAAAGGCACTGTAGGAATCATCCAATCAAGAGGGTGGGCAGTTTGAGCAAAGTTTTCAGAGCAACTTAGGAATCACTTAGTTTTCTGCAAATATGACCAAGCTGTTCATACGAGACTATATGAGTCAGTGCTTGATCATTTCTCATATAGTCAGTGCTTAGTTTTATCTAAGCAGAAAATTCTCTAAGCACTATTAGAGAGTTGGTCATTTCTGTACTAGTCTCAGAATTTCTGTTATATGATGGGCAGCCTTAGTTGGTGATCCGATGCAAGGTTTTGAGGCCTATTTGGCATAAGACTGTTGCTATTCTAGAACAGAAAATGGAAGCCATTTTCGATAGTTAGTATATCCCCTTCTCCAATCTGATACTCATCAAATTAAGAAACAGTTAAGTGTAGATTTGAAAAGAAACAACAAGCAAGTAGCATATTATTCCTTGTGTTCACCTTCATCTGATTTGTTTGTACAAGGAGGGATCTATTCTAGAGAAGCAGTTTAAGGCCTAAAAGATGTTGGGCCTCATTGTGTAGGGTGCAACTCCTTGCCATGGTCAAGAGGTATGTTTTAAAGGGGATTCCACTTGCCACACAATCCTAAGTTGCTTCATTACCTAACAAATGTAATTGTTTTATTTTTTATTTTGTGGTTGATGCATTTATTGGGGGAGGTAGTTATAGTGACCTAAATTTATTTATTGCACCCTTAACCATTGTTTCCTATTCTTGGAGAGATAGTTGGGTCATTGGAGAAAGGGCCTTAGCTACCTTTGCTATTTTTAGTTTGTAATTGGTTTGCATTTAGGATGGGTGATGAATCACCTAAATCAAAGGAGCGCTCCCCTAGTTGGCACCTTAGCACATTATTTAAGGTCACTAAATTTGCTAGAGCTTGTTGTAACTTACAATGGCCAAGTTGACCATCCTGTACACATTTTTAGGGTGAATTCTTAAGGGGTGAATTGGCTACTTCCTTGGAGAGTATGCGCTAGCTCACCCTGAACTACTGGGGGCATGTTAACTCACTAATAGTGATATGTGTGAGAGTATGGAGAGAGAGTTGAGTCATTGGAGATATTTTGAGCTTGTAATTCAAAATTGGTTTGCATTTATGATGAGTGATGAATCACCTAGATCGAAGGAGTGCATTTGCTAGAGCTTGTTGTAACTTACAATGGACAAGTTTACCATCGTGAAAACACTTTTAGGGTGTATTCTTAAGGGATGAATTTGTTAGAAAATTAAATATTACAGAGCAATGCAACATATAAAATATGCGGAAAACACAAGCACACAAAACACATAAAACCAGAGAGACACAGATATACGTGGTTCACCCAGTTTGGGCTACGTCCACCCCGAACAACCAGTCCTTCCTTTCTATTATCCAGCAAAAATGAAGAGACACAACCTACAGCAGATCCACTGTAATATCCTTTGTTCTCTCTCACAGTCTCCCTATCTGTTTCTTGCTCTGAGAATACACATGCTATCCATAGCCGCAATACAATACCCTCATAAAAGTGAGGGGTTGCCTTCTAGGGCAAAAAACCCTAAACTAAACATAACTTCTACCATCAGATCATCCGCCTAATGAATGGCCCAAATTGACTAGAAATTACTATACTTTTACAAGGCAATTTTACATATGTTCTTAACTTCGAGGGCGCTGCCCCCAAAACCCCCCGCCAGGGGGGGGCTCCATAAAGTCGCAGCCGCCCCCCCTGGACCCCCCAGGCAGCATTTAATTATGGGCGGCGTTGCCACCCCATTAAGGTACAGGGGTCCAATGCTGTGATATAAAATAAACAAGATAATTAGGCTCCACACCCAACAGAATTGGCTCCTTCCTTGGCTACTTCTGGTCTTAATATCTTGTATGTCTCTGTTACGTTATGCAATTTATCCTTTACTGCAGTAAGTAACCATCAACAATCTGTTATCTCTTTGACTGTAATTTATTTGTCTTTCTACTCTACTCTCATTCATTGTTATATTGATATTTGTATAGTAACGAATTTACTCCTAATGGTGCAATGAAGTTTGTTTCAAAGGATTCATCACCATACAATGTAATAGAGATGGGAAGCTAGGACTGTCGCATCACTACGTAGACCACAACCAGTCCATGCCCTATTTTTATTTTTTATAACTTTTAGATCCATTAGTTGAACATGATAATTGGTTTAATGACCCAAGCCAACTATAAAGTTAATGCTATGAGATTCACTATATAAAACACTTCTCCCTAATCCATATAACTAAGGGTCATCATCAGAATATGCCCATGCACCATCCTTACCCACTTCTTCAACAATCTGCCTAAGAGGCTTAGGTACTGTGATCTGAGGACAACTCTTTTACAAAATTGAGACCAAATCAAATATGAAAATCACATTGAATAGGAACAATTTAGGGTGAATTCTTAAGGGGTGAATTGGATATGTCCATGGAGAGTATGCACTAGCTCACCCTAATCTATTGGGGGCATGTTAACTTACTAATAGTGATATGTGTGAGAGTATGGAGAGATAGGTGAGCCATTGGAGAAAGAGCCTTAACTGCCTTTGCTATTTTGAGCTTGTAATTGGTTTGAATTTATGATGAGTGATGAATCACCTATGTCGAAGGAGTGCTCCCCTAGTTGGCACCTTACCACATTATTTAAGTTCACTCCATTTGCTAGAGCTTGTTGTAGCTTACAATGGACAAGTTTACCATCCTACACACACTTTTAGGGTGTATTCTTAAGGGATGAATTGGCTACTTCTGGTCTCAATATCTTGTATGTCTCTGTTACATTATGCATTTTATCCTTTGCTGCAGTAAGTAATCTGCAACAATCTATTATCTCTTTTATTGTAATTTATTTGTCTTTCTACTCTGCTCTCATTCATTGTTATATTGATATTTGTATAGTAAAGAATTTACTCTAATGGTGTAGTGAAGTTGTTTTCAAAGGATTCATCACCATACAATGTAATAGCAATGGGAAGCCAGAATTGTAGCATCATTGTGTGGACCACAACTAGTCCACGCCCTATTTTTATTTTTGATAAGTTTTAGAGCCATTAGCTGAACATGATAATTGGTTTGATGCCCCAATCCAACTCTAAAGTTAATTCTATGAGATTCACGATATAAAACACTTCTCCCTAATCCATGGAAATAGGGGTCATCATCAAAGTATGCCCATGCACCATCCTTACCCACTTATACAACAATCTACCTAGGAGGCTTAGGTACTGTCATCTGAGGAAAAATCTTTTACATAATTGAGACCACATCAAATAGGAAAAGCACATTGAATAGGAAGAATTTGCCTATCTTTAAATAAGTTTACATCCTATCTTGCTAAATACCCAAGCTAGGATTCAAGGAAGTTCTTTGTAATCCTTCACTAAAGAGTTATGGTGCCAACCTCTTACACCATTTTCAACTATGCCACCAATTCAGACTTTTTTCAACCTAGTCAAATGTTTAATCTCCCTCTAAACTTGCATAGTGTCGTTACAGTCCATGAAAAGATGTTTATTGGTATTTTCACATACCTTGCATAAAATTCACCTATTGATTCTTTCTCTATTCCTTCTCAAAATATTATACCAAGTCAAGTATTTTTTTTTAGTGCAAACCACATAAAATTCAAGACTTTGAGGGATATTTAAATATCCAAACTCTCCTCCTCCACCAAACATGATTCCTCTTCCCACCATATAAACTAATAACAATAAATCTAGCTTTTGGGATATAAACCCCAGAGGGGTTCTTTGACCATATGAGATTGTCTATATTCTTAGTCAATCTGACATGGCTAGACTTGATTCTTGCCATAAAAATGCTCTAGGAATGAGAATCGTCACATCTAAAATCTAATGAAAGCCACCTTTGACCTCCAAATAGAAGTAATATTAGGAACTGCAATCTGAGAAAGATTAAAGTGTCATGTCCCTCAACAAAAGACTCATATGGAGTCATGGGTAATCATGGACAATTAATCCATATGGGGAAATCTTGTTTTGTTCATACTGGAAGTTGGATGGTGGTTGAAGAGTTCTTTCATGATACAATGTGGTTGATACACTTGTTTCATTGCCCTTCATATTTTATCCAATAGTTATCAGCTATCCCCATCTTCTAAAATTCCAATCTACTAACCCCGAGATCAATGCTTTTGGAGAGGGATAAAGTTAATAAAACTTTCTCATGACAAGAGGCATCAAAGGAGAAAAAGTGGCATATGATAGGTCGGAATCAAATAGTTATGCCTAAATTGGAATGAGAAGCAGGGGTAAGAAGACCGGTAAACAAAGTTCCTTGTGTTTCTCTCTGGCAAACAGATTAACCTTGTCTAATAGTTATCAGCTATGTCCATCTTCTAAAATTCCAATCTGCTGACCTCGAGATCAATGCTCTTAGAGAGGGATAAATTTCTAAAACTTTCTCATGACAAGAGGCATTAAAGAAGAAAAAGTGGCACTTGATAGGTTGGAAATAAATAATTATGCCTAAATTGGAATGAGAAGTAGGGGTAAGAAGACTTGAACAAAGCTCCATGTTTAAGAGTATATTGGTGCTTTATCTCTAACAAAAAAAGGTCTGTGTCAAAATTATAAGGAAAAAAGATACATGGGGAATAGGGAACCTGTCCACCTTGTGGGATTCATGACATGATGATGTCCCTAAACTATCAATCATAAGGAATAATATGATCAAAAAAAGTTTAACAAATAGTTGGATTTCCCAAGATGTCCAACATGGAGAAAAGGCGGACTTTTTGGAGTATGCATGGGTTGGGCACTAGCCTCTCTGAAGCATCTAAGCTCTAGAAAGAATTAGAAAGGTTATGATCAATTTGGGGTGAACCAAAACAAATAATTATTGGATCAAATGGAAATATCCTTTAACATGGACAACAAATGTCTCGACTCTCAATTGATGAGGAAAAGGAAATCAAGGAGGCTCTATGATTTAGGTTCACTAAATTCCAAAGCGAATAAGATGTCTTGTGTTGAAATCCCACATCAAGAGGATCCTACTCACTGAAAGAAGGATATGGCATGGTTCTATTCAATAAAAAATATTGCAGCAAGAAAGCCCCTAGCCATCTAGCTTCATGCCTCATTGAGCAAGCCAATCATGTCAAAAAAGAAGAAGCCTTACAACTCAAGGTCCTCTAGCTGGTATAAGAAAGGCATTCACTATTCTCACTTTTTGTGGGACACCCTTAACTAAGTAGAGTCTGCTGGGTAGCACATTAACAAACTACAATCAACAATGCTAAATCCATAACCAAATGAAGGACACAAGTCAAATTGTTCCTCAAAATGGAACATGGAAGATTGACAGAATAGTTGAAGACAATACCAGACGATACCAAAGAATCCCTTTAAGATGAGGGACTTAATGGTAGCTGCTTCCCTCAACCATAATGTCTTTGGTTGCAACACAAATCGTGAAGGGATCCCACTAGGCCATGAAGCTTCTGACAAAGTACAAATGACTTTAGGGCTTTGTAAGGAAGGAAGTCCACCTAAGAATAACATATTTGATGGTGTTGTAAAGGCTATTCCCACACCCAAAATCAAGTAAGGTGTACTACAAAAGAGCACAAGCATTCCTCAACACTTTGAAACTGGATGTTCTGGAAATTTGATGCCAGAAACCCTTATCCAACATGCAAAAATGTAGCCATTAAAAGCAGTGAATGCCAGAAAATGTCATCACACTGCCATTGTCAAGCAAAACCATGACACTGATAAAAAGAAATCTAAAGTCACGTACAAGCACAAACCCTAATTGTTCCCATCCTTCTACAAAATCTTTGTACAAATAGGGCTTCACAAATCGTTGTATAGAACGAACCACAATGGACAGTTGTCTAAGCTATGATCCAGAGGTGCCTCACGTCCTAATAGATTTCACTGCTCACACTTCTAGTAGAAGCTTCACCTTGTCCCCTTCACTGCTCACACTTCTAGTAGAAGCTTCACCTTGTCCCCCCTGCTTTGTGTCTTCACTCTGCTACTCCAAGAAACCACTGGGAAGTACTTGGCAGATTCTTCAGGGTTTCTGGCAGGATATGTGTTATTTTTTAATGCTTTTAAGCATGAGATTGAGTTGTGCTAGTGATTCTGATAGTACTTTTGAGCTATAGAGTGTCATCCCTATATTTCTTATTATTTTTTTAAGCATGAGGTCTAAAAAATGATGGGCATTGAATATCAATATTATCGACAAAAGAATTGTAATAATTTCATTCTTATCCATTTCTCTTTTTGTTGTCATACCTTATTTCCAGTAAATGGTCATCTTGGTTGTTGTGGAGTAGACGCCATGACTATATTGACAATTATGGAGAAAACATGTTTTGTTGCACTTGTTACATTGTCTTCTGCGCTACTGCACTTATCAGTTGCTCCTTCTGGCCTTTACAATTGGTTAAAATATTGACAACAACACACACTCTGCTCCTATTCGCATTCATCTTTTCTTTGATAAATTCTCTGTCTCAGTGGTTGCTGTTGATCCATCCAAATGCCCTCTTTCTCTGTCTTAGTAAGTTAGTTTATGTGAGGGAGTCCCTTCTTCGAACTGGAATCCATTCGACCACTAAATAAACAAGATACCCAGGTATTTCTGAATCCTTGCCTTTATTATCTGTGAGTATAATATTTATCATTCAGAAGACTATCCTGCGTTGTCGAGACTCCATCCTCTGCAAGGTTTAAAGAATGGGTTGATTTCTCATTTTATACCTTTGGGACTCAATATGTGGTCACGTTGTCCTGTACACAACCGCATTGCCTCTAGTTGGCCGAGGAATGCCAGAGAAAACCCTTTGTTCTGTAAAATTAGTTTTCCAGCCAATCTTCCTTGGCCATACCCCACCAATCCTGATTTGTTATTTTGCATCACTGATGCCTTTCACTGACGCCTTTCCCAAAAAAATTAGGTAGGTGCACCACTATATGGTCACATGTTAATTCTGGTATTGCCAGCATACCTAACATACCTGTGGGAAGAGTGTGATTCAGCATACCTAACATACCTGTGGGAAGAGTGTTGATTCAGAATGTGATTCAGATTCTGTTCCAGCAACAGTGGTTTCTTCTTCCCCACCAACATCAATTGCTGCAACTGACTCAAGAGAGCAAGTGAGAAGCAACATCATTTCATTCCTTTTGCCTATTTCCTACAACCCTTTGGGAGAAAATCCCAAGGTGGATTACAATAATTCTATTTTTACTAAGTGGGAACTATTTTGCTGTTAATCAAATGTTATTAGATTATTCACCTGGTTTCTCAGCCAATCTTCTTTCGCCATACCCTGTTAATTTTCTTTGGTCATACCTTTAGGAAAATGAAATTCGCGCCAATCCTTGAGAAAATGAAATTTTATATGAAAATATAATTCGAATATAATGTGAAGAAACCTCTAAGACTTTGATTATAATGTGAAAAATAATGTTATTCTAAATAATAGTGAAAAATAATGTTATTCTAAAATCTTTTAAGACTTTTATTATAATGTGAAAAAATGTTATTCGAAATAATATTTTAAGAGTATTTAAATTTGTAGGAGATTTTTTTTTTTTTTTACTATGTATTCATAGTATTTATAAACAAGAATGTGGAATTGAAGAAATGTTATTCTTATACTACATTTTTAAATCATAAAGTTGTGATTTTCTTTAAAAAAATAATATTTCAATAAAATCATTCTTGAAATTTACAAACAAGAAAGTGGAATTGAAGCGATGTTATTCTTATATTAGATTTTTAAATCATAAAATTAATGAGTTTACATTAAGAAAAATGATTTTCTTTAAAAATACACATTAATTAGGCAATAGATTCTCATTTTGAAAATTCTATTTATAGTCATAACTTCATGTAAATTAAAGGCCCAAAACTTTTATTATATTGCTAAAAAAAATAGATATATATTATTAAAATATAATAAATATTTTAATTTTTTAAAAGTTATCCAAGGTTATAAATGTTTTAATATTTTTCAAAAAAAATAGCTGAAGAGATTTGATTCATCAGTCTTCACACTTGGTAAATCCAAAGTTAAGATGGATCTAAATCGGTTTAATTATTAATTGTAGTTATAGTTATAATTTGTTTTATTGTTTAAATGTTAAAGAGGACATCACAACATCTCTACTATGGGAGAGGAATTCAACAATTATGGAGAAACCCTATAGGCCCATGGAAAAATTGCAGGTGATGAAAGGGATGTGGAGTTTCTGACTAGAGCAAGGCGTAATTTTGATGAAGAGTGAATGGGATCTCGATAATGTCAGGCCCTGATATCCTTTCCAAAATGCAAAATAAGATTAAATATTGATAACCATGAGATTTTTATTCACATGATGTATATGTTTTAAGTACATAGATTGTCGTCGTGATAAACCCTTTGAAGACACACAACTACTCATCATTTATTTATTTTTTATTTATTTATTTATTTTATTTTATTTTATTTATTTATTTTTATTTATTTATTTATTTTTTTTAATCAGATGAGATGTTGGTTTCTTACTATCATACCCACATGAAGGAGGAGGAGTTGGTGGATTATGCATTATAGGAGGGGGGTTTCAACAAATTTGGGCTAGCGCAAGGATTTCATCCATTCGCATTTGGAAGTTAGATTGAAAGGTCACCATGCCTCGGTTTTCAGGCCTACCAGGTCTTTAGAAAGCAAAGTTATTAATTTGATAGGGTAGTGATCTAGCAATTAAGAGGCCCTAACCCATACTCCAATTGTAAATTGTTCGGGACCTCTAGTTTTGGCCAACCCAGGGCTCAAGGCCATTTGTGAGGGGATGCAAAACTCTTCTTGGGTTGTCTAGCTTTGAGTTTGCTTTCCCTTTCATCCTAGAGATCGGAGAAAGACACGTAATGTATTATGACATGTATGTTCAATCTCATACTTTTCGGCCAATAATAGAATTGAGGTAGGGTCAAAGTGGACATGAGGGAAAGTTGCATGCAGAATCCCATATTTCAATAAACACATATCATTTTTGAACACAACAGTAGAGAGGGTAAGAGTCCTCTTGAGGTAAGGATGTCTGTGAGACACAATTTCGTGTCTTGAACCTCAACCATCTCATCAACCAGAGCTTCTTTCCCCAAATACTCAGACATTATATCTTCATGTGATTAAATTACCAAACCGATAAGAAGAAGGAGAAATAGGATGACATACCAAATGAAGGAGGCGAGTCCTTCAGCATGAGACCTACTCTGCGCTTGCTCCCAACCATGGATGCGCTTCCCCGGAGGACATGCAGAAATAAGGGTTGAACGAGGGAATGGCGAAAGGTTGGCAGCATTAAGGTTAAATTGGTGATTACGAGGATAATTAAATTTCACAGACAAGTGTTAATCGGCCATTGGAAAACTCACCAACCGAGGAGAGGGGGACCCACTCATCCCACGAAGGCACATGGTTATATCATGTACAGGTTTCAGTGCGACCGTCGTAGATCTGTGAAATATCAATGGCTAGGATGACATCGGGTTGGAAGGGAGGGTGTAATTGTCGTGCAGGTTTCAGTGCGGTATGATTTAGTGACTGTTTGATTGATTTGATGCCAGCGGTTGAGATCTGTCGGGCGGAAATCCTGCATATAAACATCGTGCTAGTTTAGGGGCAACGATGAGGCTTAACCAAGGGATCAGGCATCAAACAAATAACCACGACAAGTTGATCGGGGTTTAAACTCATCGGGGATCCGATAATGGGTTAAAGGCATAGCACATGTAAGTGTGATGAATGTGTTGCACCATTGATCTCCCTGCAGGGAGATATCTGTCGCTCATACCTACACACTCCATAACAACCACCTGACTTATTTTAGTTGGAGGGTATATAGCTAATTAGTTTTAATTATAACTTAAAAGCTCGAAAAGGTGAGGGATTTTTAAGCTCCTAACACAGTACCTCAACGAGTTAAAACTCAATTCATGGACCATTGGAGAGTTAGATTCAACATTCAGTATTGCAATGAGAATATATGAAGTACACCAATATTATCTATGCATTCATAAGTAACATCTCACAAACACCTTTGGAATCTAGCTTTTAGTTTTTACTAGAGATGCATGAACCATTATATAAACATAATGCAATATTTTGGGAAGTCCATTCAAATGTGGAACATTACTATGGAAGTCAAGTTAAGCATTGATATAACATGCATTAAATTTTTTTTGTATTGAATTGTTGTTGTTTGCAATATGCTTGTGTTTTGGCTAGAAGTAAATCCACCACGCACTAGATTTCCTTTACCCTACAATGTCATTTCATGCGTGTGTCCTTCTAGTTGTTGGAAGAATTGTCATTGAGGACAAAAGGTGAATGAGCCATATGCATTGAGAGGCTTGATCAAATCTGTGTTACTAGTGTTTTTTTTTGGATGTGGACAGTGTATTTGACATCACACCAAAACTGTTCAAAACATTGATCATTGATGTGATCTAATTTCCAGCATGATTTTAGTTAATGCAGTTGATGATGACCAACTTGAAATTGAACTTACCATAAACAAAGAGTATGAGGAAGATTTGGCTAAAATTGGACTTTCTTCCTAAAGAACTCTCACGGGTTTTTAAAAAAATGAATAATATTATAAAATGTTCTAGGAAGGGTTGTCAGTCCACCGAGCATTTCTCAAAAATTTGGCTTTATCTATAACCTATTACCAATTTTCCCAGCCCTGGTTACAGCTTGTAGATTGTGGAGTCCAAACTACACTGTGCATTTCAAGTTGCCTTGTTATTTTTAACTGAAGTCTGAAGTGTCATGCTACACTTATAGACTCTAAATTCTAGGCCTAGGGTAGGCCAAGTTGTTGCAACATTGACCTGAGTCTAGGGTGTTGCAACTTGCAGACTTAACCTGAGTCTAGGTTCTTACAACTTGCAACGTTAACCGGAGTCTAGGTTGTTGCAACATTAAAGAATATTAATGGTAAGGGAGCCGGAGGTTGTTGCATTGCAATTTTCCACTACAATTTTCCAATTTGGCTTTGAAGAAGACTAATGCTTCAAGATCCTGGAAGCTAACAACATTCCAGAAGCTGGACTTACCTGTGAAGATGTGATGGAGAGCTAAACTACTATAGGGTCGTTTAACTCTCATCTAGTTAAAATGAACTTTCAACCTTCAAAATCCATATTAAAGCTGCATGATTCATAAAATCAGATACTTAGATTAGGACACATGCGTTACAAGACCCCACGGAATATATATATATATATATATATATATATATATATATATATATATATATATATATATATATATATATATATATATATATATATCGGAAACGATAAAACAAAAACAATGAATTCCATAAACACCGATTACGAGAAAGTGAGTCCCACTTTGACGCGCTTAAACTGTAACCCAAAAGTCATTTGACTTTAGTTTATAACATATCTTGTGTCCATTAAAAGTTTAAACCCCAAACGTCTTTATTTGTGACTTAGTCGATCAAAGATCAAACGGTTGTCGCACTTTTTTAAATCACATAATGGACGTTATACGAAATAAGGCGAGGAAGGCTACATTGTTGACCCGAATGATCAATGGCCATCGCATCCATTCCCGATCTTAACGGATATCGCATCACGATATACATGTTGTTTAACGTTTTAAATCTACATGAAAAGAGTGGTTTTGTGATGCCACGTGTCACTCGGTGGGGTGTATCGCGTTCATTTCATATTTTACCACTTACCACTCTAAGGTTGCGCGAAAACCCTTCGTGGTTTTCAAAAACCACCTACACTGTTCCTTCACTCGTGGTTCCAAAACGTGTATTTTCACCATGCTTCCACTGTGCCTTCAACTCATGGTTCGACATGAGTGTGGTTCCAAATCACATAGCTCCAACACAAGTTTAATTAGCAGCATGCCTACTATGACCATTTATATTCCTCCATACAACAACTCATTCAACGACATCATATTATCACTGGATCGCCCTCGATCCTTACAGTGATCGATGGTCGATCAGTAAAAATCATATCATAGCATTTAACTAAATATTTAAGCTATAAATAACCAAAACTCGACACACAAAAAATTGACATCATATGTAATTTAATTATATACAAACTCTAAGGCATTTCAGCCTTAGTCAACAAATCCACTTCCGATTACATTGTATTTTCCACTCTCTCCCTCTTCACACATCACATTGTAAGTTGCCTTGTTATTTTTAACTGAAGTCTGAAGTGTCATGCTACACTTATAGACTCTAAATTCTAGGCCTAGGGTAGGCCAAGTTGTTGCAACATTGACCTGAGTCTAGGGTGTTGCAACTTGCAGAATTAACCTGAGTCTAGGTTCTTACAACTTGCAACGTTAACCGGAGTCTAGGTTGTTGCAACATTAAAGAATATTAATGGTAAGGGAGCCGGAGGTTGTTGCATTGCAATTTTCCACTACAATTTTCCAATTTGGCTTTGAAGAAGACTAATGCTTCAAGATCCTGGAAGCTAACAACATTCCAGAAGCTGGACTTACCTGTGAAGATGTGATGGAGAGCTAAACTACTATAGGGTCGTTTAACTCTCATCTAGTTAAAATGAACTTTCAACCTTCAAAATCCATATTAAAGCTGCATGATTCATAAATCTAATACTTAGATTCTGGGACCTGTGCGTTATGACCCACAGATATATATATATATATATATATATATATATATATATATATATATATATATATATATATATATATATCGGAAGCAATAAAACAAAAACAATGAATTCCATAAACCTGGAATTACAGAAAGCGGTCCCACTTTGACGCGCTTAAACCTGTAACCCAAAAGTCATTTGACTTTAGTTTATAACATATCTTGTGTCCATTAAAGTTTAAACCCCAAGCATCTTTATTTGTGAGAACCGTCGATCAAAGATCAAACGGTTGTCGCACTTTTTAAATCACATAATCGTTATACGAAATAAGCTGAGGAGGCTACATTGTTGACCCAGAATGATCCAATGGCCATCGCATCCATTTCCCGATCTTAACAGATATCGCATCAAAATATGCACGATACTTAATGCTTTAAATATACGCGGTAAAAGTGGTTTTGTGATGCCACGCGTCATTCGCTGGGGTGTGTTGCGCTCATTTCCACTTTTACCACTTACCACTCTAAGGTTGCGCGAAAACCCTTCGTGGTTTTCAAAACCCATCTACACTGTTCCTTCACTCGTGGTTCCAAAACGTGTATTTTCGCCATGCTTCCACTGTGCCTTCAACTCATGGTCCGACACGAGTGTGGTTCCAAATCACATAGCTCCAACACAAGTTTAATTCTGCCATACTCTGCAACCATTTATATTCCTCCATACAACAACTCATTCAACGACATCATATTATCATTGGATCGCCATCGATCCTTACAGTGATCGATGGTCGATCAGTAAAAATCATATCATAGCATTTAACTAAATATTTAAGCTATAAATAACCAAAACTCGACACACAAAAAATCGACATCATATGTAATTTAATTATATACAAACTCTAAGGCATTTCAGCCTTAGTCAACAAATCCACTTCCGATTACATTGTATTTTCCACTCTCTCCCTCTTCACACATCACAAACTCCCTTTTATAGAATTTACAAGAGCGTGGTTCATCTAAGATCCACGATTTTTCTCCCTCAATTTCTCAAACAAACCCCTAATCTCTCGTTATACATAAATGACAGATAATTACAATTAATTAAACCTCATCACTTCCATCAATTCAGTTATGTTTTAAACCAATTTTGCCCTGGTTTACATTGACTGTCCATGTTTTCCTTTCCACAACTTCGGATTCCAATTTAAATGAAAGTTTGCTCGGATGCTCCTGCATCAGACTCCCGAGGTACAAAAAATTTATGACCTCCTGGTCATATTTCTTCTACGTCTGTCAGCAATTCTACCCACATCCTCTGTGGAATTGCCGTTTGTGATATTCCCGTAACAACATTCTTGAACAATTCTACCCACATTCTCTGTGGAATTGTCCTTTGTGAGCTGTAACAAAACCTCTGCAATAGCAAGTCCTCCCTGCTACCAGATACCTCACCAAGATTCTCTCCTTTGAGCTTAGTCTTTCGGCATCTCTCTGGTTCGCCCCTGTGGAACCATTTGAGCACTCCTGCTCTAGGCTGCTGCAATCTTCTCACCTTCCTCTGCTGCTACCTTCACAAAATATAAAAACCACAAGCTTTACAAATCTTCAACAAAATTGTACCTCTTCTTCCTTTGCATGCAAACTCCTTCTCACAGGAAATCCTTTCCCTGCTTTAATACCACTTGATGGAGAGCTAAACTACTATAGGGTCGTTTAACTCTCATCTAGTCAAAATGAACCTGCAACCTTCAAAATCCGTATTAAAGCTGCATGATTCATAAATATGATACTTTGATTCTGGGACCTGTGGGTTATGGCCCACACACATATATCGGAAGTAATAAAATAAAAACAACGAATTCCATAAACCTGGAATTATAGAAAGCGGTCCCACTTTGATGCGCTTAAACCCGTAACCCAAAAGTCATTCAACTTTAGTTTATAACATATCTCGCATCCATTAAAGTTTAAACCCCAAGCATCTTTATTTGTGAGAACCGTCGATCAAAGATCAGACGGTTGTCGCACTTTTTAAATCACATAATCATTATATGAAATAAGCTAAGGAGTCTACGTTGTTGACCCAGAACGATTTAATGGCCATCGAATCCATTGCCCGATCTTAACGGATATCGCATCAAAATATGCATGATCCTTAATGCTTTAAATCTATGTGATAAAAGTGGTTTTGTGACGCCATGCGTCACTCGCTGGGGTGTATCGCGTTCATTTCCACTTTTACCACTTACCACTCTAAGGCTGCGCGAAAACCCTTTGTGGTTTTCAAAACCCATCTACATTGTTCCTTCACTCATGGTTCCAAAACACATATTTTCACCATGCTTCCACTATGCCTTCAACTCATGGTTTGACATGAGTGTGGTTCCAAATCACATGGCTCTAACGTATGTTTAATTCCGCCATACTCTGCAACCATTCGTATTCCTCCATACAACAACTCATTCAACGACATCATATTATCACTGGATCGTCGTCGATCCTTATAGTGATCGATGGTCGATCAGTAAAAATCATAACATAGCATTTAACTCAATATTTAAGCTATAAATAACCAAAACTCGACACACAGAAAATCGACATCATATGTAATTTAATTATATACAAACTCTAAGTCATTTCAACCTTAGTCAACAAATCCACTTCCGATTACATTGTATTTTCCACTCTCTCCCTCTTCACACATCATAGACTCCCTTTTATAGAATTTACAAGAGCGTGGATCATCTAAGATCCACGATTTTTCTCCCTCAATTTCTCAAACAAACCCCTAATCTCTCATTATACACAAATGACAGATAATTCCAATTAATTAAACCTCATCAGTTCCATCAATTCAGTTATGTTTTTAACCAATTTTGCCCCGGTTTACATTGACTATCCACGTTTTCCATTCTACAGCTTCGGATTCCAATTTAAATGAAAGTTTTCTCGGATGCTCCTGCATCAAGATGTCCTAGAATGCTTGAAAGAGGAGAATATTATAGGGATAGATTGAAGAGTTGTATAGATTGTCTAGGGTGATGAATGCAACGGGTTATGTACCTGACATAAGATTTGTACTGAACGATGTGGAAGAGGAGCATAAGGAATAATTTCCTTGCCACCACAGTGATAAGCTGGCCATTGCTTTTGGGCTTATTAAGACATCTTGTGGGACAACTATTCAGGTAATTAAGAACCTTCGAGTGTGTGGTGATTGCCACTCTACCATCAAGTTCATCTCAAAAATTATTTTAAGAGATATTGTTGTGAGGGATTCCAACTGCTTCCATCATTTCAATGAGAGGCAGTGTTCTTGTGGTGATTGTAACTATAATCATAAAAGGGGATTGCTATTTCTGGGAGGGACTTGACCTTCTTCTTGGATCTGGTACGAATATGTTTTAGCCTGGACTCAAAATCATTATGTAATACATTATGATAGACATACTATTTGGTAAATTTTATGTGGAGGATTGCATGGAAATCATAAAGACAAGTTATGATTTTCAAAATGGTAGGCAATAAACTTCTACTGGTTAAATTGTCCCTTGTAACATTTTTTATCTGAATTTGAGTTCATAATAAATTATAACGGTTGGTTGGGTTAAGATAGATTGCAGTATATATATGTGTGTGTGTGTGTGATGATTCTTTTTGGCTTGAAAATATGATGCTTTGAAATTTTGATTGACTTGTGGGATATATTTAAAGGCTTGCATGGATAGAAGCAAATATCAATAAGGATATGCAACCGGTCCTTGCTTACATTGATTGAAATAAATGCACAAAGGCCTAATTGTGATGCCAGATTTGTTCTCTAAAATGTATGAATGCATTGAAATTTAGTCAATGTTACAGAGTAAAAGCGTTTTTTCTGCTACATTAATCATCTCATAAGAACCTCTCAAACTATGAGACATTGAGACTCGTGTTTACTTACAACTGACCAAAAAAGCAATGATAAATGGCTCTTTTGTTAAATACGCTCTGGCATCGAGGCTTGAAAATTGAAATGGAGCAGTGTTGCTAATAATGTTTTTTGGTAATGCAACATTCAGTATTGAAAGACAAATATCAAGATATGCACCATTCAGTATTAAATGACAGATCTCAAGAAACCCCACTTTAAAGGGTTATTATATTAATGAGAATATGTAGAGGCTTCTTTAAGCTTAAGTTTGATGAAGCCTCAAAATACAAAAGCGAAAGATGGGTTGGGGATTTATTTGCAACCATGCAAAGTTGGCAATTATTGGTTGTTTGTTCATTTGCGACAACTCTTGGGAAATGTATCCAATTTCTAGTGTTGGTGCTAAATATTTGTTTAAACAGAGACATGGCAACCATGTTTATGGAATCCCAGAAAGAGACTTGAGTACGGCGATTAAAATGGTGAAGGGAAATTGTAATTGAAAAAAACTAGCCAATTGTAATTTTCCTAGCAAGTAATCCTAGACTCCTAGTATACAAAAAATTGGGACCATGGGTCTAAGCACTAAATTTCCAGTAGACAAACATAACGGTAAGCTACAGAACAAGCTTTGGCACTTCAAGTCTTGTTGCCATATGTTCTGTGACGGAAACACACCATCTGTTTACTATAGAGATGTAAATCAACGAGGGTAGCCAGCATGTTACTTGACTTAAATCTTAGCTATTTCAATGAAGTATGCATCCTTTGTCCTTACATCATTATATTGGAGATGTGATAAACAAGGGAGCACCTATATTAATGGTTAATGTTACTAGTAGCACGAATCTCTTCCATTCTTCTTGTACCTATTATCCATGTACTAGTCTAATTATTATATTTGTAACTTGTTTGACTTAAAATATTTTTCTCTTCTGACCTGCATTTCTTAAGAGGTTCAGAAGCATAGGCTTTCCTCAATTCCATTTTCTGGCAGATAGGTTGTGAAAACATTTGAAATGGTCTACAAATTTACATCCATAAATTGCTCAATTCCATCAATGTTCTTACTAGTAGAATTTGGCAGACCTATGGAAAACATAGAATGACGTCCATGTTGAAAAAATCTCTCAATTGTTAGTAGTCACGTCATATTTTGATCATGACGCTCTGTTAATCTTAAGGATCTCATCATTACTTGAATGTTAGAAAACTTATGATGCAATAATGTAAGATCAGTGAGTAATAAAGGTGAGCCTCCAAGGTTAACATTGACTTCAGACAGTAAGAATGTGGATAACTCCTATGTAGGAACCTGTAACATACCCACCTTTCTGCTACACAAGCAAATTGTGCCAGATGCATAGTTATAATAAAAACACAAGAAAAAGGGGCAAGTTTTAACTTTTAAGAAGCCAAATTGTTGGCACCATTGTTCTAGATGCATGGTTGTCATAAAGAATAAAAAAGATGAGAAAAATTTCCAGAAGCCATTTTTCTAGAATTATAATCCTGCTATAACAAATATACACAGTCTACCTTACCCTTTCTAGTCCACCATGAGTAGTTACTTCCATGTATAAAAAATGAAGATCCAGATCCTTCCCTCCTATCTTTGGGATTCTTCACATTGAAATGAAATTACATAAATAATTTTGACCTTAAATACTTTAAGCAACATTTTAATTCTTCTAGATATATAAAAGATCCAAGGTTAATCTAACAAATTTAGCCTCAGAAAACAAAAAAATATTTGTGTGTCTCATAATACAATTGAATATTTTTTCACTACCAACATCAGAAAAGGGCTTTACAATTGCAATGATTTGTGCATTCTCATAATTATACTGAAGCACCCCTTCCCAATGTTAGCTTCTACCTACCCAACCCATTTCCAAGCATAATTACCATCCCTAAACAAGCTTAGGGAAAATTTGTGGTCAGGGTTAAAAGCATTAAAGTCACTTAGAACTCATTTTGTAGATTAAACCCCACCCCCAAAGTCATTAAACCCTAATTTAACTTATTTACCATATTTCACAAATTTTAGACAATTATTTCCCATTATTGTATGTTTGCTCTATGAGAGACTCAAAGTTAATGGGATGTTTCCAAATATGGTCCATTCTTGTCTAATGTCCTAACATATTCCATCATTTTTGGCAAGAAGGTCTCGTTTGAGAAACATATAATAATTCCCATTAAGTAAAGCACAAAATGTTAAATATTTAAGGGGGAATCACATTCATTATGATATTATTGGTGTCTTAGAATCTCTGACACTACCAATCCAAATTCCACAACAAACTACTTTTCACAAAGAAATATAAACAACAATAAATCAACTAGTGAAAAGAATAGACAATTTTGCTTATCTCTGAGAAGAGATGTGGTGGCTACAGGCCTCTGAACTGTGTTACAATGAGGCTCAAGGGCCTATTTATTATTGAGAAATAATGGAAAACCCTAAACATCCAAAAACCTAACACTCGGAGATGAAGGGCCAAAACTATGGGCCCCGTTTGGGTAAATTGGTGTTTCAACTTCCCAGGGACGTAACTTTGGCATACGGTCTCCGTTTGATACGCCCCATACCTCGTTAGAAATATCTATCCAAGGACTACAACTTTTGATGTGAGCAACATCAATCCATGGACTCGTGAGTAACATCGATCCATGGACCCATGTTGCTCCCAATTTTCCCAAAAAACGTCGTTTAGGGCCTCAAAACGGCTCCGGAAGTTCAGGACCTGAAAAACTACTAAAAATAGTAAGTTGTGCTGAAACTGAAAAATTGAAAGAGACAATGGTGGGGCCCCAAGTGGAATAAGCGGGTGGTCACCAATATCCACCTGGATAAATAGAAGTGGCTCATTTTACCCTTAGGGATAGTTCCCCAATGGTCTCATTATCCATGTCTACCCTCTCAAACATGAACAATGATGATGGTAAGTCACGGGATTAGACAGATTCTAGTGTGAATTCTATAATGTTACGTGGTACTTTTTCAATCCAGACATTTTGCAGAGGTTCACAAAGAATCCATCACAAACAATTCATTGAGAACCAACTTAAACAAAGGTATTAGCAAGTTTATACCCAAGGTCAAAGATTCCAAAGTGACTATGTGCTAGAAGCCTATCACTATGTTGAATGACTCATGTAATTTTATTTATTTATATATTATTGATTAAGTAATATGAAAACTAAAAGTCAAAAGAAGCTTTTAAAAATTATAAATATTTTAAGGATATTGAGGGGTGTCTTGCCATTCAAGCTAAGAACATTGTTCATCACTATATATGGCAACTTTTTGCATCCAACTTGAGCTAAGAGAACTAACTTGTACTAGGTGAATAGAACCTTGGTGAGTGAATATCACCACTTTCACTTGACTAGTAATCAAGGCCCATTAACTATATTTATATATTATCTATATTAGTAGTTAAGGAAACAACTATAATAATAATAAGTGAAAAATTAAGTCAATCATGTTTTGTATTAACACCTAAGTTGTTTTAGTACATGCATTGTAATTCATAGGTTAGGGTTGAGATCCACGCTTGACATGTTTAAGCATATATATCTACTTGACCATGATGATAAACCATCATGCTAGTAATCAAGAATTATTAGTGCTCACTATGCATTGGATTAACCTACACATATTCCACATCATCTAATTGATTCTCACTAAGTTAATAATGGTCCTAATTAAAAACCGTTATTCATAATTGACTTGATCTCTATGTGTCTTCCTCCTATACTAGCCAGTTTGTCGGCAAATATCCCCTATTATATGGTTGGGCTTATATCCCCTGACCTCATGCTAGTTATTGGGCTCAAAGTTATAAGTACCACAATGCATAAAAATAAAATACCGTGCATAGACAAATGCATTGAACAATAAAAATCCTAATGCATTATGAGTATATTGTTTTGGATTAAAGATTCTTCTGTGTGTTTCTTTACAAAAGTAGATATGTCCCTCAAAAGTTGATCAAGTGTCTACCGAACGAGGAACCATAGTTTATCCCAATTCATAGAACATTGCAGTAATCAACCATAAACACAATGCTTTAATTTCAATTGTTAGGAATTACCTTAGACAATATACCCTAAGTAAATACTTGAAACTCCTTAACCTACAAATGCATTTTTCCTCTCGTGGAATTTTGTTCAGGAAAATGCCTTTTTCCTTTATTGAAGTGCTTTGTCGTATTTTGCATCGCAATTTGTGTTGAGTGGCTTTTTAAGAGCCATAATTCTTTCCTGTGATATTGCGATTGCGATTACAATTTACTTAAGATTCTCCGCTCAAGTGTCTTTTAAAAGAAAACTCAATGTTTTTTATCCCATTTCATTCATATTCCTATTTGAATTAATCTCTTAAGGGTTTTATTTGTTCAACTCTAAATTTTTTAAAAGGGTCCTCATTATTTTTCTAAGGTAATTATACTAAAATAATGGGGGTTGTTGAATAACACAACAAATCCTAACCTAGAGTTCCAGTGTCGTGGAAAAACAACACTATATTTGGGTGACCTATGTTTGTTTTTTTATTGATTTTAATGATGTTAGTTATGGTGGTTTAAATGGACACCAATAATTTCATAACGAATGTGACCCCCCTAAAATCTTTAACATTTTTTACTTTACTTGATGGGAATTATTATATGTTTCTCAAATGAGAACTTCTTGCCCCTAAAAGATGGAATATGCTAAGACATTAGACAAGAATAGACCATATTTGGAAACATCCCATTAACCTTGAGTTTGCCATAGAGCCAACATACAATAATGGGAAATAATTGTCTAAAATATGTGAAACATGGTAGATAAGTTAAATTAGGGTTTAATGACTGAGGGGGTGGGGTTTAAGCTACAAAATGGTTCTAAGTGACTTGAATGCTTTTAACGCTAACCATAAATTTTCCGTGAGCTTATTTAGGGATGGTAATTATGATTGGAAATGGGTTGGAAAAGGTAAAAGCTAACATTGGGAAGGGATGCTTAAGGAAAAATAGTTATTTTACTAGCTCTTGGGGAAAATGGGAAAGAAAGATTACTTATAGGACTTTGTTTGACTATGTTACTGTACAATTTCTACCTCAAAAAAGATGAAATTGTCACTAAGTCATGATGGTAAATGGAGTATTTAAAGTGTACTTGTCTAAGTGGATAGAGGAGGATATAATGTACTTAGCCATAGTGGGGTACTAAGGTCCAAGACATTTTATTTCAGGATAGAGGTGATGTTGTAAGCCAAAGACCACACAATTACATAAGTACTAGACTTAGTTTGATATTAGAACAATTGATGACATTGTTGGGTAGGGTATACTTCTTCAGTGAATCTTCAAAGAGTTAAAATCCTATGTTTTAATTGAGATAAATCCTTGCTTGGAGGGAAATGCATATTTTAAGGTGTCCATGGTAGGGATGAAAATCAAACCTTTTGTGTGATTTTCACCACAATTGTTTGGAAGGACTAGTTTATGCCTACTTTCTAATGTTCATCAAGGTGTGAGTATATGATGATGAGAAGATAAATTATGAGTAAATCCATCCCTATTTTAAAGACTGATTAGATGAGAATAATGCATTTGAATTTTATATTTTTTTTATGAGAGGAACTATTTGATATCTTTTTGTCCATAAATATATGATCATGAACATAGTATTGACCTCTAGCAAGTAAAATATGATTTTTTTTAAACCCTTCCTCCTTAAGGGAATCTAGGATTACATATTTTTCCACCTCTAACATTTATGGACAAAAAGATATCAATTTTCTAAAGCACATGGAAGCCAAATTATCACCTGTCCCATATTAACTAAAATAAACATTTTATTCAAAATAAAATAAACATTTTATTCAAAATAATCATCATTACTAAAATAAACATTTTATTCAAAATAATCATCAATCCATAACATTACTACTTCACTCCATTTTTTTTTTATTACACAAATATCATAATTCAAAAATCAACCAAAATCATAATGTGACAAAGAACTCAAACAAATTTTATATAATTAATAATAATTTATATTAAAAAATACCTTCCTAGAAACACACACATGAATCTAAGTCACGTTGAAAGATAGATTCAAGTTTCGTTGTTCTCTTCCAGGTTTCATAGGATTTCTGTCTTTCAAAACCGGGAAAGATAATTTCCTTTTGTTCATGCCCTTTTGTTCCTTCGCTTATGGTTCCGATGGAGGAGGGAACTGGTTTGATCGAAGTGGCAGTTACTGGCAGGGTGGATTAGCGTTGAGCAATTCATTTTTGCCCGTCACTGGACAGCCTAGCAAAAACAGCAAAAACAGGTTCGAAGCCGACGCGCGCGCTTGTGAAGAAGGAATCACCAGTTATGCAACAGGCAGAATAGAGTGACCATAGAATTTGCAAGGTTTTCAATAACGGGATCGGTGACCAATCACCAGTTATGCAATAGGCAGAATAGAGTGACCATAGAATTTGCAAGGTTTTCAATAACGGGATCGGACGGTCACCGCATCTTCTCACAGCTTGTATATTTTAATTTCCATCGTTTATTTCCCTCGCGTTGCACGGTTTTTCCTTTTTTCAGGGAAGGAGGAAGGGCGCTGCCATGCCGTAACAGGGCTCCTATCATACTTTTGGTTGAATTCAAGAAATTGGATTCGGATTCCCACACTCTGGGCGATGGCCCATCCCATCACAAGCCTTCCGTATCTCTTTGCAACTTCAAAATACTTCTAAACTGACATAATGAGGTTGTATGTTTAGGGTTCAATGGAGGAAGACGAAGCAGAAGGCATGTGCGACAATGGTTGCACAACTGACTACCACAGGTGCCTTTCCGATCCCACAACTGAAGACCACAGGTGGCTTTCCGACCACAAAATCAACGAAGAAAATACATAGAAAAGAAAGCCAGAAGGCGTTGATTATGACAGGGAAATAAAATGTGGTAATACCATAGGAGGTCACCAGCGAGATGCTCTGGCACAAATGGATTGTGATGATCAAGTTGTCCCTAAAAAAATCCAGAGACCTAAAAATGGCATTGGGATTGGCCTGGACCCGAGCTTGTGCGAGTCCCAAACCAAAGAAATCGAATGCCGAGGAAATGTAAGTGGAATCAGACAAGTAGGAATGAGGCTCCATGCTCCAGAGGCTACTAAATCCACTCAATAGGTAGGTAATTGCATTTTACTTTCATTGTTTAATTATAGGAATTACTGCAATAAACTTTCACATTAAGGACTTCTGATTGCTTAGGTGCACCGTGCCAGGTCTGTATGGTAAAGTTTCTGCTAAAATTGCCTAGGTATCGATTCAGAGGCACAAAATGGAACGACTCAGAGTTTGATTCTGTGTCTTTTCAACATGTATATGTTAATTCATTTGTAACAAAACCCTTTCACAGATAAGTATTACAACTGGATACATATATATATTGAATTCAGGGATAAACTCCAGCATAAAGTATAGAACCAAGATATGTAAAATATGCTCCTAGAGGGTGTTGTGATGCAGCTTCTTTAGTAAATTTATATACATGTAATTAAGCATAATATGCAGAAAGGAAAATGATCAGATTAAGAGACAGATAGGAAGTAAGAATTTTTTTAGGTGTCTTGCAGATTTGTGAAATAAATTTAAAACATGCTTTACATGAAATATCAGTGTGGCTGAAAGGTGACATTAATGCCCTGGGGTTAATGGAAAAGGCTGCAAATTTCAAGTTTAGTCAATGTTCTGCTTGCTGTCCTAATGTCCAGAAAATTTATTAAAGGAGTT
Source organism: Pinus albicaulis (assembly GCA_034641835.2). Taxonomy (NCBI): domain Eukaryota; kingdom Viridiplantae; phylum Streptophyta; class Pinopsida; order Pinales; family Pinaceae; genus Pinus; species Pinus albicaulis. Next base: position 493,857 of record JAXQQM020071191.1, on the reverse strand, counting down.
TACTACGGTTGATAAGCTCAAAGAGTATGAAGTCTACCTGCATCAAGAAATGACCGTATGTATATATGACCAAGCAAGGAGAAATACAATGAAGACAATGATCTCTACCATATGTAAACTTGTCAAAGTAAATCTAATCATGCTGGAACCATATGGAAATGAGGAAAATAATAATCAGACTATCAATATATGGAACATTCACACAATTGTAGCATGCTCACACTACATACTATCTATGCATACTTGATATGCACATTGAATCTCAACACTAATGTATCATCGTAACGCTAAAGGCCATCATGGTAACTCTGGTGCTAAAAATTCATTAATCAATACAAAAGACACACGCATAAACTTTGCACTTAATCATATTTTTCTAGATTATCATGGAACCAACCATTGAGCAGTAGTCACCATACAGGTCATACCCTGGAAAATGGGTGTCCATAAGGTAAAATCTGATGACATTTGGAATTTAAAGTACCTGTTCCATGAAATTTTGTCTAATAAACATAACTGGAGTATGCTAACTGACTCTCGTAAGTCATTAAGGTGACACGGTTCATATGGCCATGATGAAATGCCAATATGCTTAAGGATGGTAATAGCAGTCCTTGAAGAATATATTTCAAACTAAAATATACTCTAAACTTACTTCCTTCAGTGCACCCCAACTAAAAAGGAAGAATTGTCTGTTCTATTACCGTGGATCACGCTCAACCCTGGATTCCTATAGCCTTCAATTTTACAGCATTATTGGGTTTCATTCCTTCAGTTTGTAGTAGTAATAAAACAACTCACATTGTTTACCCAAAATCTTATAGTGGAACTGTTTATACAAGAATTTAGACAGAGGATATGACAACATGTTATAACAATACAATTGCTACAGGAATTGCTCACAGTCCTTAGTGACAGTTCATGATGTAGCAACGTGTAAAAAGGTAATAATATTTGTCAACTACCTATATGTGATAGCAGATTGCCTGTATCCATTTATTAGTCATATTAACACATTGATACTGCAATACTTGTGGGTGACTTCATAATTCGAAGCTGCAAGAATCACTTGTTGTTGTGAGTTCTCTCTTGCTATTTATGTGAAAAAGTCCAAAGTATAACTACAGTAATTGATTCAGTATGAGTCTACTGCATAATTATATATAGTGTGATAGCAGATTGACTGTATCCATTTATTGGTCATATTAACACATTCTGCAATACTGGTGGGTGACTTCATAATTTGAAGCTGCAAGAATCACTTGTTGTTGTGAGTTCTCTCTTGCTATTTATGTGAAAAAGTCCAAATTATAACTACAGTAATTGATTCAGTATGAGTTTACTGCATACTTATATATAGGAAGATTAATAGACGCACAGGCATTAGAAAAAACACATTACTAGAACAAATATAAGAGAATTCCGGAGCTTCAAATTTACCAGAACAGAGTTACATTAGGTCACAGTCAATGTTCAAAATCTAGCAAGGTACCTCTAGATGATTGTGATGAATTCTTCCTAATAATAATTGATCTACATTTTGTTTGGTGAGATGTGGGGCATCTATGGGTTTGTATTTAGAGCTTGATCGCCTGATTTTACTTGGTCTCATTTTTTGATGGATCTACTTATAGCTTGATATGTGTGAATATGTCACATGGACAGGGAAAATCTGTTGAAGTACGACAGGGAGCAGGATTGCTTTTGAAAAGTAATCTGAGGACAAGTTTTCATCTGATGATCGCTTTTTATCAACAATATATCAGATCAGAGTTTCTATCTTGTCTGGGGCACCAAATAGACACCTCTGTTCAACAGTAAGAACTATTGTCAGTGTTATAGTTCAGCAAGTACAGGTGCGTAGTTGGCCAGAATTACCGCAGGCACTGGTTCAATGCTTTAATAGCAATGACTTTAATCATACAGAAGGTGCTCTTGATGCACTATCAAAGGTAACTCAAGGTCTCACTCCTGGCTCTCTGTCTGTTGTAATATATGGATTATTTTTTTTAACTCAACAGGTTTTATGTATTTCAAAAGAATTCAAAGTTTTATGTTTAAAGTTATTTTTGCCTATGTTTTAGAAAGCTACATTTAAAACTGGATTTATTCTTTTGGATTTTTTTTGGAAATTATCATTTCTTATAATAGATGTAAATTCTAATCAAGCCACGAGAATGGAATGGTTATGGAGTTTTCTTGTTTGATGAGTAATAATGTCCCAGATTTCGTTTGCTGAGCCTTGCAATTCCGAGAACCCTAAAGGATATAGAAACACCCCCTTACCTCTCCAAAAATAAAAGAAAAAACTTGTTAACCTATATTCAACCTTTTGGTCACAGCTTTCACTATAAAAAATTCCAATTCCAATGCTTGTTAGATTTTGCAGTGCACACTTAGAAATGAACAGTTGATAATGGAGAGAGTGAAACTTTATTTTTTAATGATGTTGTAACAATGATGTAAAATCTTTCATGTACATCATGTCATTTATAGTACCCTTCAGAAGTGATGGTGGTTAATCCACCAGCCTATAGCGTCATCATCTAATGTTTACATTGATCAAATGTTAAACACTAAACATTGAAAGTGTCATGTGATGCCAATGCTAAAATAAAGTCATACAATAATTAACACTTTTTTGGAGCATGATGTTTGTTCCTCCAACATCTCCCTTCAAATATGAGCTACTCAATAAAGAGTTGTTTATCACCTCGTTTAACACAAACTTGTAGCTGATTACAATATCTTCTCCATCCGCAGTCTCTGGGACCTATTCTTGGTGGCCACTCTGCTGGTTCATCATCACTTACATTTCAAAGTGAACTGCACAGCATGGTATTTTGGCTGTAAACTTACTTATGCAACTATCATTGAACATCCCCTTAAATGTTGTTAAAATTGGACAACTAGGTCCAAACTCCATGTTGTGATGCTCAGATTAAGAGGCTAATATTTTTGTTGGATTCCTCTTTCGGAGAGGTGTAAAATCCATATAAAATATATCTTAATCCGATGAGCAGAACATTTATTTGAATTTATTATTTATAATAAATTATATGTGCAGGTCGGCCTTAAGGTTTTACACCCCCAGCGGATGTGTCACACACCCCAAATGATGGATATAAATACAGGCAAAGTTGGAGAGCATTTCACAACAACTCAACACACATCTTCTTCTCTCATCTGATTTAGTACGAGCTCCTTGGAGGATAAGTTCAGCCCACACGTGTGAAGAAGAAGGACGAATCTGTACGGCCAAGAGGAAGGACGAAATTTCTGCAGCTAGGGTTTCCAACTAAGTTTGACCAGCGTTGACTTTGGTCAACACATGGTCCGAAAGGGCTGAAAATTGTTGGAGAGTTCGATTTTGGGAGGCCGTACACATTGGCACAGAAACCAAGGTCAAAAGGTTGACCGAACTTGTTGCTGCGTTGACTTTTAGCTTGCTGCCCTGCGTTGACTTTTCTGGACAGCATTGACTTTTTCTGGAGTTGACTTGGGTTGACTCGGTAGCTGATTTGGGGATTGTTGTGACACATTCTGGGTTGGCTGATCAAGGAGACTTTGCTGGTTGAAGCATCCTGTTGACCGCCGTAACGCACCATCACATTTTTCTGTTTTTGGTTTGTCTTCTATAAGATCCACTGATATGTTCTATCAGCATTTTACTTAACCATTTGTGCGATTGCTGTAATAAAAGTAAAGTTGCATCAAGCATAGAACATCTACAAAAATTTACATGGTATCAGAGGCTGAGGTGAAGACAAGCCCTATCTCTAGCAATCATCATCAAAGAAAATGGGTTCCACAAGTTTTGAATTCAAGGAGAATGACAAGTTGACTAGAAGGGATGACTTCCATGCCTGGAAGATGATATTAGATCTCAAATTGGAAGACCATGATCTCTTGGATCATGTACTGGGTAAGATTCAAGAACCTCCATCCAATGCTACCGCTGCTGCTAAAAACAAGTATAAGAAGGGGGAGACCAAAGCAAAGCTGATGATCAGGGAATCCATACATAAAAGTCTGGTTGCCTATATATCTGAGCTAGGCACATCCAAGGAGATGTATGATAAATTGATCCTTATGTTCAAAGTAAACAATGTGAACCAAGTGCTATTCCTCAACAATAAATTGAAGAATATGAAGAAGGGCCGGGATGAGTCTGTTCAAGCTTACTTTCTGAAATTGACCGAAACAAGGAACAATCTGCTGGCTATTGGGGAGACAATAGCCGATTGTGAGATGGTTCTCACCGCACTTGGAGGACTCCCATATGAATGGCAAGTATTCACTACTACCATTCTCAATAATAATACCATTCCTAACTTTGACGAGCTTCTGTCTAGATGTATGCAAGAAGAAACAAGGATGAAGGAATTCGAAAATGACAAAAATGTTGCCTATGGTGCTCATTCTCGAAAGAAGAACTCTGGTGGTCCTATGGACAAAGGAAGAACAAGGACTCAAGAAAAGAAGGGTAAGTGTTTCACTTGCCATAGGCCTGGTCACTATGCTAGAGAATGTCCCTTCAAGAAGGATTCTCCCGATAGTGATGATAACAACAACAAACGGAGGAATGGGAATCGAAGAAACGACAGATCTAAAGGAAAGAGGAAGGCTCCCTCTGGTGGAAACAATCAACCTTCTAAAAGGTCTAGAAACTCCAGGTATGAGGAGTCTAATGCTGTTGATAAAAGAAATGAGTATATTCTTGTATCTGCTCTCTCTTCTACATCTCTGCCCGACACTATGGATGTCTGGCTAATCGATAGTGGTGCCTCAAGACACATCACTGGATTCAAGGAAGCAGTCTCTGACATGGTTGAGAGCGATACTAATCTAGAAATTATCCTTGGAGATAATGCCACATATCTCGTGAAAGGGACAGGGACTGTGACCCTCCACTTGTTTCAAGGACAAGTCCTACATTTGCAAGATGTACTCTATGTACCTAAATTGAAAAAGAACCTTGTGTCTGTATCAGCCATGAAAGACAAAGGGTTCAATGTAACATTCTCTGATGGAAAGGTGCTCATGTGGAAGAAGAGCTTCAAGGAAGCTATCTCGATTGGGTTTAGAGTTGGCACACTCTACCAGGTTGGAGGAAGTCCGCTGGGAGCAATGACATGTGATACTATTCGACAAACCGAACTATGGCACCGAAGGTTTGGACACCTTCATTACAAGGTCCTTCCCGAAGCAAGGAAGGTGGTGACAGGGATGCCTGACTTTGGAAATAATCATGAAGGTGTATGTAAGGGTTGTGCCGAAGGAAAGCATACAAGGGGACCTTTTCCCTCAAGTGTCACAAAGACATCTGATATTTTGCAACTAGTCCATTCTGATCTATTTGGTATGTTGCCCGTGACATCCCTGGGAGGATGTTCTTACTACATGACATTCACTGATGACTTCTCTCGCAAAACCTGGATATACTTCTTGAAGAAGAAGGATGAGGCTTTCATGTGGTTCCGTACCTTCAAAGCCTTGGTGGAAAATATGGCCGGAAAGAAGATCAAGATTTTGAGGACTGACAATGGCACTGAATATGAGTCAAATGAGTTCAAAGACTTTTGCAGAGAAGCTGGCATTAAGAGGGAGACTACCACTGCATATACTCCTGAGCAGAATGGTGTTGCTGAACGCAAGAATAGGACTATTGTAGAAGCTGCCCGTGCCATGCTATGTGACCAGGGTCTACCGAAGTTTCTGTGGGGAGAAGCTGCAAATACTGCTGTGTATATTCAAAACCGATGCCCTCATTCCGCTCTGGACTCCAAAACTCCCGAAGAGGTTTTCACTGGTAAGAAACCTGATGTCTCACATTTTAGAATTTTTGGATGTCTTGTTTATTTTCATGTGCCGAAAGAAAAGAGAAGTAAGCTGGATGCTTCTGGGAAGAAAGGAATGTTTGTGGGCTACAGTGAGACTTCTAAGGCCTATAGAGTCTATGTACCTGGTCAAAGGGAAGTAGAGATATGCCATGATGTCACTTTTGACGAAGATGCTTCCCTGAAGAAAGTAGTAGATCATCCAAGATCTGAAGAAAGGCCTGGAAATCAAGAAGAACTGCAGGATGAGACAATGCCTGATATTGAAGGACCAATGGACCCTATTGATCCATCTCCTTCACTAGGAAAGAGACCATCATGGCTCAAGGACACCCTCGAAGATGCTGAGGGTCATGCTGCCCCAAGGGGGACATTCCGAGAAAGCAAGAAGCCGTGTAGATACCAAGGGTATCTAGCCGCCATGAGTACTATTGTACAATCTGAACCTGGATCTTTTGAGGAAGCCGTAAAGCATCAAGTTTGGAAGGATGCTATGCACGAAGAATATGAGTCCATAATGAAGAATGATGTCTGGGATGTGGTTCCGAGGCCGAAGGACAAATCAGTTGTCACCGCGAAATGGCTCTACAAGATCAAACATGGATCTGATGGGAGTGCTGAAAAGTTCAAGGCAAGATTTGTTGCCCGTGGCTTCTCTCAAAAGGAAGGAATAGACTATGATGACATATTTGCACCTGTGGCACGATATACCACCATTCGATCAATCATAGCCCTTGCTGCTACGCAAGGATGGAGTCTTCATCGGATGGATGTCAAGACCGCTTTTCTGCATGGTGCAATAAAGGAAGAGGTGTATGTGGAACAACCTCTGGGATTTGAAGTTCAGGATCGAGACACTCATGTCTGCAGATTGAAGAAAGCCCTCTACGGGTTAAAGCAAGCACCCGGAGCTTGGTACGAGAGGATGGATAGTTACTTGATGAAGCTGGGCTTCACTCGAAGTAATGCTGATCCGAACCTTTACTTCAAGGTTGTGCAGGAGAAGCCTCTCATTCTAGTGCTGTATGTGGATGACCTCTTCTTGACAGGTGCTGACCCTCTCATTCATCAATGTAAGAGGGAGCTCGCTGCTGAGTTCGAGATGAAGGACCTAGGACTAATGCACTACTTCCTAGGCCTGGAGGTCTGGCAGAGACCTGGAGAGATTTTCCTTTCTCAAGGAAAATACATTGTGAAACTTCTAGAGAGATTTGGTATGGTGGACTGTAAGTCCGTGTCGACACCGATGGAACTCAACTTTAAGAAGTTGAGTGGCAGCGCTGCTGGGCCTATCTTGGCCAATCCTACTGAGTATCGTTAACTCATAGGAGCTTTGATGTTCTTAGTGAACACCCGACCGGATATATGTTTTGCAGTGAACACTTTGAGTCAACAGATGGTTGAGCCTCATCATTTTCACTAGGTTGGTGCCAAGAATCTTCTGAGATATCTTCGGGGCACGATAAACCATGGGCTGAGATACACTGCCGGGAGTGTGACACTCCGTGGATATACTGATGCCGACTGGGCTGGCAGTGTGGTGGATCGTAAGAGCACATCGGGATGTTGCTTCAATCTTGGTTCTGCTTCGATCTCATGGATGAGCAGGAAGCAGAAGTCGGTGGCTTTGAGCGCCGCTGAGGCCGAATACATTGCAGCAAGTATGGCCTGTTGTGAAGCAGTTTGGTTGCGAAAGCTCTTTAGTGAGTTGTTTGGACATGTGCTAGATACCACTGTGATACTCTGTGATAACCAGAGTGGGATTCGTATGACTGAGAATCCTGTGTTCCACGACAGATCCAAGCATATTGATATCAGGTACCACTTTATCCGGGATATGGTACAGCGAGGCGCCGTAAGGCTCGATCATATAGGAACTGATGAGCAGGTCGCGGATATTCTCACTAAGCCCCTGAGGAAGGTCAAGTTCCTAACCTTCCGTGAGAGTCTTGGTGTCGTGGAAAGACCCTATGATGTGGGTCCTGTTGGACGATGAGCTCTGGGAGCTCTGGGGGCTTTGGGGAGAGCTTCTTGGAGCTATGGGAAACCACAAGGCTAGGCTTGCCAACCTTGGTGGTGTGCTTGGACCCCACCGTTGTGATTTTGAGTTGGTTCACCTCTCATTTTCTGTGCCCCGTATGCATCCTACCCATTGAGTTCGGGGCTCATGGGAAGTACCTCTCATTTGGCCAATGAGGTGGGAAAGGCTAGAGACTAGTAGCAAATATTGATGGACGCATCAGAGATTGCCGTACTCTCTATCTAGGATGGCACGGTCCAACCACTTGATCTGGGATCAAGTTTAGTGAGGTCTGGGACCTCTGCCTGACTTCGGGTCAAATGAACCAACTTCGGGTTGGTTGGAGACTCTTTGTGAGTCTGATAGAGGTTTCGAACCTCTGGGCTGAATATGTCAGCCGGGGGATGATGTCTTTGTGACTGACCCACTTCTGTTCTGAAATAAAGAGGCCAGAAAAGCAAGTTACGGCGGGATGACGCACGATGTTTGATTGCACTGATGGATGGAGTTCTCCCTAGTTGAGAGGGAGTGTTAAATTTGGACAACTAGGTTCAAACTCCATGTTGTGATGCTCAGATTAAGAGGCTAATATTTTTTTTGGATTCCTCTTTCGGAGAGGTGTAAAATCCATATAAAATATATCTTAATCCGATGAGCAGAACATTTATTTTGAATTTATTATTTATAATAAATTATATGTGCAAGTCGGCCTTAAGGTTTTGCACCCCCAGCAGATGTGTCACACACCTCAATGATGGATATAAATACAGGCAAAGTTGGAGAGCATTTCACAACAACTCAACACACATCTTCTTCTCTCATCTGATTTAGTACGAGCTCCTTGGAGGACAATTTCAGCCCACACGTGTGAAGAAGAAGGACGAATCTGTACGGCCAAGAGGAAGGACAAAATTTCTGCAGCTAGGGTTTCCAAGGAAGTTTGACCAGCGTTGACTTTGGTCAACGCATGGTCCGAAAGGGCTGAAAATTGTTGGAGACTTCGATTTTGGGAGGCCGTACACATTGGCACAGAAATCGAGGTCAAAAGGTTGACCGAACTTGTTGCTGCGTTGACTTTTAGCTTGCTGCCTTGCGTTGACTTTTCTGGACAACGTTGACTTTTCTGGAGTTGACTTGGGTTGACTCGGTAGCTGATTTGAGGATTGTTGTGACACATTCTGGGTTGGCTGATCAAGGAGACTTTGCTGGTTGAAGCATCCTGTTGACCGCCGTAACGCACCATCACATTTTTCTGTTTTTGGTTTGTCTTCTATAAGATCCACTGATATGTTCTATCAGCATTTTACTTAACCATTTGTGCGATTGCTGTAATAAAAGTAAAGTTGCATCAAGCATAGAACATCTACAAAAATTTACAAATGTTCATCCAAGCAAGAAATCACTTGTTTATTCACCCAAATCTTAATCTAAAAGATTTGATATGGGTTAACTCCCATCCATGAAGCAATCTGGGTAATTAGTTGTTATTCTTGTTGGTTCATTAGGAGAGCAACCTGGATACTGGTTGTGTCATCCAAATTTATTTGCATCAAAATTGTCAGTTTCTTAGTTTTTTTTTTTCATATCTGGTGATCTCTATCTTTGCTTTTCCTGTTATGAGTGTAGAAAGTTGTTGTCTTCTATCCTTGTTTACAACTATTGAGCTGGCACCAGGTCCAACACCAAGATACTGGCCAGATAAAATTTTTTCAACACTTGTGATCACTGGGAAAGTAGTCACATTAACTGGTTTTGGCTACCATTGAAAATTAATATAATCTTTTCGTTCTTTCAATTTTTTTTAAAGAAACATTGACATTGCAACTTAAATTGAAAGGTTTCATAATTTTTAAGAGCAGAGGTTAGTAGGGGTGGGGTTCATAGCAGAGTGTATGGGCATTGTAGTGCAAAATGTTAGGTACTGGAGATGGCATGATGTTTGTTCCTCCAACATCTCCCTTCAAATATGAGTTACTCAATAAAGAGTTGTTTATCACCTCGTTCAACACAAACTTGTAGCTGATTACAATATCCTCTCCATCCACAGTCTCTGGGACCCATTCTTGGTGGCCACTCTACTGGTTAATCATCACTTACATTTCAAAGTGAACTGCACAGCATGGTATTGTGGCTGTAAACTTACTTGATGTTTGTTCCTCCAACATCTCCCTTCAAATACGAGCTACTCAATAAAGAGTTGTTTATCACCTAGTTCAACACGAACTTGTAGCTGATTACAATATCTTTTCCATCCATAGTCTCTGGGACCCATTCTTGGTGGCCACTCTGCTGGATTATCATCACTTCCATTTCAAATTGAACTGCACAGCATGGCATTGTGGCTGTAAACTTATGCAACTGTCATTGAACATCCCCCTAAATGTTCATCCAAGCCAAGAAATCACTTGTTTATTCACCCAAAACTTTATCTAAAAGATTGGATATGGGTTAACTCCCATCCATGAAGCCAACTGGGTAACCTGTTGTTATGCTTGTTGGTTCGTTAGCAGAGCAACCTGGATACAGGTTGTGTCATCCAAATTTATTTGCATCAAAATTGTCAGATTCTTAATTTTTTTTTCATATCTTAAAGGCTGGTGATTTCTATCTCTGCTTTCCTGTTATGAGTGTAGAAAGTTGTTGTCTGCTGTCCTTATTTACAACTATTGAGTTGGCAGAGGGTCCAATACCAAGATATCTGGCCAGATAAACATTTTTCAGCACTTGTGATCACTGGGCAAACTTTGAGGTTCAGTCGTTTACTTGTACTTAATTAGTCACATTAACTGTTTTGGCTACCACTGAAAATTATTATAATCTTTTCTTTCTTTCTACTCTTTTTCAAGAAACATTGACACTGCAACTTAAATTGAAAGGTTTCATATTTTTCAAGAGCAGGGGTTAGTACGGGTGGAGTTCATAGCAAAGTGTATGGGCATTGTAGTGCAAAACGTTAGGTACTGGAGATGGCATCAGGCTCAGGAATGGCTGCTAAGGCAAGGTGGGTTTCTCTTGAGAGAAACATGGCAAGGAAAATTTCTGAATGGCCGTGACATTTTTATCCAGTCAACATTGAAGATGTAACTGTTTGGATCATTGTCATGTGTAGGTGGTGCCAAATAATGATCTAGTTGTCTTGTTTGTGGTTGCACAATTTATCATACAGAAACAGATCATGAATATGCAAATTTTAAAGCAGAGTAAATTGTTATTTAAGCATTTGAATTGATTCTTCAATGATACATCAAGACAAGGACTTTACTGTCCCATGAAGGCTTCCACAAGTGCTAAGTATTCACAACTGAATGTCCAACAGATCACCAAGGAAAGGTTGATCCTCTCATCATGCCACAAGAAAACAAGATTGAATACACCTTTTCTTAAGCTCGGACTTCAAACAAAGAATAGATATTGCACTGATATGATGATAGTAATTGAGATCAGAGATAAATATAGGTTTCAGACCTCCTTGACATACCTTGGATAGATGGTATAGATCTCGGACCAATACGACGGACTTAGAACAAGACCACAGATTTGGATCTATGCTACAGACTTTGATCAACTGTAACAGGACTTTGGTCTAGTCTTCACTGATCTCTGATATATATACCACAGACCTAGATCAAGCCACAACACTTCGGTCTAGTCACCACTGAACTTGGATCAAGCCACAGATGAACTCAGATATGTTCCACAAACTTCGCTCAAGCCATAGAATAACTCGGATATGTTGTCACAAGGTCACAAGCCATAGAAGAAACATGTTGTCACAAGGTCTCAAGTGCTCCAAAAGAATAAAGCCACTTAAGCATGGAGTCGAGGTCTAACAAATCAAGAGCAAGCTACCTTCACATGTGCATGTCCATCATGGACCAACCAAGGGTTCATGCATACACCATGTACATCATATTGCATGGTCCCGAACTCCAGAGATCAAATTTCCTCCTCCAAGTGTCTAGTGCTCCTTCTAGGTAGGTACTTTTCCTAGCCAAGCAAGTGTGTTGTCTGTTTAGCTGGTTTTCCCATTTTGGGTTTCCATGGTAAATCTTGTGTAAATTGTGAATATGCACTGTTTTATTTCTGTTTTTCTTAAAAAATTGCTTGCTCTGCTCCTCTTTCAGAGGTTTACAAGTCACTGGAAAAAAAAAACGAAAGACAACCTGCAGAAGATCCTGCCAAAAATCTGAGCAGAATGGGTATTTTCTGTTTGATTTTTATAATGGCACGAACCAAACATGTAGTTCATTGGACTCATGAGTCAATCTCACTGAACAATTAAAAAAAAACTTAGCACTTACTTGCCAGTCAGCGTTCAGGCTAACTAGTAACAAGTGCTTGCAAGTGAAATTTACTGCTAATGAGTTAAACTCACAGGAAGCAAGTTCGGCTCACACACAAGTTAAAACAACTCATTTTCTGAGCTGTGCAAAGTTTGAGACGAGTCCAAATTAAACAAGTGAGCTTCGTTACTATGATCAGAAATACACTTGCTACTATGGTCTGTATTGGTGGATGCATTCTCAACGCATGAAAAAAATTGCTGCAAGGAAACTAAACAACCAAGCATAAGCCGACATTTGATCCGGCTTACTCTAATCAGCTTCTGAGCCATGCAAAGCAGGTAATTTGTTTTGTTCCATGGAATACTCTGATCCAGCTTACTCTAATCCAGCTTCTGAGCCATGCAAAGCAGATAATTTGCTTTGTTCCATAGAATTGACAAAGAAAGTTCATTAGTGTAGACTTTGTTCCATAATCGTTTCCTTAGGCATAGACTAGGTGTAGACTTTGAGATTCCTAGATTCAAAGGGAAAAAATGGGTGTTAAGATTACAATTGAAGTGTTGGATTACCAATGTGATAAAAACTTTTAAAAAGAAATTATATTTACATAAAACAACGAATAAAAGCTTATTTTAGAGATCAACTGCAAAAAAGTATATTCATTGTTTGAGAAGAATCAATGTCAAGACATTAGAGGAACATGTAGACTATCAAATGTATGAACTTTGTACCACCCTTGTAAGAAATCAACTAGTATGAATTTATTGGGAGAAGTAAACCCTCCTTTCATAATATATCAGCAATCATGTCGTGTTCTTTGTGTATGTGGAGGAAATTGAGTTGGTCAAAACCACACGAAATTTAATTAACAAGATGAAAAATAGCCATTAGATTAATATTTATCATGGGAACTTCATCCTTCATACTCCTTATCACTAAAGATAGATCACCCATCATGGGCAAAAAATGAATGTTCCTACAAGTAGCAAATTTCAAGAGATAAAACACATAAAAATTCAATGATTTATTGAATTCAGGTTGGATTATGTACATATGTAGTTAATTATCTTTTATTTGGTTTGTTTATTTATTTATTTATATTTGTTGGACACATAATCCGTTAGGGTTGGTGTGGAGGAACATGAACCATCACTTTGACTCAATCCCAAGGGACCTTGGAAGGATAATCCAAGTGTCACATGTAATTGTCTTTAGATGTATATATGGTTAATATTATGCAATCTCATGTTTATCCTAAACATCTCTTGCATTCTCGTGAACCCAATAGTGGTATTGGAGCCATGACTTTGTAGCAGTGGCCATTGCCTACGACTTTGTAGCAGTGGCCATTGCCTTGAGCATCTTATAGAGCCTATCAGATATGCCTTGTTAGGTCTAGCATTCCATGTTGATCATTCTCCATTGCATCACCTCTTTGTGGTAACATTTGTTTGCAGTTCTAACATTCCCTTACCTCTATTTGCAACCATTTATCTATGTGTCGCAGTTTTGAATTATCTATCTCTATGGTATCCAGGCCTATGCACTCTACAACATGTGTCAACTTTGTCATTCTACGAGGAGCAGATTTTCTCCTTGTCTCTTCTCTGGCTGAAATGATATCACTCCTCCAACACTTCAATTGTAACCTTAACACCTAACTTTTTCCTTTGTATCTAGGAATCTCAAAGTCTACACCTAGTGTATGCCTAAGGAAAAGATTATGGAACAAAGCCTACACTAATGTACTTTTTTTGTCAGTTCTATGGAACAAAGAAAATGAACTTCTTTGCATGGCTCATAAGCTGATTAGAGTAAACTGGATCAGAATTTTATTTGTTCCATAGAATTGACAAAGAAAGTACATTAGTCCTCCTCACCTTCCAACAATCCATTAGTGTAATTAAGTAAATAAGCTTACTAACCAGGGGCAAAAGTGGACACTTCATAGTCCAAATGGGCTTTAAAATGTACAAGTGTTACCAAGCTCAACAAGAGAGGTTAATAAATGACCCTATTAGATGATTTCAACGTCTAAGGGAGTGACAGGTCGATGGTACAACTACATCCATCAAATGGCAGGTGTCGTGTGAAATGATGATGGAACAGAGTGGGGGCAAAGGGAATGCTCCAAGCCACATGCCATGGCACTAGGGTAGCTATTATGAAGGAAGCCCACACATTGGGTATATGGATGTAATATGCAGATTTATACAAACAATTTTAAGTCTAGTTTAGAGATCCAAACAAAAGACATTACTAGACTCTCTAGGACATATTGATAGATTGCTGAAATTTTGAGACTCGTAGAGAAAAAAAACAAAATTGCTTCCTATTGGCTTTTTATGGTGGTTGTAAGGTGGCATCAATGCTTCCCAAAGCAAATGGGTATATGGTGTTAGAAAAGACTCTCGAGAGGACAAAGTCAATGAGACAATGATGGTGGTAACACTCCAACTTGTAGGTTTACTCAAACCTTTTCCTTTTGTCCTATACTTCAGAAATTCATCAAATGGGAGATCACAAGTGAAGACAATCTCAAGGATTATGGGTTTTGTATTGATCATGGACAATTTACTCTTGCATTTAACCAAGTGTAAAGAGACATACAGTCATGTAAAATAATCAATGGAAAATACCAATAAAGAGAATTTGTGTTAGTTGATTTACCATCCCATAATCACCATCAAAGCCAATGGAAAAACCCAAAGGCAATGTCAAATAGATATAAGAAAGTCTACCATTCTTCTACAATGTATTCAAAGTTATGATGTGAAATGATAAGCAGTTCCTTGAATAGGTTCATCAAACTTTAATGATCTCAAACAAGTATGATGGGAAACAATGAAAAACTATAAACATGAACCTCATCATAAATACAAGTGACAAGGTTATGGTAATGGAACAAATCTGGTTTTTAGAGACAAAGGAAGTTTGCGACCATGTCCTGACAAAAAAAAATAGGGGATGCACTCAAGGAGATTTAATCAGGAAAGCATGAAAATGGTTATGCTAACCTACACGTCAACTTTATTGGTGGTCAGATGAGTGTAATATTCCTAATTAGCAGACAACTAATTAAAATATTAAAGTTTGCCAATTTTGCTTTTCTAAAGTTCAGTGGGAGAATAAAGGGGTGAAGGGACCCATAAACCCAACATTTAGAATAAAACCACTTTCTTAGAGTTAAAGTGGACAACGCAGCTCATGTGGGTCCAAGAGGCCAAGTGGACAACGCAACTTATGTGGAGCCCAAGGGGCCAAGAGGACAGCGCAACTCATGTGGACCCAAGGGATTATTAGGGTTTCAAGGATTGTTAGGGTTTCACAAGAATAAAAAGGGTATGAGGGTGGCCATAAAGATCATTCATTCATTCAACAAATTCCTTCTTGTCATTTTGACTAGAGCACGCTTGATCTGTTTAGCCAAGTTTGCAGTGCTGTTCAGCACACAGGTGTCTTCGAGCAGAGATCCCAACCTCATCCTTGGAGGACTTGGAGTGCCCGCTCAGGAGAGGAGTTCCACCCTTTGGTGAGGGATTGAAACACCACCAGCAGTAGGAGTGCGTAGTCCCTTCAAGACTGCGTAAAGGCACCAGAGAGCGTAGTCCCTTTAGGACTACGTAGAGGCAGCAGAGACTGCATAGTGATTGCACAGTACAGTGGAGAGGAAGTGCCAGAAGTGTGGGAGAGAAGAGGAGTTCAACTAGAGGATTTGGAGGGGAGGCTAGCCACCTCTTACCAGGGATTTTGGCAGCATTTTGGAGACATCTACCATCTGTTCCAACCAAGATTTCGAATTTCCCAACAGTTCGGTGAGCCAAGCCCAAGAGGGTTAATTTTCCGAAGTCAAAACTAGGACGAACCCTTTTCGGGTTTTTTTGGGTTTCTTGAGTAGAGTCCCTTCAGGACTACGTAGAGGCAGCGGAGACTGCGCAGTGATTGCACAATACAGTGGAGAGGAAGTGCCAAAAGTGTGGGAGAGAAGAGGAGTTCAACCAGAGGATTTGGAGGGGAGGCTAGCCACTTCTTACCAAGGATTTTGGCAGCATTTTGGAGACATCTACCAGCAGTTCCAACCAAGATTTCGAATTTCCCAACAGTTGGGTGAGCCAAGCCCAAGAGGGCCAATTTTCATAAGTTAAAACTAGGACGAACCCTTTTTGCGTTTTTCTGGGTTTCTTGAGTAGAGTCTGTGGTTAGAATCCTGGAATTTTCTAAGTAGCAGATCAACTCATTTACGCAGCCCCTACTTAGCCAGCAGCTAGAGGCGTTAGGGGAAAAAGAGTTAGATTTTGAAGGTTGGAATTAGAGGAAACCTTTTCTTGGTTTTTCTGGGTTTTGGGCAAGGATCACCTTCCCAAATTCCTAGAATTTTTTGAGCACGGGAGCTAGGCCAACTAGCAACCTGAAGTCAACTAGCAGCAACATTTCTAGGCAGAGTAATGCAATCATTGAGCCATGCAGAGCAGTTTCCGACAAGAGTTTTTGTTTGGGTTTGAGCTGTCCTCCAGCCTGCTTTGAGCAGGCCCAGGTGCAATCTTTTTAGCACCTCATTTGTACTCTTTCCCAGCATATTAATAAAATGGCTCAACAGTGATTGTGGCTCCAAATTCTGTGTTTTAATGGTGTTTTCCTTATTGCTGTAATTTTAGTCTATCATTGCTTGTATTACTACCATTTTCCCATTTGGGATATTATAGTGGTATCAGAGCATAATCTTGGCTCAGCTTGTGGGAAACCCTCATTCTATGACCAACCATAATAAAGGTTAAACTCAGACGCCATGGCAGTAACCTTGAATGAGGTGATTAGGGTTCAGCAAATGATCGTTAATTCGGGGAAGAAATTGATTCATGCAACAATTGGAATCAGGACATTATTGCAGCTGATGTGGAGTTATTGGCACCAAATTGGCGGGTGTACCAATCATTGGGAAATGACACTCAAGCGACCCTCTCTTTTTGCGAGTTTCGTGAACTAAAAGACAGGCACAGATCAGGGGGAATTTAGTGGAATAATGTAGGGATGGTGAGACGGATTAAGGAAGAAGATGAAAGAGTAGTTGAAGGGGCCATAGTTGGCAAGGAGACAGTTGAGCATACACTTGCTACTGAGACACCACCCATTGTTGAGGTATCCATTGATGGGTTATCTGGGGTTGTGATCGAGTTCTCTGATGATAGCAACGAGTCACAAGTTGATGAGGTGTCGGGAGACAACTCCACTGTTGTTGAGGCGCTGATAGGTACAGAGGCCTCCAGGGCTATGACAGACTTGTCGGATGACAATCAAATGTAGCTGATTAATGAGCATGTCTTGTGTGTTGGAGTGTCTATGGAGGAGGCTGTGTAGCCATCCTTTGGGCTAGCCCTTGAGGAGTCGCTGGGAGATACAGAGGTATTGGACGATGGTCGCACACAATAGTGCCATTAGCTTCAAGTCGACCTTCTAGCTTTTAAAGGGAAGGCCACATTAGTACGAAAGGCTATTTTGTTGCATAATGAAGAACATGAGGGCATGAGAGTGGTTTGTGTCGAGTCAACGACCAAGTTGGCCCACATTGGGGAACGGTTGGATTCCTTAATGGTACAACTAGAGAGCACATGGGAGTGTCAGAGTAGCCCCCTTCAGGCATACATAGACGGGGCTAGCAGCGCTGTTGGTTCACCTCTTCCCATTGGAAAGAGAGATTGAGCCACCTAGTCAGATCTCATATGTTGACTAGGATGGTGAGATGAGGCGACATGAGTTGCATAGGGTGCAACACTCGCAGGATGGAGGGATTGTTCTATGTGCGAGGATTCTTGCATTCGATTCCTCTATCGAGGTTGGATGGCGAGAGGTACTGAGCTGGTACCCCATGGAGCAGGCTAGGCCGCTGGATACATCCATGGCCACATTCCAGCAGAGTCCATGGATTCCCAGAGGGACCTGAGGGCCAAATTACTGTTGTGATCCAGGTGGGATTTCCCATCACATCATAGAGTCGGTAGGTGATGGTAGTTGTTGTGCGATGGGTTTGATGTTTAGGTGCACACACATTTTTAGATCTCTATCAGAGCCCCGGACATCCCTAGTGACAGGATGGTTCGACAGGAGGGTACACCCTTTTCAAGAGCTATCTCAGCATATTGACCGTGTGTGGAGTCACAGGGTGATTAGCCTACTTTGGCAGCAGCTGGTTGGAGGAGGTGGCATCGACAGGCCACTAGACAGGGCAGTACGTAGAGACGATGCTCTTTCATGGGTATATGGTACACTTGAGCTATGGAGGATAGGAGCAGTGATGTCATTGTCATTGGCATGTGAGGAGTTAGGCCAATGGGAAAAATTTATAATGTGTTTCTACTTGGATGGACTTTTTTTATTTTTAAAGTGAGAGGGTTGTGTTGATCTCATCTTATTCTTTTTACAGTCTCTGGAGCTATGGAATATGGCCGAGAACAAGAGTTTGACAATTCCTGCTCATGATGGCCTCATTGCTGCATTAGCTGCTTCTGAGGCAACATGCATGGTTGCTTCTGCAAGTCATGACAAGAGTGTGAAGCTATGGAAGTGAATAATAATATGGTCTTCACAATATAGCAGTCCAGTCTTTTCTTCATTGTTGCCTTATTTGATTGCAATCGTGGCAAGCTTTGCATAGCTGTTGTACAATTTAACTTGTTTTAGTCAGAGTAATAATAGAAAACAGCTAATTTATGTGCTTCATTTTTTTCTTTCCCCAAAATGACATGGGAAGTTTTTTAACCAGTTAATTGTTCATAAAAATATTGATGTGGCTCTATAAATGTACACTTATGAATGAAGCATACTGTTTATTTATATTTTTTAAAACTCTTCAAGCATTATGATTGTTTTTTGCCTTTTGACAGGAAGTACACCTTTATTTCATTTTCAACTGAGCTGTAAAATAATAAAAAAGTCCATGGCCGCTTGCCTTATATTGTTCTGGTCCATCTGAAGCACATTGTTTGCTTATATATTGTGAAACTCTTGAAGCATTAGCCAGAATGTTTTTTCCTTTGACAGAAAGTACACCTTTATTTCCTTTTCAACTGAGTTGTAAAATAAAAAAAAAATCCATGGTCACTTGTCTCATGTTCTTTTGGCCCATCTCCCAATTGGTACCACTTCAAAATTTACTTGTTCGTCAATAGGATATACTTCGGTAGGCTTCAATTTTGCGGTGTGATAATTCACAATTATAGTCATTGTTGCATTAATTTGTTTCTCCATTTATCAGTTGGGCATGGTCTAGTGGTTGAGATCAGTTGCCACCGCAATAGAGATCCAGGTTCACATTTCAGCGGGCATAGAGCAATAGTTAATGTTAAAAGTTGGCCCAATTTGATGGTTCTCACATTATTGTGGGTTTTACTGCTAGAATGCAGAATTGGGGTTGAAAGCTCCCCATGGATCAAGAAAAAGCTGTTTACCCTTGCCAAAAGATAAAAAATATTTTCTGCTACAGATCATTTAAGTAATTTATTTTAGGAAAAGATGCTCATCAACATAAACAAGCTAAGTTATATCGTTTTAGTAGTCTGTTAAAACCAGTGTAATGCAATTTTGGCAAATGTCTCCTTGTAACTGCCAACCTTTTTGTGTCATTGTTATATAGAAATGCAATTAACAATGGCCAAAACAGAACGTGAGGAGTTTATTTTTAAATCTAGATGTCAACAAGCTGAAATAACTACAGCTTCTCAAGGAACTGCACGTTCAATTTAAACTTGATATAGTAGAGTTGAATGGAAGCTTTCAGTTCAGTATACCAGAAAGCATATGTATAATTGGAAGAAAGAATTTGTTGCATGCAAAAACTAAGAAAATAATGCCGGTTATGTTAAATTTGTGAGAAGGTTTCAGTTACCCACCAGAAGCCTTTTCTAGGATGCAGATATATGATATGGGATTATTCGTCTCCTTTTAACTGCCAACATTTTTGGGTCATTGTAATAGAAATTGCAATTGACAATGGTCAATACAGAAATGTGTAGAGCTTATTTTTAAAACTAGATACCAACAAGCTGAAATCATTACATCTTCTCAAGGAACTGCACTCCATTTAAAATTGATGTAGTAGAGCTGAATGGAAGCTTTCAGTTCAAGACCAGAAAGCATATGTATGGTGGGAAGAAAGAATGTGCTGCTCTACACAAAATCAAAGAAATATTGCTCCCCCTATGTTGAAGTTGTAAGTAGGTTTGTAGTTACCCATCAGAAGCCTTGGTTAGAATGCAGACCTATGAGAGTGGGATGGCGTGGCATGTTTACTTTTTAATTTTTCCTTTAACAATCCACAGGTAACAAAAGTGACATTTGGAGTGGTATAAACTAATATGCTATCAACTACAAATCGTAAATATAAAGGGCTGAATGTGTAAGTTTTGTCTGTAATTTACTGCATATAGACTAATATGCTACCAATTACAAATCATCAAGATAAGAGTAAACCAGACTACTTAAATATTTTTCATTTACTGCATATACACTATATATTAACAATATTAAACCCATTATAAGCAAACAAAGTTGTAAAATTTATAATGGTGCCTTGCAGAGATATCCAATGGCCAATTTCTAATGGTGTCTTGCAGAGATATCCAATGGCCAATGGGCCCACCTCATGGGGGGTTTACTAGCAGAGTGGTGGCTATTTTGGCCATGCAGGATACTATACGTTACAGGGTGGCACGGTAGTAGGCACTGATACGCAGGACTACACAGAGTCATGTCATAGGGTCCAGTGTTATGTAGAGGGATGCAGACTGATTCGTACAAACCCGATGTTAGACCATAACATCCAGGTGTGTGCAGGGCTGTGCAGCGAGGAGCAGTGGCCTGCAGAGGAGCATGGAGATGCATGGGGGTGTGTTGTAGTATGTCAAACTGTGTTGTGGAGTAGGAGTGCCTCACAAAGTGTTGGGTACATGTGGGGAGCGACAAGTGCAGTGACACAGGAGGGATACATGACGGTACAGGATGGTATGGCCGTAGCCGACAGTATCCGGTTGTGTATAGGGGTAGGTTGCAACATATAATAGCATGATGAGAGGTGCAAAGACACTTGGTGGTATGCAGACCCATGATACGGTGCAACAGGCACTTGGAGCGTTGACTCCAAGGGGGCTTATGGATAGGGGCATTAGGTGTACCCTGGGATGCAACGCACCTAGGATTGATGAGGATATTGTTGAGCATATGGAGACAACATGTTTAGTAGAGACATGGCTACGAGGGTGTTATCTGCAGATCCGAGGCATAGGGAGTGTCATCCGGAGGATTACTCTTGGGCATTTAGGACACCCTCCAATCCGGCAGCAGGGCATGGGAGGCTCACCCTAGGTAGTCAGATGAGATACCGTGTGTCATGATCCAGAAGGAGACTCTCCAATTGAGACACTTGGTAGGTGCACAAGTTGACAGATATCGGCTTAGGGATGGCATGGTTGATTGCCAAGGTCCTAGGCTCACATTTGAGGAACGGTGGATGGTAGACTTCATCTAGAACAGAGTACCTACCTAGACTCCAAGCAGCGTCCAGATGTTTCATCAGGAGTTGGGACAACAAATTTTACTACAAGGTCTGGCAGGAGTAGGGCAGGGTTGCATGCGTGGGACAGACTCTTGATACCTGTAGTCCACCCAGGGGATACATACAGGGGTCAAAGGTGAGGGTCAGATGGGTTCTAGCAGGTAGCAGCGCTACGCAGCGATATACCGAGAGGAGTTGGAGTTGGGAGATCCCAGTATGGTTGGGGGATCGAGGGATCTGTTGGGTAGGTGGATCACTTCACTTTGTGATGAGCAGGGACAAAGTAGACGATGATCCAGTCCACTTTGGGTTTGACACGTGGGGGAGCACTGATATTTCCACTACATGGCGAGGCAGACTTATCATGTTGTTGCTCAGGGTCATGATCGACAGTGGACGGGTAGATATCAACATCATGGGGATGCTCAGGCAGGATGAGCTTGGCCTACACATATTTTTCGCCACAAGGCCCCAGGAGAAAGGGATACAGTCTGCACATGATTGGAGGTATCTCACAGTCAGAGTGGCGCAACATCAGCATGGTGGCACCTCTATGAGACTAGTAGGGGACTTGAGTATTACAACTCTACACACCTCAATAACCTTTAGGGGTGAGTTGCACACTACATGGGGGGATCATGTACATCTTCCATTGGGCTTTAGTGAGTAACTGATGGAGTGGTGGACTTCATTAGTATGGAAGGTTGGTCCGCGGGATGATAGCAGGAGGAGCTCATGTGAGCGAGACGCTACCTCTGCAGGTATTAGGCGATATCATCGAGGGTTTACTCTTGGAGTGCGCAGGATGGAATACTTGGATGGTGAGCAGAGCAGGTGGAGCTTCATATTGGACATGATGGCTTGGGAACCTGGCATTGAGGGATCCCTTCATATTAGAGCGATGTAGAGAACAGGGAAGATTCAGTGGCGCGTTTGGGACCTAGGCACATTTTGCAGTGATAGTGGCGGAGTGTCAACTAGAGATGAGGCTTGTTGAGGCGTTGCTTGAGGACAAGCAACGTTTTGGTAGGGAGGACTGTAATATTCCTAATTAGTGGACAACTAATTAGAATATTAAAGTTTGCCAATTTTTCTTTTCTAAAGTTTAGTGGGAGAATAAAGGGGTGAAGGGACCCATAAACCCAACATTTAGAATAAAACCACTTTCTTAGAGTTAAAGTGGATAACGCAGCTATTGTGGGTCCAAGAGGCCAAGTGGACAGTGCAGCTTATGTGGAGCCCAAGGGGCTAAGTGGACAGCGCAACTCATGTGGACCCAAGGGATTATTAGGGTTTCACAAGAATAAAAAGGGGATGAGGGCAGCGATAGAAATCATTCATTCATTCAACAAATGTCTTCTTGTCATTTTGACTAGAGTATGCTTTTGCTGTTTAGCCAAGTTTGCAGCACTGTTCTTCGAGCGGAGATCCCAACCTCATCCTCGGGGGACTTCAAGTGTCCGCTTAGGAGAGGAGTTCCACCCTTTGGTGAGGGATTGAAACACCACCAGCGACAGGAGTGCATTGTCCCTTCAGAAATATGTAAAGGCAGCAGAGAGCATAGTCCCTTCGTAGAGGCAACAGAGATTGCGCAGTGATTGCACAATACAATGGAGAGGAAGTGCTGAAAGTGTGGGAAAGAAGAGGAATTCAGCTGGAGGATTTGGAGGGGAGGCTAGCCACCTCTTACCAAGGATTTTGGCAGCATTTTGGAGACATCTACCAGCAGTTCTAGTGAGGATTTCGAATTTCCCAGCAGTTGGGTGAGCCAAGCCCAAAAGGGCCAATTTTCCGAAGTCAAAACTAGGACGAACCCTTTCTAGGTTTTTATGGGTTTCTTGAGTAGAGTTTGTGGTTAAAACCTCGGAATTTTCTGAGAAGCAGATTAGCTCATTTATGCAGCCCCTACTCAGCGAATAGCGAGAGGCGTTAGGGAAAAAGGGTTAGATTTTGAAGGTTGGAATTAGAGGAAACCTTTTCTGGGTTTTTTTTGGTTTTTGGGCAAGGATCACCTTCCCAAATTCCTAGAATTTTCCGAGCACGAGAGCTAGGCGAACTAGCAGCCTAAAGTCAGCTAGCAACAACATTTCTGAGTAGAACAACACAAGCATTGAGCCATGCAGAGTAGTTTCCGGCAGGAGTTTTTGTTTGGGTTTGAGCTGTCCTTCAGCCTGCTTTGAGCAGGCCCATGTGCAATCTTTTCAGCACCTCATTTGTACTCTTTCCCAACATATTTAATAAAATGGCTCAGCAGTGTTTGTGCCTAGGAGACACCTTCATCAAAGAGCCTAGGAGACACCTTCATCAAATGATAAAATGATAACATACTTTGAGCATATTTTGAGTTGACAGTAGAGTGCATTCATGACGACATTAATTGAGCATTCTTCAAGCCTGTGTTGAAACAACAATCACTCTTGAAGCATAGTTGAAGACCAACACTTGAAGACTTGTTTTGTTGAAGCAGTCATCCTTGGAGTATAGTTGAAGACCAACACTTAAAGACTTGTTTTGTTGGAGCAGTCATCCTTGGAGAATAGTTGAATATCAACACTTAAAGACATGTTTTGTTGGCGCAACCATAAAAGTTTTGCTGAAGTAGACCTGAAGTTTTTGTAGAGGTAGATTTAAGAGCACTTTGTAGACCTGTCTTGGATACATTTTTTAGAAGTATTTGAAGATTTTGATGGAGGCTTGACGTAGTATTGAAGTCACCTTAAGGGATTGAAGCAAAATGAGAGGGTTGGATCCCTAGAGGATTGGAGTCCTCATACAAGGCTGGACCCTTGTGAGAGACCAGGTTGGAGCTTGGATTTGTAGTTGAGTATTAGAGTTTATACTGTACTCCAGCAAGATCTTATAATCAAATTTTCCCATTTTGGTGTGTTTGGAGCATTTCTATTTTATGGGCGTTTGCTGAAAAATATTTGTGTTAGGTTTATTGCATGATTTTGTTATCACTGTTAATTTTTCCATTAGGAATATTACACCTTGAGAGGCTTGATCAACATATCAAGTCAGATTTGAAACAAAAGTAAAGTAATCCTTGCATATTGAAGGACATTCTTTAAAGCACACATGAAGAGCCTAGGAGACACCTTCATCGAATGATAAAATGATAACATACTTTGAGCATCTTTTGAGTTGACAGTAGAGTGCATTCATGATGACATTAATTGAGCTTTGTTCAAGCCTTTGTTGAAACAACAATCACTCTTGAATTATAGTTGAAGACCAACACTTGAAGAGTTGTTTTGTTGAAGCAATCACCCTTGGAGTATAGTTGAATACCATTACTTAAAGACTTGTTTTATTGGAGCAACCATCCTTGGAGCATAGTTGAATATCAACACTTGAAGACATGTTTTGTTGGTGCAACCATAAAAGTTTTGTTGAAGCAGACATGAATTTTTTGTAGAGGTAGATTTAGAGCACTTTGCATACCTATCTTGTATACATTTTTTAGAAGTATTTGAAGTTTTTGATGGAGGCTTGAAGCAGTATTGAAGTCACCTTAAGGGATTGAAGCAAGTTGAGAAGGTTGGATCCCTAGAGGATTGGTTTCGTCATACGAGGTTGGAGCTTGGATTTGTAGTTGAATATTAGGGTACTCATTCAGGGTTGAAGCCTTGAAGGAGTTAAAGACTTTGTTGTACAAGTTGGAGCTTGGGTTTTTAGAGTCCTCAAATTCATTAATAAAATTATTTTCTTGTTGCACATCTTGTGTTTTGGTTTAACTGGTGATTTTAACTGTCATAATATAACAAGTGTAAATAAATATTGATTCAACCCCCCTCTCAATATTTCCAACACTAGCACACCTTACAATATTTTTATTGACATGCTAGAAGGAACTTTCACAATGCAATGTTATTGTTGGTAATCTGGTTGTTTATGATAGAAGAAAATCTAACATGGTTAGAGTTTCTTCACCTTGGAATGTTCTTACTAGTAATGTGCTTGTGTTTGTGTTAAAATGAAATATAGCATGCACTAGATTTCTTTTGGCATGCAATGTTGTTGTTGGTAGTATGCTTGTATTTGTGCTACATGTAAAGCTAACACTCGTTAAATTTCTTTCACCTTGCAATGTTGTTACTGGAAATATGCTTGTGTTTGGGCTAGAAAATATGCTAGATTTCTTTTGCTCTGCAATATTGTTGTTGTCTATTTGGTTGTTTATGATAGAAGGAAATCTAGCACATGTTAGATTTCCTTCACCTTGGAAATGTTATTGGAAATGTGCTTGTGTTTGGGCTAGAAGTTGTGCTAGATTTCTTTTTTCTCTACAATATTGTTGTTGTCAATTTCGTTGTTCATTATAGAATGAAATCTATCACGTGTTAGATTTCCTTCACCTTGGCAATGTGCTTGTGTTTGTGTTAGAAGGAAATATGGCATGCACTAGGTTTCTTTTGGCATGAAATGTTGTTGTTGGTAGTATGCTTGTATTTGTGCTACATGTAAAGCTAACATGTATTAAATTTCTTTTACCTTGCGATGTTGTTATTGGAAATGTGCTTGCATTTGTGATAGAAGTTTTAGTTATCTTTTTCCATGTAATGTTGTTGTTGGTAATATGCTTTTGTTTATGCTTGAAGCAAATCTAGCACGCTAGATTTCTTTCACCCTACAATGTTGTTGTGTGTTTGTGTTTGTGCTATGCGTAAATCTAGCATGTGTTAGATTTCTTTTGATCTACAATATTGTTGTTGTCTATTTGGTTGTTTATGATAGAAGGAAATCTGGCATGTGTTAGATTTCCTTCACCTTGGCAATGTTATTGGAAATGTGTTTGTGTTTGTGTTAGAAGGAAATATAGCATGTGCTAGGTTTCTTTTGGCATGAAATGTTGTTGTTGGGTAGTATGCTTGTATTTGTGCTACATGTAAAGCTAACATGGATTACATTTCTTTTACCTTGTGATGTTGTTATTGGAAATGTGCTTGTGTTTGTGATAGAAGTTGTTCTAGATATTTTTTCCATGCAATGTTGTTGTTGGCAATATGCTTTTGTTTATGTTGGAAGCAAACCTAACACGCTAGATTTCTTTCACCCTACAATGTTGTTGTGTGCTTGTTTGTGCTATGCGTAAATCTAGCACATGTTAGATTTCTTTTGCTCTGCAATATTGTTGTTGTCTATTTGGTTGTTTATGATAGAATGAAATCTAGCACGTGTTAGATTGCCTTCACCTTGGAAATGTGGAAATGTGCTTGTGTTTGGGCTAGAAGTTGTGCTAGATTTCTTTTGCTCTACAATATTGTTGTTGTCAATTTGGTTGTTTATTATAGAAGGAAATCTAGCACGTGTTAGATTTCCTTCACCTTGGCAATGTGCTTGTGTTTGTGTTAGAAGGAAATATAGCATGTGTTAGGTTTCTTTTGGCATGAAATGTTGTTGTTGGTAGTATGCTTGTATTTGTGCTACATGTAAAGCTAACATGCATTAAATTTCTTTTACCTCGCGATGTTGTTATTGGAAATGTGCTTGTGTTTGTGATAGTAGTTGTTCTAGATATATTTTTCCTTGCATTGTTGTTGTTGGCAATATGCTTTTGTTTATGTTGGGAGCAAATCTAACACGCTATATTTCTTTCACCCTACAATGTTGTTTAGTGTTTGTGTTTGTGATATGCATAAATCTAGCACGTGTTAGCTTTTCTTCAACTTGCAATATTGTTGTTGGCAACCTGCTTCAATTTTGGCTCGAAAGAAATCTAGCATGCACTAGATTTCTTTTTCACTGCAATGTGGTTGTTGACAATATGCTTTTGTTTGTGCTAGAACTAAATCTAGCATGTGCTAGGTCTCTTTTATCTAGAAATGTTGTAATGTGTTTGTTTGTGCTAGAAGGAAATCTAGCATACATTAGATTTCTTTCACCCTTCTGTGAGTTTATTGACAATGTGGTTGTATTTGCGTTAGAAGGAAATCTAGTGTGCACTAGATTTCTTTTGCATTGCAATGTTATTGTTGGAAATTCAATTGTTTGTGTTAGAAGGAAATCTAGTATGCGCCATATTTCCTTCACCACAATGATGTTATTGGCAATTGTGCTATAAGGAAATCTAGCATGTGCTAGATTTATTTTGCCCTAGAATGTTGTTGGTAATATGTTTGTGCTCATGCTATAACAAAATCTAGCATGTGCTAGATTCTTAACTCCTACAATGTTATGTGTTTGTGTTTGTGCTAGAAGGAAATCTACCACACACTTGATTTCTTTTGTCTTGCATAAGGTGTTTTTGACAATATGCTTGTTTGTGCTAGAAACAAATCTAATATGGTATGTTTCTTTCACCCTACAATATTGTTATGTGCTTGTGTTTGCGAGAGAAGGAAATCTAGCATGTGTTAGATTTCATTCACCTTGCAATGTTGTTATTGGTGACATGTTTTTGTTTGAGATATAAGTACAAATAGCATGTTAGATTTAATTGACCTTGCAATATTATGATTGGAAATATGCTTATGTTTGTGATAGAAGAAAATCTAGCAGGATATAGATTTCTTTTACCCTACAATATTGATGTTGCCAATATGTTTGTGTATGGTGGGAGGAATTCTAGCATGCACTAAATTTATTTTGCAATGCAATATTGGTGTTAGCAACATGCTTGTGTTTGTGCTAGAATAAATCTAGTATGCAATAGATTTGTTTCACAATGCAATATTTTTGTTGGCAACGTGCTTGTATTTGAGCTAGAATGAAATATAACCTGCATCGGATTTCTTTTGCAATGCAATATTGTTGGAAATGTACTTGTGTTTGTGCTAGAAGGAATTCTATCATGCATCGGATTTCGTTTGCCCTATAATGTAATTGTTGGCAATGTGTTAGAAGTAAATCAAGCATAGGTTAGATATCTTCCACCCTGCAATGTTGTTTCTAGCAACGTGATTGTGTTTGTGCTAGAAGAAACTCTAGAATGTGTAAGATTTCTTTTACTTTGCAATGTTTTTGTGAGTAACATGCTTCTATTTATGCTAGAAGGAGATTTAGCATGTGGTGGATTTAGTTCGCCTTAGAATATTGTTGTTGGCAATGAGCATGTGTTTGTGCTAGAAGGAAATCTAGCACGTGCTAGATTTATTTGACGATGTAACGTTGCTCCTAGCAATGTGCTTATGTTTGTAGTAGAAGGAATGATCTTGATTGTTAGCTTTCATTTGAGGTGCAATGTTGTTGTTCGAAATGGGATTCTACTTGTGATAGAAGGAAAGCTAGCACACATTATATTTCCTTCATAACATTATGTTGTTATTAGAAATATGTTTGTTGTTATGCTTGAAGGAAGGTTATAATGTCTTAAATTTCCTTCATCTTGCACTGTTATTGTTGAAAATGTGTTTGTGTTTGTGATAGAAATAAATCTTGCATTTGTTAGATTTTTTTCACAATGCAACATTATTGTTGGAAATGTGCTTGTATTTGTGTTAGAAGGAATTATAGAATGCACTAGATTTCTTTGTTCTTGTTCCAAAAGTAAAACTATCAAGATTTCACCCTCACCAAGGTTAGTGCTATGATATTATTCTACGCAGTGCATTTGTGATTGTGCTAGAAGGATACCTAGTGATTACTAGCTTTCTTCTAGACACCATTACACTTATGCAACCAATGCTCTAGGGGTGACATTGTCTCAATAATCACAATGGTTAGAGTTATAGCTTTTGATGTGCCCTTTTATTGAATTTGGAACAATTTATAGAGATCAATGATAGTGCAAAATAATTTTATATAGATACATGTTGTTGTTGGCACTACATTTGTGTTTGAGTTGGAAGGAAAGATAATGGTATAGCTTTCCTTTTGGCACAAACACAATAATCCAATCATAATTATTTGATCCATGGAGAATAATGTGATCTTTGTATAGTTTTGAAGTTTATGAATAAATGTATTATTGAGGTATACTATATTTTTCTTCCAATGCACATGTATGCAACTTTAAAGTATCAAGCTCAATTTTTTAACATGTATTGTTTTTCTCTGTATTTTGTTGTATAGTTATGAACTTCAAAAAACAATTTCACTAATGTTTGGATGCATAAGGTAAGACTCTTCCTCATCAACATAAAAATGTAGGAAAACTCAAATCTATACTTTTCGAGGACCTAAAGTTAACATCCCTTTGTATCCATCCTAAATAGTATGTCCTTACATGTGAATAGGTAGGGAGTGCTAACATTGGAACTAAAGATTTGTAAAATGCAATTTATTTTCTGTTGAACTAAAGAAAAATTCTAGTTTGGCTATTGATTATCAAGTTCAAACATCAAACATCCTCACTAAGTGAAGATATAATTTCTCCTTTTCATGGGGCTTTTAGACATTTTATGTAGCGTCAATCTTGGAATTTCTTAGATTTTCCAAAGGACCATGTATTGGTTCTTCAACTTCTACAAATTTCTTATGATCATTACTCATACACATGCATTAAGACTACAAGTGTCATTTCTGAAGTAAGTGTCATTTAAATAGGAACTTGGTAGTTTGATATGAGTTGATATTTGTCATTCAAAACTTTTATTTGGAAGAAAACCTCTAGTTTGGCTTTTGATTATCAAGTTCAAACATCAAACATCCTCACGAAGTGAAAATGTAATTTCTCCTTTTCATGAGGCTTTTAGACATCTTATGTAGCATCATCTTGGAATTTCTTAGATTTTCCAATGGACCATGTTTTGGTTCTTCAACTTCTACAAATTTCTTATGATAATTATTCATACACATGCATTAAGGCTACAAGTGTCATTTTTGAAGTTAAATAGGAACTTGGTGGTTTGATATGAGCTAATATTTGTCATTCTATGATACTATCTACATCTCTAATTGCATGGTCTTCGTATATGTTTTTTGTGTAATTTTCATGTAAGGTACTGTTTGGTAGTAGGCACTAGATGGCGGGGAATAATGTTTCATTTCATAAAATATGACTACCATACTATTTAAATTATTGCATCTATATTACCTTTTTGAAAGTTGTGTGCTTTTGCGAAAATATAAAATCACACTTTACATGGTTCAACCTTTTTTAATTACAATTTATGATTTAATTGTTGTTACAGAATTGATACAAGCTAGAATGGAAAATAAAATTTTGGCAAAAGGGGACTATGTTGATCTCCTTATTAATAATCAAGTCATTGGGCAAGGAAGGGTCGAATCTACAGAGTCTGGAACTTATTATGCTGAAGAAAGGGTTAATGCATGTTATGTTGCAATTTTGACAATTGATGTCACTCAACCACATTTGATTGAGGATGTTGATGAAGGGGACATACATCCATGGAAGATCATGGATTTGAGGCACAACATAGGTAAATCAAATTATTGAAGCATGTATTCAAATGTATAATACTTTTTTTTTGAGTAAATACTAACCTTATTTACATTCATTTATAGGTGCAAATGTTTCTTCCACATTTTCTATTGGAGACAAGGTAGATCTTCTACAACATGGAGTGAAGGTGGGTGAGGGCTCCATATTCAATGCATAGCTTGGACATAAAGTGCATGGAAAAATGGTAAATAAAGGATGCATAGTGGTTAAAATTGAGGTGGTGTTAAAACATTATGCTGCTCTACCACATCCAACAAGATTTGAGCATACACTAGGGGTGCATTGAAATATTATGAGATTTGGCCAGAATCATTTGCAACCTTACTGTCATGATCATGCCATAAATATTCCCCAAGATAGGGTTAGATTCATATGTACATAAAACATCCTCACTAAGTGAAAATATAATTTCTCCTTTTCATGGGGCTTTTAGACATCTTATGTAGCATCAATCTTGAAATTTCTTAGATTTTCCAATGGACCATGTTTTGGTTCTTGAACTTCCACAAATTTCTAATGATCATTATTCATACACATGCATTAAGACTACAAGTGTCATTTCTGAAGTTAAATAGGAACTTGGTGGTTTGATATGAATTGATATTTTCCATTCTATGGTACTATCTACATCTCTAATTGCATGGTCTTCATATATGTTTTTTTGTGTAATTTGCATGTAAAGTAATTTTTGGTAGTAGGCACTAGATGGTGGGGAACAATGCTTCATTACATACAATATGACTACCATACTATTTAAATTATTGCATCTATATTACTTTTTTGAAAGTTGTGTGTTTTTGTGAAAATATAAAATCACACTTTACATGGTTCAACCTTTTAATTAAAATTTATGATTTAATTGTTGTTACAAAATTGGTACAAGCTAGAATGGAAAATATAATTTTGGCAAAAGGGAATATGTTGATCTCCTTATTAATGATCAAGTCATTGGGCTAGGAAGGGTCGAATCTACAGAGTCTGGAACTTATTATGCCAAATAAAGGGTTAATGCATGTTATGTTGCAATTTTGATAATTGATGTCTCTCAACCAAATTTGATTGAGGATGTTGATGAAGGGTACATACATCCATGGAAGATCATGGATTTGAGGCACAAGTTTCTTCTACATTTTCTATTGGAGACAAGGTAGATCTTCTACAACATGGAGTGAAGGTGGGTGAGGGCTCCATATTCAATACAAATCTTAGACATAAAGTGCATGGAAAGATGGTAAAGAAATGATGTATAATGGTTAAAATTGAGAAGCTGTTAAAACATGATGTTGCTCTACCACATACAACATGATTTGAGCATACACTAGGGGGTGCATTGGAATCTTATGAGATTTGGTCAGAATTAGATTTGCAACCTCACTGAAATGATCATGCCATAAATATTCCCCAAGATAGGGTTAGATTCATATGTACAAAGGTTCCTCTTACACATGAATGCATGGGAACAAGCATGTGCATTGCCAAAGGAATGCTAGTTAATGTCCATGAGGATGACATTGTTGAAGGTGAAGCACTAGGTGAAATGGAATTTTGGTGTTTTTTTGGAAGAGATAGATGGAAATTGTGGAATATGTTGAATTGGGGATAAGTCTATACATTGTTTGGTTAGATGGCCAATAAATAAGTTGGTGGACAACAAAGGTGTGATATTAAGGGTTAATAAAAAGTTCAAGGAGCCACCCAAGGAAATGGTGATATTGGATGTTATAGAGGACACAAATCCTTTAAACAGATGGGATGGGTCTCTTTGTAATGAAAAAGATAGAAACTCAATTGATATGCATGTAACAAAGCCATATAAAAGGATTAAACAAGTTATGGCAACAACACAAATTGCAAAATGTCAAACAAAAATAGATGAAGAGAAAGAACTTCGACTTTTGGCAGCGGATGTATGTTGTAGAAAATATTGTCTTCAACATGTGGATAGGAAGGCCATTGCAGGTGCTAGAAGGGGAATGAGACAAATAAATAAAAATGCTATTAACGAATTTCTTGAATTCACCAATGTCAAACACAGTCATGTCAAGGAACCATGGCCATGGCCTACCACCTATGTTAGAAATGTAAAGGACATGAGATTTAACGGGAATATTATTTGTAAGAAAGCATGGTATAAGATACATAAGATTCCTAGAAGCACATTCTATAACTACCAACATTATTTCCGACATGGACAGATCAAAGCTATTCATGGTAACACCAACACATGCAAAGCACAAGCACACACCGTGGCAGCCATAGAAATATTGCACAAAGTTGTAATGGATAATTCAGATTTTTCACCAAACCAAACATGTCAAGTTGAAGAAGATGGAACATCTGCTCCTTTAATATTGCTTCCTTCGACTTACACACAAAATTCTTTGTTAAAAGATATCAATGTGGCTCTTCAAAAGCTCAATTACCCATCAATATCATAGTCAACAATGAGCAAGATCTGGAATACTAAGTTTCAAGATGTGGCATTTTCAAAGAACAACAACTTCAGTAAATGTAGTGAATGTATTGTGTTGAAAGCACAGATGAAGTCAGCGACTACAAAAGAGTTGAATGAAAAGGCGCGAGGTAGGCTGAACAAATATAACAAGATTGTTGTGTGTGGAAGATATTGCTACTATGCCTATATAATTATGTCAGAGTGGTTTCCAAAGGAGTATTTGAGCATTATCCATGATAAAATGGATAAAACAAAGACTTCAATCCCAAGGCTACGTGTCAAATCAAAATATATTGTAGGAACAAATTTAGGTTTATCATTGACCGGTATGCTAACACATGGGCATAAGACATGAGGTTTTGGTCATTTCTCCCTACCAATTGTACATATGGGATCACAATTTACTATCACATCCCTTGAAAAGTGCTTAAAGGGACCTTGAAGACCCACAAATTGATATGTATGGTGATCTACTTTATGAGAGTGGAAGTTCAAGAAACCCACTTACAAATGCATTACTTGACACCTCTATTTACTCAAAATGTCAAGTGTACAAGGATGATTTTATATCTCATGGAAGATCAAAGAGTTAATATGTTGATTTTAAACCTCTCCCTCCACATTTGTTGTTACAGTTGGACAATGCAGCAAGTGATAATAAGAATCACTATCTTTTCATGTTTCTATCACTTTTAACTGCACTTGGTGTCTTCATCACTATTGAGGTTGGATTCTTGCCTGTGGGGCACACCCATGAAGACATAGATCGAATCTACGGAAGAATGTCTTCCAACCTAAAAAGTAAAGATATATATTCTTTACCTGAAATGATGGACACATATCGCATAATTGAAGAAAATCGAGTGTTTCCACCCACACACATTGACAATGTCTATGACTTCAAAAGTTTCCTTAATGGATACATCAACGAGGGAAAAATGCACTAGTTGGACATCTTAATGTTCAATACTTCCAGTTTCTTTTACTCAATGATATTCTAGTACTAAGGTACAAAGAATCCATTAGAGATATCGAGTGGTCAGAATCAGTTGAGTTATGGAATATAGATGATGAAGGTCGACCTATAATTCCCATAGGGAACCCATCTTTCTTAGCTTCCAAAAAGAATAATTCCTATTTAAAAGAACTAAAGGAAGGGATAACATCATACATAAAAATGTGGAAAGACACTATCGAGAATGAGGATTCACCAATTGTTACAGAGGAATGGAAAAATAAAGTAGTGTATTGGGAAAGAGTTCTTGATACATTAGATGGAATCTATAACGTTCATAGAATAATAGATGCAAGTGATTCATCTTTTGAGGATTTCTGGCCCAAGACAAGGCACATTGTTGATGTTGATCGTAATGCACTCCATGTAATGTCAAGTATTATGGATGGAGTTTTTGATAATGCAATAGATGAGCTGGTATATGTTGGACCCAAATGCAACGAGCCAAAGCCAACATTCAATCCAATGATTGATGTTGAGAAAGGAAAGATGTTGCTAGTTAGATCAAGAAATGAGGATGCAGGAGAGATGATTTGGATGACAAAATCCCAGATATCTTTAGGGATAATGAAAGTGAGAATCTTCATGTAAAGGTTGATTGGTAGAAGCCTATTTCAGGGAAACACAATGGAAAATTTTTAGAGCAATATTGGATAACAAATCCCAATGACACATAATGTGGCTCCATTCTAATTAATACCATAGTGTGGGCATGGATGCCAAAGAAAGAACATTGCAAGAAGACCAAGATAAATAAATATGGTGTAGAAGCTGTTCTTGAACTACTTGAGCGAATATCTTAAGATTAGGTTTATCTAATTCATGAATGTAATTTATTTTTTGAAGGATCTATTAATATACATTTTGACACACTTTTCAATATTTGTTGTATATCAAATATTCTCTTCATATTATTTTTGGAGAAGTTTTCTATCATTTAGTATTTCAATGTAATCATGTGGTGATATAAATGACATGACAATGCTATAAAATATTTAAGTTTTCAAAGCTTTGTTTGACCAACATGACTTCTCACCATATCAAATATGCATAATCAAATTCAATAGTGCACTTAAAAAACATCTTCTAAACTTGGTCTATTAAAACAATAGTGGAGTAGCTAATTAGTATTATATTTAATATAAACCATTTAAACACTTGATGAAAAAATGTTAGACACTTGTAATAATGTTTGAAGTGAGTTTTCCTTAATATTCCGTATTATAATTGATATAAATCAAATCAAATTTGTTGTTTTGTTGCACTCTAATTTATAAAAAAATGATTTTGATAATTGAACAACACAACTAGACTTATAAAATATTTCCTCTTATAGTTTTTGAAGTGGTGCCAACATTGTACTAGTATAATAAATTTGTACTCAACATAGGAAAAGTAGTTAGTGTCAATTTAAAATGGCCAATAATAGTAAGAAACACAATATTAATATATTGTTAAATAACTTTATACTAGGTAAGATTTTTTTTTACAAAATCTATTATTCACGAGTCAAATTTAATACATAAATATAAATATTCATGATAATAGAAATAATTTAAGGATTCTAAGTTTTAGATGAATGTCAATATGTTCTTTTCAATATAATATACTTAAACACTCTAGGAATAAAAGCTAAACATTTGTATTAAATAGTTTAGTCAATTTTCTCTCTTTCCTCTTGTATTTGAAAATAATCAAATTGTATTACTTTGTTACTATTCTAATATGGTTGAGTTTGATAATTAAAATGATTAGTAAGTGAGCAGAGAGGAGAGGCCAAACTCATTCTATAGCCTAGTATGAGGGGATGTGTAAGTTTGTCTGTTTCGTGACTGTTAAATTTAAAAAAAAAAAATGTTCTAAATAGAAAAATAATATTGGCTACAATTAAAGAAAAAATTAATATGTTGTAAAGTAATTAGAAGTAAAAAAAAATGTGTGAAGATGTTTAAATCTTTTACTTTTTAAAAATATTTGAGTGAGAGATTCAAATAAACTATCTGGAGATCTATGTTAACTAATTTATGTCGATATCAACTTCATATATAGAAAAATAAAATAAAATTTTTGTTTGGTCTTATATATACTCTATTTAGCATTCAAAAATGCAAGTTAAACAACGAAAAATAACACATTGTATTTTGCACTCTAAAAATGTTCGCACATGAAGAAATTTGATCCCTCTATGCTCATGTTAAATCCTTATTTAAGATGGATTTATGTTGGTATATATTGGACACATTACTATGATAATTTGTCATTAAATAACTTTATACTTAAAATATATCTTGCATATTAATCTATTATTCATTAAGTAAGTCTCAATTAACTTAGTTTTTAACACAAAAGTACAAATAATAAATAATAAATAAATTATACTATTACTCTTATTCAATATTTAATTTGATGGTAAAAAATATTTTCTCTTGTCAACTCTAAAATGGTTCAAACTTCTTACAATAGTATGTAATGATGATGGTGATAATGATGATTATCATCCACTAAGACCAAATATGGTATTTAAGAAGCCATACAGATATTACTCAAAATTCTTTAGAATTTTATTGTTATGCTCAAAAAACATTATGCTCAAAAAACATTAAAATATTTGTTTCAAGAGCATCATAATTTTATTTAGTTAAAAGATCAAGAAGGTTGGTAGTGCCATAAATATTTTGACATTTAAATCCAATGAGTATAAACTGGATGATCTAAGAGGGTTTTTCATCTTCAACCATATTACTAGTGTTGCAAAGGTGATAGTGTTACACTGAAATTTGTCACTATGACATTTTAGTACTCCCTTAGAGGTCTACAATATCAAAGCTCCTAAAGTCAAGCCTTGAAATTAAGAGAAAAACTCATAAAAGTCTTAAAAACACTTGTACCACACTCTCTTAGTATTACCTGCGGTGCCACACCTTTTGGCTATAAATCATGCGGAGCCAAACGCACTTTTTATTCATTAAGGGTGCGGACCCCTATAAAAAGTAAAGCAAAGGTGGAAAGTAACATTTAGAAGCCCAACAGTCAAATCTGGAAGCTTCTAGAAGCAGTAATCTGGTCGAAGGTTCGCTCCTATCATGTATGTTCATTCCTCCATTATGGGAGCCTCCCCTTGGTTTATGGAGCCCAATCCCTTCAAAGGAGCATTCTATCCCTACCTATGTGGAACCATAACCTCCTCTCTTTTCCTATAAATTGAAGACATAGTGCAGCTTCAAGGGTGACAATTTAGAAGACAATTGATGAGTTGAAGCTTTGATATTATTGGAGGCGAAGCGCTGTTGAAACTTAGACCCTTTTAGCTGAGATTTCATGTGGGAAAGATTACATACTTGAATGTATCTCGGTTGGAAGAGTGCAAGGCTGGTTAGAGTAGAGGAAACCCCTGTTCTGGACCCCAGGAAGACCTGTACAACATCAAGGCGAACATGGTCGTAAGGCTCTTCTTTATTTAAGTTAATACAAGTAAATCCATTTTTCTCAATAAGCTGTCAATTGATTGGTTTATTTTATCGATTCCTTGATCACCATAATGGATATGATTTATGAATATATGCTATGCAGGTGCTATTTGATGTTTGCTTGTTTATGATTGCAGATCTTCGAAGGGAACTCTTTCGAGCGACTAAAGGACTACTACTACAAACAAGCGTTGGATCAAAGGTAGGATCATTAAACCTTTATAGCATTTAATTATAAATTTCAATATATCTAGAGAAAGATAGTTTTGTTTGTCTGTTTGTTGCTAGCTGTTCGTAGGACACTTGGGAGGTTTGTCTTGTCCGCAAGAATGACTTATCCATCCAACAAAATGGCGACTCCACTGGGGAATGGATTTTGAACTTTGATTTCTTTTATTTTTGACTTGTGAATCTATTTTTCTGATTTTGATTGATTGATATTGGCTTGGGTAATTTATTCCTACAGAATCCCTGAAAAGTGCTTTAGAGTTTTTTTATTTTTCTTTTAGTTTTCTGGTATCCACACTTTTCTTTTAGAAATAGTGCGGACATCTCCACTCTTTTCTTGTATAAACAGTGCGGGACCGCACCTGTTTACACTGAAACTTGCAGACCCTATGAAAATTTTTAGAAAACCTTAAAATTTTCTTTTCTAGATCAGTTTGTTAGATTCTCAGTGTATACCCAGACTTGTATTTTCTATCAGAAAGCCTTGTGTGAATTTCTTTTCAGCAATTTTACAATCTCATCAGTCTCTGTTAAGTTAATTGGGTGTTTTGAGTTTCTTTTTTGGAGAAATTCTTAATTTGATTTCCTTTGGTCATTACTTCAAGGTTTGTCTCAGTGTCTTAACAATTTTTCATCTTTTTGCTTTTGTTTTTGCAAAAAAATTTCCCCCTCATTTGCTTGGGGGGGGGCTAAATTGTGTCTGTGTTAATCGCCTTTGAGTGTTTTTAATTTTTGATATTTGGATCTCTCACCCAATTTTCTTTACTTACACTTGGTTGGTTCTTAGATTACATTAGAATCATCTTATGTTTGAGAATTCTCTTGCATAGATCACATTTGCATAATTAGAATTATCATTTTCAGAATATGAATGAAAAATGTGCATAGATTACATTTGCATACTTTTCAAGTGAATTATGAATGGATTACAACTGCATAGTTTACATTCTGGAAAAATCAATCGTAGATTTAGTTTGTTTTCTTTGATTTGAATTTACATGTTTTTTATGCTTGTTTTAAAAACATAAAAATAAAAATTTTGGAATTGATTAGCATTAGTTTTTCTTGATGAAATTAGTGCATTAGAGAATTTGTTATAATTTCTCTTATTGATTAATTTTTTGCATTGTTGGAAGTGAATGGAAACTCTCTCCTTACTTTAGTTAGGATTTATCGAATTGAAAAGATTACATTATCATATTCGATTGCATTCAGTTTTGGGTCGGGTCATAACACCATTGGTTTCGTATCCATTTACCCTTTGAGTAATAACAGCCTAAATAACACAGCGCTTAATAAATTCATCTAGTAATTTTTACATTTTTAGGGCTATTTCCACCAACTTAGCTTAGGCTAGTGTCTTGGAATAGGTTTTAGTTAACTCTCCAAGACAGTATAAAACAAACAAGTAGTCGATCTTGCGGTAGGGAAATTCCAATAGTAACATGTATGCTCTGGGAAGCTCCTCTTAAAGGAGTCAAGCACGAGATCATATCCGAACCAGTGAGGTAATCAATCCTTCCTCATTGGGAACAATAAAATATATACACGTATTAACAACGGTAAACCTCAGATAGACCATTGTCGAGGAGCCTGGGGTCACTTGTCGGTAAACCTTAGATTATGTCAAGGAGCCTTCAAGGCTATTGAGCTTTGTTACTTTGCCCTTGCGTGTGTATCGGATCGTAGACTGTTCCCCCAGGTATATTTGTTCCTGTTGGTGACCTTAGTGGCCATAAACTATAGGATTCTTTCCCAAGGTGACGGTGGAGGGAAGATCCCACTGTACTTGGAGCAGACGTCGACTAGACTCACTTGGACTCTCCGAAGGGTTATCTTCTCTCGAGATGGCATAGTGGAGAAACTTGCACTGGTCTGTTTCATTAAGCAGGTTGTTGGGTAACTGTTCCAACCGCCATTTCTGCATTAAAATTCTACGATGTTGGATTTCATCACCAACTAGTGTTTTTAATGCGGGAATCTATTGTTTGTGTGTGGTTTGACTCCTAGATTTGATAGCGCGTGTTCATTTCTTTGTTTTTACTTTTAGAGACCACAGGTGTGAATTGTGAATTTAATTGTTTAGATGTGAATTGTGAATTGTTAATTTTAGTTTTAAATTGTTAATAAAATTCACTGAAGTTAAATCTAATGGAAACTGTTCCGGAATTTACCAACCAAGGAACCCTCTTAACGAGAATCCTAGTACTTTTCCTTGCTTTGGAAATGTTGGTCCTCCTTATATGGCTACATTGTCATTACCTGGATTTACAATAGGTTTACCGATATGGTTATTTTCAACTTTGTTGGCCCTGGATACTCCAATTGTTCCACCTTAACCAGATGCTGCACCTCAATAGAGTTCACCATCTCAACATCACCAACTTCATGTTGACCCTTTACCTTCTTCGCCCAATATGTCTTCCTCCCTTTCTTCCTCTTCGCTTGGTAAAAGCCTTGATGCTAGTAACCAAGTGGCTAATAAGAAGAAGAAAGGGAAAAAGAAGAAGCAACAAGATAAGAAAGAAGTCAACCAGTCAACCATGGCTGTGAGTGTTAGTAATGTTGAGGAAACCTCCAACATGCATCGTAAACCCAAATTCCTTTGCAAGATTTGTAAGGGTGACCACTTCCTTATCAATTGTCCTGGTATTCCTAAGGTTTTGGAAGTATGGTCAGAAAAATCTCATCAACTCACCATTGATCCATCAACCAGTGATAGTCAGGTTCCTGGGAAAAAGGGTAAAGTTAGGTTTCCTTGTAGGTTATGCAAAGGGAGTCATCAAACTCACATTTTCCCTCACATGGATGAAGCCTCAAAATTGTTGGAAAACCTTACTGTTCCACAACAAGAACTTCCAACTAGTTACTGTCAACTTTCTCCTAGCCTACCCTCAATTGACGAAGTGATTGATCTAATTCCAAGTACAGCCGATCCCACTCTTCTATTGAAGAGTGAAACTCATATCACTCAGGTTGATGATCCCTTAGTTGATCAAGTGGTCGATTCGATTTCACATTCGGTCGATCCCACTCTCCCTGCAGAGAGTGAACTTCATACCGCTCTGGTTTTTCTTGTTACATCAAATTCTTCTACGCCAGGGGGCATTTCACCTGTTTCTACAGAACCCCCTCCAAGTACCGAGATCTTTTCCTTTGATTGGAATAGACTAACAGAACCTCGTGTTCCTTCTTCCATCCCTTTCCAAATAATTTTGCAGGCTTGTCATAAGAATATATGCCACACACATGTAGATGAAGGTGCTTCTGTTAGTATTTTATTCTCAACTGCTTGGAAAGCTTTGGGTTCCCCTCAGCTTGTGCCTGTTACGCAGAATTTGAAAACTTTTAACAGAACCATTAGTGAACCTTTAGGGATCCTTCCTAAGTTTTCTATTACTTTGGAAGGTAAAACTATATGTATTGATCTTATGGTAGTTCGAGGCCCCTTGGATTTCAATTTACTCCTTGGGCGAGACTATGTTTATGCAATGAAAGTTGTCGTATCGACACTCTTTCGCGTGATATCTTTCTCTCACAATGGAAACATTGTGACTGTTGACCAACTTTCATTCACTAGTCTTGATTCGACTACCAATAATCCGACACCCCTAAATGTTCCTTATACTAAGGTGGTATCTACCCCGCCACGGGTTAATTATGTGTCAACCAGTCCCATGTTTTTAGTTACCGATGCAAGCGAGCCTCTCACTATTTTCTCGATTTCCTTTGACTTAGATCCGGTATCTGAAATGGAAAACTCTATCGGATTATTTGAACGCGATGTTCTTATCCCTTTTGAGTCCCTTGACATGTGTTCCTTTTAGAGAACTATTCTTCCATCTGATGAAGACCTCTTGGAAGCCATGATCGAGGTGCATCCCTTGACATGTGTTTCTTCCATTTGGAAGCCATGATTAAGAAGTCGCGAGGAAAGTTCCTTTTACTGTGTCAACCTCGTTAAAAAATGAAACATGTAGCGCGAGGAAAGTTCCTTTTACTGTGTCAACCTCGTTAAAAAATGAAACATGTAGTCGAGGATAGTTCCTTTTACTGTGTCAGCCTCGTTAAAAAATGAAACAAGTCCCATGAGGATAGTTCCTTTTACTGTGTCAACCTTGTTAAAAAATGAAACATGTAGCTGAGGATGGTTCCTGTTACTGAGTCAACCTCGTTAAAAAATGAATCAGGTTTGAGGACAGTTATTTTCCTTTGTCAACCTCATTAAAAAATGAATCAGTAGGTTATGTAGGTAGATTAGAAATAGTAGTTTATGAGGATAGTTCCTTTTACTGTGTCAACCTCGTTAAAAAATGAAACAGGTCACCATGAGCTTAGTTCTTTTCCTGTGTCAAGCTCGTTAAAAAATGAAACAAATCCTCTCCTATTCAAGTCGAGTCTTTCATCCGATCTCATAAATGAACCTTCATTCTATCTAGCTTTTAGTAACCAGTAGTCTACTTAGTTGAATGAAATGAAGCTTGGGGGGCATGCGCTCTAGCAAGTTACGCTTGGGGGGCATTCAAACCTATCTGAAGCATAGTTTTTCTCTGTTTCAAGCTTTTGTAAAAATGAAACCTATCTTGAGTCGATTTCGGTTATTATTTTCAAGACTCATTAAACTCAAGAAAATCCCGAGAATTTTTTGCTATCTTTCATTCTCGTAAAACACATGAAAATGTTGAGTTCTTTCCATCTTTTCCTGCTCATAAATTAAATTGAAATTCGGCCATATGAGTACATTTTTATCCCTTTTTCGAACTCGTTAAAACTTACGAAAAAGCGAAAATGATGAGTATACTTTTATCACTTTTTCAGGCTCTTGAAAATTACGAAAAAACGAAACCATGGATTCCTCTTTTAAGCCCTTTTTAGACTCTCTAAAAATGAAAAGATTGCTGAGTACTTGACTATTCGAACTCGTTAAAGGAAATGAATGGTCGTCCCTTCAGTATAAGTTTACCCCATTTCCAGACTGAAATGGACTATTTACGAAAAAGGTATACGTTGACTAATCATGGTCAATAGAGTTCTCTCTTCCATTATTTTATCCTTTTTCGGGCCTGAGAGACTAAAATTACGAAAAAGTACACCCATGGATTTTTCTTAAGTTTTTTCTTCTGACTCCCTAAAAGTGAAAAACACCGAGTTTCTCCTATACTGGACTCGTTAAAATTTAATAGTAAAGGACCTGTCAATTTTAAACAGGAACGGACCACTCCTTCTTAGGGTTTGATTTTAAACTAAGCTGGACTCATTCGAAGGATGAACTTATAAACAAGTAAATGTTATCCTCCTCAAGCTTGTCAAAAAATAAAGAGGTACTTGTCAGAAATGGTGGGGGAAAAGAGAGAAAACAGATTCATTTGTTACACTTTGATTTGTAAAAGCATTACACCACTCTTGAACACGACACTTTTTGTCACACTTCTACCTGGGTTGGGAAATCCTTTGCCTATCAGTTAATCAAACCACATTGAAGTTCTTCAGCCGATTTTTGGGTATTAGCTTAGGGCTACTGTCACCAAACCATCTGCAATGTCGTTATGTGTTCAAGAGGACAGTCAAACAAACCATTCATCTGCAAACATTTGTCTCCATTCGCGTTGACCATCCCTGAGTCAGTCCTTTCAAAAAATTTCTTCAAAACTTGATCTATGGTTTCGTACAGTCGTGAACCTGCTTACGACGGATCACTTTCTATCGATGACATCTCATCATCTAGGAAGTTGATCTAGAATCCTTCAGTACCTTGGAATCTACATGCCTTAATGACAGGTTTTTCGCTTTCGACGACAGGTTGCATCATTGACCTTAGATCGAACGATTCCGTGAAATGTTCAACTTCAGATCACTTATTCACATTTCATGGATTGTACTGAGTACTTTGAGAACCATTTTCATTATTGGTGGTTTCTATCACACTTGTTAACATTTCACATCATTGACTGGTAATCAAGTGGTTTCTACCATGTTCGACTTCAACACATTTAATTGCATGGATAGAATCGTACTAGTTTGGGAAGCAGAAATCAAGACCCTGGATCTAGTTTCCACCATCCAGGCTGTGAGGAGTTTTATTATTCATTATGTAGTAGATGATTCATTACAGATGGCTGCGCCCATGCTGTGTCTACACTATTGATGTAATATTAAAATCATTTCTGCATCAGAACAAGTTTAGTTAGTTTTGATCTGAGTATGGGAATGCCTACCTCAGTGATGATATATATGTTTTCCATTGAATGTTTTTACAGGGTTCCGACTGGGGTGTCCACAGGCTAATCCTTGAAATGATAAACCACATCACTCTTCGAATGCTCTTAGACTTCGCACTTGAGGGGGAAATTTGTTACACTAAAATTTGTCACCATGACATT
Organism: Pinus albicaulis; assembly: GCA_034641835.2. Lineage (NCBI taxonomy): Eukaryota > Viridiplantae > Streptophyta > Pinopsida > Pinales > Pinaceae > Pinus > Pinus albicaulis. The sequence goes on along the minus strand of JAXQQM020071191.1, from coordinate 449,273 downwards.
TTAGTACTCCCTTAGAGGTCTACAATATCAAAGCTCCTAAAGTCAAGCCTTGAAATTAAGAGAAAAGCTCATAAAAGTCTTAAACACACTTGTACCGCACTTTCTCTTAGTATTACCTGCGGTGCTGCACCTTTTGGCTATAGATCATGCAGAGCCAAACACACTTTTTATTCATTAAGGGTGCAGACCCCTATAAAAAGTAAAACAAAGGCGTAAAATAACATTTAGAAGCCCAGCAGTCAAATCTAGAAGCTTCTAGAAGCAGTAATCCGGTCGAAGGTTCGCTCCTATCATGTATGTTCATTCCTCCATTATGGGAACCTACCCCTTGGTTTATGGAGCCCAATCCCTTCAAAGGAGCATTCTATCCCTTCCTATGTGGAACCATAACCTCCTCTCTTTTCCTATAAATTGAAGCCATAGTGCAGCTTCAAGGGTGACAATTTAGAAGACAATTGATGAGTTGAAGCTTTGATATTATTGGAGGCGAAGTGCTGTTGAAACTTAGAACCTTTTAGCTGAGATTTCATGTGGGAAAGATTACATACTTGTATGTATCTCGGTTGGAAGAGTGCAAGGCTGGTCAGAGTAGAGGAAACGCCTGTTCCGGACCCCAGGAAGACCTGTACAACATCAAAGCAGACATGGTTGTAAGGCTCTTCTTTATTTAAGTTAATACAAGTAAATCCATTTTTCTCAATAAGCTGTGAATTGATTGGTTTATTTTATGGATTCCTTGATCACCATAATGGATATGATTCATGAATATATGCTATGCAGGTGCTATTTGATGTTTGCTTGTTTATGATTGCAGATCTTCGAAGGGAACTCTTTCAAGTGACTAAAGGACTACTACTACAAACAAGCGTTGGGTCAAAGGTATGATCATTAAACCTTTATAGCATTTAATTATAAATCACAATATATCTAGAGAAAGATATTTTTGTTTGTCCGTTTGTTGCTAGCTATTCGTAGGACACTTGGGAGGTCTGTCTTGTCCGCAAGAACGACTTATCCATCCAACAGATAGACTTTTAAATTGTGCCAACCTTGTCCTAGTAATGATGGTAACTAACACATTACATGATATTTACTATATCAGATTATAATTAAATGGGTTAATAATAGTACCATACACAATAATGCACTTAAAAATAACATCTTCTAAACTTGGTCTATTAAAGCAATAGTGGAGTAGCTAATTAGTATTCTATTGATTATAAACCATTTAAACACTTAATGAAAATTTTTTAGACACTTGTAATAATGTTTGAAGTGAGTTTTCCTTAATATTCCTTATTATAATTGATATAAATCAAATTTGTTGTTTTGTTGCACTCTAATTTATAAAAAAATGATTTTGATCATTGAACAATACAACTAGACTTATAAAATATTTCCTGTTATAGATGTTTTGTTGCACTCTAATTTATAAAAACAAGATTTTGATCATTGAACAACACAACTAGACATATAAAATATTTCTTGTTATAGATTTTGAAGTGGTGCCAACATTGTACTCAACATAGGAAAGGTAGTTAGTGTCAATTTAAAATGGCCAATAATAGTAAGAAACACAATATTAATATATTGTTAAATACTTTATATTATGTAAGATTTTTATTAAAAAAATATATTATTCACTAGCCAAATTTAATACATAGATATAAATATTCATGATAATATAAATAATGTAAGGAATCTAGGTTTTAGATGAATGGCAATATGTTCTTTTCAATATAATATCCTTAAACGCTCCATGAATAAAACTAAACATTTGTAAATAATATTTTAGTCAATTTTCTCTCTTTCCTCTTGTATTTGAAAATAATCAAATTGTATTACTTTGTTACTATTATAATTCATGATTGATTTTGATAATTAAAATGATTAGTAATTGAGACAGGGTAGGCTTTGGAAATAATCAAATTGTATCACTTTGTTACAATTATAATTCATGATTTATTTTGATGATTAAAATGATTAGTAATTGAGAGAGGCTAGGCTCATTCTACAACCTAGTATGAGGGGATGTGTAAGTTTGTCTGTTCCATGCCCTTTTAAATTAAAAATAAAAAATAAAAAATATGTTCTAAATAGAAAAAATAAAATATGTTTTAAATAGAAAAATAATATCGGCTATAATTAAAAAAAAATGTATGTAATGATGATGATGATAATGATGATTATCATTTACTAAGACCAAATATGGTATATAAAAAGCCATAAAGATATTACTCAAAATTCTTTAGAATTTTATTGTTATGCTCTAAAAGCATTAAAATAAGTGTTTCAAGATTATCATAATTTTGTTTAGTTAAAAGATCAAGAAGGTTGGTTGTGCCACAAATATTTTGAAATTCAAATCCAATATGAGTATAAACTGGATGACCTAAGAGGGTTTTTCATCTTCAACCATATTACTAGTGATGCAAAGGTGATAGACTTTTAAATTGTGCCAACCTTGTCTTGGTAATAATTGTAACTTAACACATACATGATATTTACTATATCCGATTATAATTAAATGGGTTAATAATAGTAACATATACATCATTATTTTCATAAAGTTAATAATAGTAGCATACACAAAATTATTTTCATAAGATAACCTTAACAAACTTAGCTTTTAGTACAAACCATAAAAAATCTTAAAAGAGAATGTAAGGAATCCAAGATTAAGATGTGAAAGATTTTCTTTTGCAAGTTTATATAAATTTGTTTTATATAGTTTACCATGATAAAATTTTCATAAAAATGGTGAATATCTACATTAAAATTAGTGAACTAAGTGATTTTATAATTCCACATTTTGAAAAAACTTAATCTAGTTAAAATTTCTAAATTCTAGATCGATGGAAAACTTCCAAATTTAATGAAATATGTGTTGGACTCGGGACAAATGTGTGGTAGACCAGAGTGGTCTGCCTTGGGCATGAAGATCGAGGTGGATTTTAGGAATATTTTAATAGAATATTCCATGGAATATTCTTATGCAGAATCTATGAGGAATCTTTAGATTCCCTAGGGCCGAATTTTCATAATGGCATAATCATGCCAAATTTATACTCTTTTTTCTCATAATTCTGCAAGGAGGACGATGGTGAGATCAAATTTGTCATTTGAACAACATATCTTCATTCAACTTGCAGAGAGGAACCTTTGTGGAATCACGAGGAATCTAAAAGATTTCGTTAGGGCCAAATTTTCACTCTTTCATAACCAGGCTGAGTTTATACTCATTTTACTTAGTTTTTCACAGCAAGCACAGTGGCGAAGTCAAAATTTTCATCTGAGGAGCAGAATTCCAGTCAACCAGAAAGAAGGAATATTGGGGGAATATTTGAGATTCTCAAGGGTCTAGATTTTGACCGAGCCAGAACGTGGTCAATTTTATAGTCATTTGATACGATTTTGTACTAGGAATTCAACTATGTAGTCCATTTATTTAGCAGAGGTGTGCATTTTTAGGAAATCCCCAAAAGTGGAGGTATAAGGTGCCTTTTGAACAAGCATGTAATTTTATTTTTTCTGAAGGTTAATGAAGGTGCCCTCCCCACTTTGAGTAGAGCCCGAAGATGTAGCCCACACTAGGTGAACTCTGCTATCAAGCTATGTGTGTTCTTTGATTTGATGGTTTCCTTTATTTTTCCTCTCCTTTAAAGTATAAACATGTGGTTTTTCATACTCTTTCATATGGAATTCTGCTAACATCATAAAAGTGAAAGATCTTGGTTAATTCTGGTACCTGAGAGATCCAGATCATTTTTAATCATATTTCCTAATGAAGACAATACGAAGTAGGTAATATGAGAAGTGAGACAACTTGAATTACCTATGTTTTCATGAATTTATCGAATTACATAATCTTGTTGTTCACTCAATGTTTGTTGTCATTTTCTCATCCTTTCTTTAGCTTTTTCTCGCACTTCCTTAGTGCTTGGCACTTTCTCTACTTTTCAAGATCGAAATCTCCAATTTTTCATGTTTATTGTGAATCCTTGTGTAATTTCCATGTTTTGTTACTTTTATATGAATGGATGTTTGTTTTTATTTTTCTGTGCATATACATTTGAATTTGTATTGTTTTTCTTTCTTTGGGGGTGGCAACAGGATCTCAACCGAGCTCCTAGTTTGAAGCTTTTTACATCAATGCCAGAAATAAAGTTGGTGAATGGTTGGTAAGCTATAAGGCCTAATCAAGCTTATAGCTCGATTGAGAAACTAATTAACCATGATCAAGGGTTTATTAAACCCTCGATCGAGCTATTTCAAATTATAACTCAAGCTCTTGATCAAGTGTTTAAAGAGCTCAATCAAGCTATTGAGGTCCTAAAAATCATAGTTTTAGCACCCCTATATAGATTTCTCTACGAAAACATTTTTTGCCCTAGTGGATTTAGGGAAGAAAATGTCCTTAAGTGGAAAATTTTATCTTGTTGGATTTGTGAAAGAATCCTCTATCCAATGGAATTTGAGTTTTACATTTTCGAAATCACGTGATATTTTTCATCTAATTTCTTATAAACATAATGCTTGAAATTTTTTTGGACAATTTCAAAGGCGATGAATAAAAAATCAATAACATAAAATATATACAATGAAAATATTTCAAAAAATACCATTATCTGCATTTATGAGTCCTCTTCAAAAGGGTACACTTGGTTTTTCAATTTATTTAAATAGCTGAAAAAATTCTTATGTAAACATATGTGTGTGCAAAATCCAATTGAAATATTACTTGACGAACTTTGAAAATTAACAAACAAATATAATTTTTCTTAGAAAAATATATGTTTGATATGCAAAACTTAGTTCTCTCTCTCTCTCTCTCTCTCTCTCTCTCTCTCTATATATATATATATATATATATATATATATGCTAGCTTCCTTGTCGTCCCTTTGGTCAAGCAAGCTTTCACCCTTGCGTGAGGAATATGCTAGCTTCCTTTCCATCCCTTTGGTCAAGCGAGCTTTCACCCTTGCGTGATATTAGACTATGTTATGCTACGTGAACACACACATACCTCATAAGATGTGTATAAATTTGAAAGGAAAAGCATTTCATTTAATGGAAATTTAAAAGATTATATGATACAATTTTTTTCTACAAAAAATATCACTAGGACAAAAACATGATTCTCCACAAATTGTCTTTTTAATCCAAATAAAAATTCACAACACTCATATGAATTTTGGCTTAAATTCGATAAAAGAGTAAATTTTGAAATTTCATTGCCACATTTGGCCTAAAAGTGTAACCCATGTTCATGCATTCACCCATAATAGATCCCGTAAAATCGTGACCTCTGCCTTATAGCTTGTACCATGCTCATCATTCCAATTGAAAAGGTAAAAATAAGTCTCGATCAAGATAAAAACTACAACAAGACATTGGAGGAAAAGGTGAGTACGATCCTCGTTGTTCTCCTTACACAAATAACAAACACCTAGCCCATGGAATCCCCTTTTGATAAGATTCTCCTAGGTGTGAATCTTGGGAGAATCTTGTTTCACCTCATAAGCTAACTAAAACATTTAATTTTTGGAGGCATATTTCATTTCCAAAATTTTCACAAGCATTCATAGTTTAGAGCCAATGCATGAGAGGGAGAAATATGTTTGTAATTTTCTTCAACAAAAATTCCATATCTGAGTGTTTTTCCATTCCAAGTGAGAGTTTCTTTCCCAGACCAAAACATAATGTCCACACATGAAAGTTTATCAACATATATGTCTGAAACTATAGGGTTTAATATACATGGTTTATAATATTTGGGTTTATAGTATAAAGGGTTTATAATATATGGTTCATATTATGATTTAATATATATATGGTTTATAATATAGGGTGTTTGATATATATGGTTTAAAATATATAATTTTTAATATTAAGGCTTATAATATTAGGATTTATAATATTAAGATCTATAATATAGTGTTTAGTCTATAGGATTTATAATATCTGAGGGTTTATGATATTTAGTTTTTAATATTCGGTTTATAATATAGGGTTTTTAATTTTAGTTTTGATAATATATAGGGTTTAATATATATATATATATATATATATTATATATATATATATATATATATATATATATATAGTGGAGTGCTTGTGGCATGTAATAAATAATATTTATGATAGTATTAATGATATTAACATTAACAAGAACTCGAGGATTTCATTGTTAATTGAATGTTACTCCTTTAGTTGAATACTTAAGTTATGCTTACTTATACAATTATATAATAATTAATGTTGATGTTAATATTAACATTAAATCCCTACCACATTGCTAATAATTATTAATGTGGTTGATATACGATTCTCGACGTATATCAATCACATTTACTAATGTGCTTGTGCATGTATCTGATGCATGTATCTGATATATGTCTATGAACGTATATCAACCACATTTATTAATGTGGTTGTGCTAATTAGATTCTAAATGAATAGTTATGAATAAATAACCAATTACATTTTTATTAAAAATGATTGTTATAAATTATGTATGAAAATTTTTATGAATAAATAAGACAATAATAATTGAGATACCCACATGTCTATATTCTATGGATGGATTTTGTGATATAATTAGCTAATTATTCATTATTAATATGATTTTATATTAATAATTAATATCATTAATGACCCTGAATGGTAGATTCTATAGTATGTTAGTCCAATTGATTGTATTTGGACTCCAAAACCAACTATTAATCCCATGGAGAAACTTGGAAGAGCTTAAATGTTGAGTTGAATACGTATTGAATCATTAAGATCAAAATTGGTGGAAATTTATTTTTCTCATAATCATAAGTTACCATGTACCATATATAATTATCTCTCAATTTAATTTATCCCTAATTTTTTTTTTTTTTTTTTTTTTCCTGAATCGGTCTACGTCTATATTGATACAAAAATATAATTACAGAGAGGCAGAGGCCTCAAGAGAGCTAGCCCAAGGATGTGGCATTCTCACATTACAATGCTGATCATTGACAGACAGAAACAACTGAATACTGACCAAAAATTCTTTTAAAGCCATGACCTTGTTCGACTCTAGGAAGCAACTGACGCTTGTGACTGGACTGTGGACTTTCCAGAGGGAAATATTGGACTCTAATCTACGGACAGAGCACAAACAGACGCTGCTCATAACAAAAACAAAAACTGACACATTGTAAAGCTGGAACATTCGCCTTAAAACATATACATAAGTAATAGTATGTCGCCCACACAGGGGAAACCGGCAGTAAGACGAAAGAGAAGACATTTTTTCTGGAGAAAGATAGAACATCAGTTGACTGTAAAAAAGAAGGGGAATGAGCTCCTCCTTTCTGCCTGAAATCAAAAACCAGCGGGCGCAAACCTGATTAAGCATCATTAGTAGGAGAAGGTACCTCTTCGACGATGGGGCACGCATATTGATAGGGATCATCTTCATCTGGAGGAGGGCAGTCCTTGCCTGATGAGCCACCACTTGGAGGAATGCAAGGCCCTGCTTGCTGAAGCACTTGTTGAGTAACTTGGCCGCCAGGAACGCTCTGCCGACTGTCTATCTGAGGGGAGCAGAACAAAATTTCTTCCCCTAACTCAGGAGCCACTTTAGGTGTAGCCAGAACCTGATCGACGGGAGCTTCTCGAAGTTTGATAGTGACAGAGGCGAGAAAATTGTGATTATTGAGCGTGCAGGGGTAATGAAGATGGGCAATGTGAGTATGGGTCCAGGAGGAAAAATGAACGTGCGCTGTTGGATTGGGATGACCATGGCCTCGACCTCGTCCCCTCCTAGGAGCAAGAACACGACCAGGGTCAGAGTCAGAGGTATTGGACGATGAAGCCGAGGAGGAGAAAGAGGGTTGGCGGTTAACGTGCCCACGAGAGGAGCCTCTTCTGCATCTCATTCTTTGGCGCAAGCGTGGCATGATTTGCAGAGCAAAGAGGGAGGAGCTATCAGCTGAAAGGGGTCTGGATGCAGCTTGCAGAGGAGTCCCAAAGAAAAAAGAGGACGAGCAACTGTGAGTGCAATAAGGACTGAAGGATATATGAATTCCGGGCGAGAGATTAACACAGCAGTTCATAAAACAACGCTTCTCTGTGCTGGTGCGCGAGCAAGCCTCAGCATCAGCCAGGGTACAACAAGTTTGCAGGGAAGGAACACTATGAAAATTCCGAGTGGGTGCCATAGCAGAAGAGTGATCGAGATAGCGTGGAGAGGTGGTCTGCATTAATGCAACATTTAAGTGTTGAGCTGGAGAAATAAACGCCCGCATCAAGTGAGGGTGGATGGCGGTGGAGATGAGCCACGCCTGTCCACCACATCACCAACTTATCAATCATCTCGAAATTCGCCCGCATCCGGGACTAAAATTTAAATTATTAAATGAGTAGTTGTAAATAATTAAAAATTAAATCTTGATATTAAAAACTTATACTCTACATGACAATAATTTTTTTTTAGCTAGAATGGATATGTTGTAGATATATATTAATTAAATTACTAGAGTGGTCATAAATTTAATATATATTGGAAAGTTGATTATTCTACAAAGAGAATGGAGTTTGTGTTCACTTAGTACATAAGAGGGTGAAATACTAGTTCTCAAGTGCCACTTCACTAGGGGTTTGATCAGGTGCTATACTATATTGAGATATTGGAAAAATACATGAATCCATGCATTTTTCCAATACATCGATATGGCCATATTTCAAGGGTTGTAAGCCCTTAGGCACTACATCTTAGTACCATCTGACTAGATTCTTGAACAAGAGCTACTATATTGGACATCAGGAAAATATGTAAAACTCCACCATGTAAAATCCCTAATACATCAAGAATTTGATAGACAGACTCGTTATTCATGACAATATATTTGGATGTTAACTAATGACATAGTTTCAAAATCAATGGATTTGTGAGGATTTTCTCACTATACAAAATTTTAGGTTTCTTCATAATTTTTTTAGGTTTCTTCATTTTTTATGCTCTCACCTTTGCTTTCTTCACCAAGAAATTTGAGGTTCCATATTTTTTTATTAAATTTGAGACTTGCCCCCTTTTTTCTCATTTTCATTAAATTTAGTGTTGAATAATGTAGCTATGGTCGGTCTTCACAATCATTGATGTTTTTATAATACTATGCAAAAACACGAAAGAAAATTAAAATTAAAATTAGAAGAAAGAAAATTTAAAGAAAGGAAAAAAAAAAAAAAACCACCTAAAACTAAGATCCTTGAAATGACTTGTACTTACGTAAATAACATATTTATCAGAAGTTACTATCCGCCATAATCTAAGCAAGTATTTTCGTAAAAGATGGGATAAGGAACAAGATGTAAATAAATATAATTATGAGGTGTTACTGCCCACCATTATTTATGTGTTCTCCAACGCATTTAAAAATATGAGTAAAAATGTAAAGTGTGCAGACTTACCACAATTTAATTTACAAAGAGACATGATCTAATTTACAAAGATACATGTCTCTCGGGTATCTTGAGTATAAAATACACTTGAAAATTTTGATTTTATATATCACTTATCACTAACATATCTCTCTCTCTTACACATGTAATCACACATATCCTAAGTTTTCAATATTGTGGTATTTACTTTCCTTTCATGGTTATTGGTTGAATATCTAAAGTGTGTTTGCTTGATGAAGATAAAATAACGATAATATGTATTCACAAGTAATTACCATATTAAGAAATAGTGCATGCATCCATTTCCCTCTATTTTTCAACATGGTATTAGAGCTTTGGTGAAGCAAGTAAGTTGAAGATAATCTAAGCCTATGCAAGGAACTGAGCTAATATTTGTGTGCTAGTAAAGCTAAAGAGAGAGAGCACAAGTTCATAATAAGGCTATTAAAATTAGAAATGATAGGGTTTGTTGGTCTCTTGTAATTTGTCTCTAACAAAATCTGAAGGACTTGTGTCAAAGGGAGCACTTGTGGTAGAAGGAATTGCCTTTGGGAAAAATCAGAGAGCTTCGTATTTATACCTTCAGAGATTGGATCTCTGAGTTCAAAATTATGGACTATAATTGACATTATTAGCTTAGATATTTGATATGTTGAAAGGCTACAATGACGGATGGAGTAACCAAAATTACCACAACAAGATATGTCTTAGTGTGGGAGGGAGCACCTAGTCAGGATGATAAGGAAGATACTATGGTGACAAGCCTAGTAAAAGGGTTGGTGTACCAAAATGGTACATTTGGTCATGGCTTGAGTGGCTACTTGCAAAATTGTATGAATACATATTACTGGTGCAGTGAAGCCAGAGTATGGGTGAATGCATGAAAGTGCGTTACACTTTTGGGCCAAATATAGAGTTGAAATTTCAAAATTTTATTCTTTAATTGAATTGAAGCCCTCAAAATTCATATAAGCATTGTGAATCTTGATTCAAAATAAAAAGACAATTTCTGGATAATTTTGTTGTTGTCCTAATGATAATTTTTTGCAAAAAAAATTAGTGTTGTATAATCTATCAATTTTCCATTAAATTAAATGCTTCTCCTTGCAAATTTTTTGACATCTTAATAGGTATGTGTGTGTTCATGTAGCATAACATAGTCTAAAATGTGTAATTTTTAAAGAATATATAGATGAACATGATATACATAGAGAGAGCTAAGATATGCATATTAAAAAAATATTTTTTTATGCAAAATTTTATTTTTGTATTATTTTTCGATGTTTCCCAAGCAATATTTCAATTGCATTTTGCAGACACGTGTGCTCACATAAGGATTTTTTCTACTATTTAAATAAATTGAAAAATCAAGAGTAGCATTTTGAAGAGGACTCACAAATGAAGATATTTGTATATTTTTGAAGTTTTTTCAATTGTCTATTTTCTGTTATAGATTATTTATTAAACAACTTTGAAATTATCCAAACAAATTTCAAGCACTATGCTTAAAAGAAATTAGATGAAAAATATCATATGAATTCCAAAATGTCAAACTCATATGCCATTGGATAGAGGATTCCTTCATGAATCTAACATGATCAATGTCACCACTTAAGGGAATTTTTTGCTGAAGTCTGCTAGGGTACAAAATGGTGTTACAGAGAAATCTATAGAATGGGAGCTAAAACTCTTTTTTTTAGGCCCTCAACAACACAACAACACGATCGAGTGCTTAAGGTAAAATTTGAGATTGTTTGATCGATGGTTTAAAAAACCCTCAATTGAGCTCTTAACATGGTTACATGATGACTCAATCGAGCTATTTCTCAATCAATCCCTTTGAACCATAAACTCCCCATTGTGTTTTTGGCAGGAAGTTTAAAAAAAATAGCTAGATCGATCTCCTACGTAACTACGTGTTACATAGGATCTTGATCCAATGTTTATTTTTAAGCCATAAAATAGCTTAATCGAGAGCTAAAATATAGCTCATTTGAGTTACTTTTTTCTCCCTCCCAACTAGTGTGCTTTCCAAAAAATGTAACCCATATTCATGCATTCACCTGCATATCTCCATTGTTAAGTAAATAACCAATATCATGTCAAAACCTCTTTCTAGAGAGAAGTTTGTGCACCTTAAGGAAAGGCTTGGGCTTGTCGAAATTTCCTCCCTAGATGATAGGAAGCTAGGATGATTATTGCATCGTGGATATGGTTTCTTCCTGTGTCATGTATTTTGACCAGAATTAGGGATGTTATCCTTGTTCCAAGTACATTGACCAAACTTATGGGGAATGGTTTGATGGATTGGATAGCATCATGGATATAAATTATTCCTGTGTGATGTACTCTTATTAGAATTAGGGATGTTATACTTTTATAAAGTATATTGACGAGAATTAGGAAGAATGATCTGGTGGATAGAAATTCTCCCGGTGTCAAGTATTTTGACTGGAATTAGGAAAGGTATCCATGGGTCAAAAAATATGATTAGAATTAGAGATAATGGTCCAATAGAGGGTAGTTGGTTCCTCCCAGCGTCCTTCCAAGATCTCTGAGAGAGTTTCTTGTATCTATGAGAGAGTTACTCTAATCTCTAAGAGAGTTGCTCATATCTCTATCTAGAGATAGTTTCTTGGATCTCTGAGAGAGTTTCTCAGATCTCTTAAATATATACTCAGATATCTGTTTAGAGAGGGAATATTTTAGCATCCATCTTAGATTGATGACATTTGGAGTTCCATATAGACTATGTGCACTCATCGTGTGATGGTGAAAAAGGACTAGTTTGGATACCATGAGGTTGAGGTACCGACCAGATCACGGTGAATAGTTGATATTAATGTTGTACTATAGGTACTTTGTGGATTCCATGATTGTTATAGGTCAATAGGGTTAACTTGGATGATTGTGATGCTAGTGTCTATGATATTAATGACGATTCTTATCTTAATATTAAATTGAGTCCCTTAATGTGATAAGGATTCGAAATGATGTCACTCTAAAAATTCTAGCAAAGTCATCCTTTTGTGAAGTTCTAGAAGGAATTAAGAAACTGTATCAATTTGGACTAATATATCAACCTGAAGTATCCTTATGAACCTCATGACTAATACATGTATAAAGGAAGAATGGATGCTACATAGCATTGAATTAGCCATGGGAATTTAGACCTACAAGAAGAACTGTAAAGCTAATTATTTAGAGTAATGACACATCTATTATGCAATTCGTGGATCATATCACAACCAGATAAAGAAATTTTATGGCCTTTACTTATATTGAAGTATTGAACAGATGCTTTCTTTGAAAAATGTTACTATGTCATACATCCTACATTACAAATTATTGCTGAAAATATATTTGAAGTATACATATGAATATATCCTTCTTAAAGTGAAAAAGATGTTAAATTATATCTTAAGAATAATTATGATATATTTGGAAACATATGGAGAAGTTATCATAAGATTACTTGAGCCAAAAATATAAATTTGTTGAATTGAAGAAGCCTAGAAATTAGCCTTCCATAATCTAATGACGATTCTTTAAGGTCACTTACTTGGGTCAAATATCTTGTGTTCAAAAGGAAAGGTTAGGCCCCTCCTCAATCTTAGAAGTTCTAAGGCTTTCTTGATAAAGTCCTTTACATGCCATGCATTATGACAGGTGATCTCGACTTATGCAGGAACACAATAGAATACAGATTTAAACATAAAAATAGAGATGCACTAGAAATAAAACTTCATTTCATTAATATTAAAGAACTGAAATATGCTTACATACAAAATGGAAATAAACTAGCTCGGGCAATGGTAGCTTATCTTTGAGAAGATATGTGGTAGTTACATGCCTCTGAATTGTGTTACAATTAGGCTCAAGGGCCTTTTTATTATTTAACAACAATGGAAAACCCTAAAAAACCAAAACCCTAACCATAGGAGTTGCAATGCCAAGTGTTTATGGGCCCCATTGGGGTTAGTTGGGAAGTCAACTTCTTGGGATCATAACTTGGTAATATTATCTTCGTTTGGTGGGATGGAAGTATCTCTTTGACTGCTACAATATTTTCCATGAGACCTTACCTATATTTATGGACCTGCTGCGGACCTCAAAAAAACACCGTTTATGGGGTCAAAACTACTCTGGAAGCTCACGACCTAAAAAATTGCTAAAAATAGTAAATGCTACTATAAACAAGGAAATTGATGAAAACAAATGGAGGTATAGGTGGAATAGGTGGGTGACCACAAACATCCATCTAGATAACTCCTCCCTCCTGTTAGGGTCCTATATTTCATATGATCTCAAGGTGACTGAGTTTATTCTATCTGTCAAATTTATTTTGTAAAATGATTTCCAATCTGCAAATAATTTTCAAAATAAAATTAAAAAAGGAGATAACATAAAAAATCAAAAGAGGGTATATTTTATAAATAAAAAATATAAGATGTGAACCCCATCAAAAAGAAGAAAAACAGTAAATTCTGAAAGTGTTGCACCTCCAAATGCCACTACTCTTAGTTTAGCTTATTTCTGAAAATAAATTTTGTGTAGCTTGTTTAAAATGCCACAAAATTTCAATAAAATTCAATCATACAATTTAAGCATGATTGAATTAGGTTTAACTTTTCTGTTTTTAGGTAGTGAAAAATAATTTGTCAAACTATTTAACCTTGACAAATTAATTAGTTAGGTAGAAAAGAAAAATTGGTTCAATAGTTTAATCTGAACCAAAGGAGGTGTTGTAACATCATTTGTTTTTGATAAGTTAGCATAAGTAGTTAAATAATTTTCAAAATGATAAGGTAGGATATGGATGCAAAAGAATGAAAAGTTAGAAAATGTTAGGAAAATTATTATTTTTGTAGGCATCCATGTCAATAAAATGTTAGGTGTTAGATGCTCTATATAAAGAATGCAAAATAAAATGTTAGGTGTTAGATGCTCTAAATAAAGAAGGAAAATGAAATAAAATGTTAGGGAAGAAAAGACAAAAGGAAAGCTTCATTTTATGTTTTAAAAGATTTGATTGGCTGCTAGTCTAAATGCGCCTATCGAAAAGGTTATTTGTATGGTTTAAATCTTGATTATAAATTCATTTCCCTTTATTTAAATTTCATTCTCCCGACGCATTATTTAAGAAATTCCTGACCTGCACACCCGCCACACTTCCTTTTCATTTAATTTCCCTTAAATGTCATTAAAACCTTACCCTTTTTTTGCCTTTCCACTTTATCTTTCTACTTTACCTTTTTTCACCGCTATATCATTGTTTTCACTTAGTTTCCACCTTCCTGATTCCCCGATTGCAATTAAAGTGGGGCTATTCCTTCCCTTCCATGTCACCCTTTCCCCCACCATCCATTGCACATCGCAAATATACCTCATTGCATTTTGAAAATTATAACTTATTCCATTCTGCCAAACGTTAAATCTTGCGATCGCCGATGTGCGATATCGCATCGCACAGTTTATAACTTACCTTTAAAAGTGCCCACAAGGTATTTTGTTTAAGTTGCGATGCGATTGGCCCCACCATAGCAGCTCCGTTCCCCACTTCAGGCCGCTTGAAACCTCATAAACCTTACCTTACGACAGAAACCTTTTGTCGCTTTATAAACTCTGCCGATCCAGTGGGCTTCATCTCCATTCTGCCACGTCATCCTCCGCTAGTGCAAATCACACTTCGCGGATTTTAGCGTTTACCTCATTTCCCAAACTCTAAACTCTGCGATGCGCGGTAAAATATAAAAATTGCGATGTGCGATGTGGGTGGGTCCCAATCGCATGTCGCTCTTCGCATGTTTTAGCATTTACCACCCACGCTCATAAAAAATCTAAGATTTGTGATTTGCGATGCGGTCGGGTCCCACCTTCCCTGCTACGTCACCTCCCTCTTTGCATCGCATTGCCTATTCCATTTCTCATATCATAAACTGTAAAACATGCGATGTGTGATTTTTCTATGGATGCAATAAAGTTCAAGGCTGAAGTCTACAGGATTTCAAATCCGAGTATATGAGTTTTTACATTGTTTTATTTAGAAAAAAAAGTTAAAACATGACAGAAAGGACTCGGGTAGCAACTAAACACTACGGGTCAAGTTAGACAAAGAGCGTTCACGCAACAAATTTCACCAACACTTATTTCATCTGCCAACACAACAGTAAAATGTGGTCCACGTCCTAACTGTTTCCACTACATCAGCACCTGCAGTTGCACAATGCATTCCACTGAAGCTATAATTTTGTAATAGTTAGAGTTTTAAGTTCAAGTTTAAGTCTAAAAATACCATTTCTGTTAGAGACTGTATTATAGGAATTATTTTGGTAAAGTTTTGTATAAATACTTCAGTTCTGGAAGTATCAAAGGTCAACTGATTAAGATCAGAACTAATTTTGTGTTTTGGAGTACTGTAAACTTTTTCAAAGCGCTGGAGCATCAATAATAATCAGACCATTCACAGGATTCTTGTGGCTTAAATACTGGTGATGTTTTTCTTCTGTTATTATGTTTTATTGTCATCTTTCATTGTAATCATCTGAATTCCAATTGTAAAGTAGAAAGCGTGATGAATAGGATTTACTTTTGAGTACCTTATTCTGGATGCCTTTACAATCATAATATTTTCCACTGAAGGCCAAACTAAAGAATTCTTAATTTCTCTTTAGTTCTGTTGAATATTTTCGTATTTCTGTCATAATCCATTTATAAATTCGAAATATCCAGTAAATATTCCTAGCTTGCCCTGTGTTTACTCTATGAAAAGTTGATGCAACTATCCAGTTATATTTTGACTCTAATGCCCAATAGACATTAATCAATTGAATACATTTAATTTTCCAAAATCCAAAACAAAACTCAAAACCCAAGTACAATCATAACTGGCCTAAAAACTTATCCAAACAAAGTTAAATTTTAAAGAGAGATCCCTCTCTGAAACTGGCATGGCTAGATCCTAGTTTCCAAAGTTGGTTTGATGTTGGCCTATGTGATTAGTTCTCACAATCTCTAGTAAATTACAAAACGCTAACACCTCCATAGGAAGGAATGGTACCCATTGCGTGTAGAGCCTCCATGAGGTGAGGTAGTTTCTGTTGAACCTAGTTCCTCGTGAACCGCTTACCCTGGTGAAGGTGTTGGCATGCTTTGACAACTTCATATAGTTGAATCCTCTATTGGCAGTTGCTCTTGATCTGCATTTCCATGACCCAATCAGTTGTGGCTAGTTCCATGCAGTATGGATTTAACTCCATTGGTGTGTGCTGTTATGCAATGTCAGAAATGTTCAATAATGGCATAAAATATGGTCGAAGGAGGTCCACATTCAACACTGGGTGTATAAAAATTAATGGTGGCATGTTGAGCTCGAAGGCATTGTCCCCTGCAACCTTGGTGATCATGTATGGCCCATATTAGAGTGGGGGAACCTTGCGGTGGGGCTTAGTAAGGTACTCCTTCTGTAAATATAGCCAAACTTTGTCACCCACCTGGAACTTGTGTGGCACCCGATGTTGATCATGTCGGTGCTTGTACTTAGCATTAAATTTGTCCAATATTTCATGGCTCTATTGGAAAATGTGTTGAATGCGCTCAATGAAATTTTTCGCACTGTCATCTTTGGATTGGACATGAGCTGAATCTACCTGAGTAGCTACAAATGGTATGGCCACATCAATGGGAAATAGTGGTTGGAATCCCAACCCCACCTAAAAAGGGATGTGTCCAGTTGAGCTATGGAGAGCTCTATTGTAGTTGTGCTTGACATAGGGTAGGGTTTCACCCCATGTGCATGGATGCTTCGAGTTTCACATGCACATACTGTGTACAATCATCCTATTGAAGACCTCTATTTGGCAATCAATTTGGGGTTGGAAATCCATGGACTTAGTGAGCTTCATATCCAACATCGACCAAAGACTTGACCCAAATGTACTTACGAACCTACTATCCCGATGTGAGATAATGGATTGTGGGATCCCAATGCGTCCCCACACTCATTCAAATAATATCTTTGCAGTGGCCTCTGATGTCATAATCTTCTTGTAGGACTCTAGGATGGACATCTTAGAGAATCGTTCGATGACCAAAAAAATGTAGTTGTTTCAATGCTTGGTAGAAGGAAGACCTCACATGTAATCCATGGAGATGGATTCCCAAGGGTGACTAGGAGTGGGTAGCAGAGTATATAGGCCTTTCTTATTGATGGTAAATTTGGAAATAGCATAGGCAGTGCAGGATTTGATGTACTTACCAACATCCTGTCGAAGGTTTGACCAATAGAAATATTTTTGCAGCAGTGCCACTATTTTATCTACCCTGAAATTTTCAGCGACCTGACTGTAGTGCGCTTCAAAAATATTCTTCGCACACTCACTTGAAGGAACATAGAGGTGTCCCAGTTGGCATAATAGTGCATCCTGGAGGTGAAAATTTGGAACTTTATCATCTTCAAGGAGTGTTTGGTATGTGTTTCTGAATTCTCGATCACTCTTGTAAAGATGCGGCCACCCTGAAGTCTTGTGCTCACAAGAGTCGAGCACAGTGGTCACCACCATGATTAGTGGTCAGCTGAGGCAATATACAACATTTTTGGTGCTTCCTTTCTTGTACTTAATGTTCAAATGTAATTTTTTCAGGTATTTGGACCATTCATAATGGTGATCATTCTGCAACTTCCCTTGTGTCATTATGAACTACAGGGGTCAGTGGTCTATGCGGACGACTGTTTCCTTCCCCATAATGTAATTATTCCATTATAGGCGAGCATGTACAATGGAATACATATCTTTTTCAGAGGTGGGATACTTTCAAACTGTGTATGCAAGTGTCTCATTGTGATATGCCACTAGATGTCCCTTTTGAGTAAGAACTGCACCAATAACATAGTCAAAGGCATATGTCTAAATCTCAAATGGTTGTTGCAGGTTTGCTAATGTGAGCATTAGTGTAGAGAAGAGGCGATGCTTCAACTCAAATAACACATTTTTTTGGGATTCAAATGAAAATAACTTTGCTTTCACTCCTCTCTTGATGACTTGATTCAAAGGCCAAGTGATATTAGAGAACCCCAACGCGAACCTGTGGTAGAAGTTGGCAAGACTCAAAAAGATGGAGAGCTCTGTTAGAGAGGTTGGGGCTGGCCAATACCGAATGACTTGTATCTTTGCTCGGTCCACATGCATACCCCTCTCATTAATGATGTACCCCAGATACTGAACCTGGGTCATACAAAAAGTGCATTTCTCCAAATTGGAACACAAATTGTGTTGCCAGAGCATTTGGAGGACTTGTTTAATGTGGTGGAGGTGCTCTTCCCAACTCTGGCTAAAGATCAGGATGTCATCCATATATACAAACACAAATGAGTTGGTGAAGGTTCACAATATGTTGTCCATCAGCCTCATGAAGGTTACAGTGGCATTCATCAACCTGAAAAGCATGGAAAACCATTTGAAAAGATCCTCCTTGGATTTGAAGGCAGTCTTCCATACATTGAAGGGTTTGATTGGTACATGGTGATAACTATACTTCAAGTTAATATTGTTTAAATATTTGGCCCCTTTGAACTGGTCCAGCAAGTAATCAATCCATGGGATAAGATACCTATTCCGGACAGTGTTCTTGTTCAATGCTTGATAGTAAATACAAAGTATCTAGGTCTCGTCCTTCTTCTATGCCAACATGATGAGGCTCCCACGGGCTGATGAACTTGGCCTGATGTGGCCTTTCTACAAAAAATCTTAAATTTTCCTCTTAACTTCATCGTTCTCCAGAACAGAGCGTAGATAGGTAGGTCCATTAGGTAGCGGCGCACCTGGGATCAAATCGATGGAGTGATTGACCTAAAAGTGTAGAGGTACCCCTCCACGTGAGGTGAATATGTCCCTATAATCCTCCACAACCTTTTCCATCCGTTGTTGTCGTGTGGAGGAGCCCTGTCTAGAGGCCATGTCCAAAATATTCTTCTTTTATTGAGGATGAATCATAAGGAGAAATAATTTTTTGATCAGGGAAATTATATTACTGCATTGCTTCATAGTGATCAAAGAGATGGTAGTGGCGGTGCTACCTTCGGTATCATGTACAACTTATTTCCCAAAGTAATAATGACAATGTGAGGCCTAGACTCCTACATAGCATGGTTCTTCCAAAAATATGGTTGGCTTAATAATACATCACAAAATTCAAGAGGAGAAACATCATACTATACCTAATTTATGAAGGGTTTGGTGTTGTAGGGGAGGCAGAACTGCTGAACACAAATATCTCGTCCTTGGTGAAGCCACCTAATGGTGTATGGTTGTAGGGGTGTTTTAGTCGGTAGGCCCAAATTCTTCAAGACCTATACTGAAATGAGGTTCTTTTGGCTCCCACTGTCAACAATGAACTGTAACAGAGAACCCTTCACCCACATATGTGATTGGAAGAGGCGCTCTCCATCCTTTGGATCTGTGGGCTCATCCTTTTGGATCTTGGTGGTGGCAATGGTGGCATTGGGCTCCGCATCAATAATTCACTTCCCTTTGTCATTCCCCTCGTTAGTATCTAATTCAGAGTTGAATGATGCATCTGATTCTTAAGGCTTCAGCTCGACCACCAGTGACTGCTTGGCTCGACACTCACTCAGGTTGTGAGTGGGGATTTTATGGAAATCACACCACTTTCTGTTAGGTCCCTATATCAGTAGTATAGTCCCTTATTATTGTTAGTGTAAACCCCTTATTGTTATTATTGTACCCTTGTAACCCCCATTTTGTTATTATTGTGCCCTTAAATTTTTATTGTTAGGTCGGCTAGGATTACATTGTGGCCCACTAGGATTACATTATGGCCCCATGGACTCCTATATATAGAAAGGAGGTTTTGTAAATTGTATCATCCAAGAATTGTTCATTCATGTAATGTATTGGAGGTTTCCCCCTCGAATTGGATTATTTATAAGATGTTTATATCTCTTTTCTTCTCTTTTTGGAGCTGGTTTCCCAACATTTGGTATCAGAGCTTTTGATTCTAGGGTTTTGCTGCTCCAAATAGGTCATCGTGGCATTTTCTCTATAACTTGTTTTATACGAAGTTTCAGAAGCTGAAATTTTTAGGGTGTGAAGCCGGGATCCTAAGGAAGACTTTCTAAAAATTTTAGAGCTTGGTTTGCAATATTTTCAGAGATATGATCTATGGAAGTTAGGTCTTTTTTCAGGCTCCTAAATAGGTCATCATGGAATTTACGCTATAACGTTTTCTCTACTCAGGTTCAGAATCTGAAATTTTTATCATGTGAAGCGGAAATCTTGAGGAAACTTGTCAAAAAAATTTAGAGCTGCGTTCACAATATTTTTGGAGATATGATCTGTGGAAGGTAGTGCTTTTTCAGGCTCCTGAATTTCATCTCAAAAAGGTGATCGTGGGAAAATTTCAATAACTCTCTCTCTCTGAGCATCGGATTGGAGTACCATAAAAATTGGTTGCAATTAAACGAACCATAGTTTCTTGGCTATCAATTTCAGAGGAAAAGGAAAAAAAATTGACACGTGGCAAGTCGTACAATTTTTCTATACTGAACCAGTCCATAATTAGGTCATTGTGGGAAATTGGACATAACTTTGTCTTGGAGAATCCAAATCAAGTCAGACATGTGGAATTAAAAAGAGAATTTAGAGGGCTACTTCAATGCTAAATTTTAGATATTGAAGAGCCACAATCACAAATATAATACAATTTCAATATCGAGCTCCTCCAAAGCAAGTAAAAGGTGTGCATTTTTTTTCCGAATTGCATAAGTCTTGTTTGAAGAATGAAGTTGAACTGATTGCAAGGGCATATTATAGAATAGATATCAGTATTGGATTATAAAATGACCCCTAAAAAAAATTCAACACACATTAAGCCTTTGGAAATCTCTATTATGACTCATGAAGACATAGAATGGCAACATGACATATCAATATTACAAGAGCAAGTGAAACAAATTTCGCTCTCGCAAAGAGCAACAAAAAATGACATGGAAGTTTTGAAGAAAGGTGTGGAAACTAATATGGATGGTTTGAAGAAAGGCGTGGAATATAAGATATATGGCATGGAATCTAAGATTGATGGCATGGAGGCTAGCATGGAATCTAAGATGGATGACATGGAAGCTAAGATCAATGAGAAAATGGAAAACATGAAGAATTTTCTAAAAGTAGACATGGAAGGTTTGACAAAGTTGATACAAGAAATGTTTCCTAATGGTGAAAAGATAGTAGAAGAACCTCATGATGAGAACAAAATAAATGGAAATCGATTTACAAACTCTAAAGTTGATGTGGAAGAACCACCATATTCCAAAGATGGATATGAGGAAGTTTGATGGAAAGGATCTCAGAATACGGATACTATTGATGGAGCAATATTTTGATCTCCATAACATGCAAACACACAAAAGGTACGCATTGCAACTTTACATTTAGAACAAAATACATTTGTATGGTATCGATGGCTTTTCTCCCATAAAAAAATTGTAACTTAGTCAATTTTTATGGAGGAAATGATAGCACAATATGAGGATACAAAGAGCAACACTTTATTTAGCCAATTGATAAATCTCAAACAAAAGTGTTTAGTGGGGGAGAAAATTGAGGACTTCCAAAAATTGAATATAAAGGTAACTGATATTCTAGAGGAACATAGGATTAATCTCTTCATAGGTACTTTAAAGGATAAAATCCAACATGAACTTCTCGTTTTGGAACCTGATTCATTGGATAAGGCATTCAGGTTGGCAAGAAAATTTGAATGTAAAATTATTGCGAGAAGGAAGCCTACCACTCACTTCTATAAAGAAGGAAGTGTTGCTACGCCTAGATTTCCACAACCTACAAGTTTGACACCACAAAAATTGGAAGAAAAAGAGCAAAAGGGCTTGCTACAATTGTGATAGCAAATACACTAAAGGTCATACGTGTTGAAAAACAATTATTTTACATAGATTGTGAAGAGGAAGAATAAAATGAACAAGAAGAGGATATACACTAGGAACCAGCCCTAGAAGAGGAAGAAATGAGTCCGACCATATCGTGTAATGCATTGGCAGGAATTACCACTCAAACTCTCAAGATAGAAGGAAATATTAAGAAGAAAAAGGTAATAGTGTTGATTGATTTGGGTAGCACCCATAATTTTATTCATTGTAAGGTAGCCAAGGAATTGAATTGTTTCCTATACCCAGCACTAGAATGTCAAGTGATGGTTGCTAATGGAGGAACAATAAATTTCTCTGGAATATGCCATAATATCAAGCTAACCATGGGGGAATATGTATTGAATAGTCCAATGCTTTCCATTCCTATGGGAGGTGCCGATGTTGTACTAGGAGTACAACGGTTACAATCTTTGGGGATGGTAGCTTTTAATTTTCAGGAAATTTTCTTGAATTTTTTTTTTTAAGGAAAGGAAGTTGAATTACGGGGTATTGCAGGGAAGCCGGGAAAGATAATAAGCTCTAATGTCATGAAAAAGCTTCTAAATAAAGAACAACGAGGCATAATTGCACAATTATGCTCACTAGAAGTTCCAACATCAAAATCATCTATTTCTGTAGATCTCCAAAAAGTCTTGGACAATCATTCCAAGGTATTTGAAACTCCCAAAGAACTCCCACCTATTCGTGATCATGATCATGCTATTCATTTGATTCTAGGAAGTGTTCCTCCAAACATCAGGCCTTATAGATGTCCTTATGCCCAAAAGAGCGAAATTGAACGTATGATTGCAGAAATGTTAGAGACAAGTATAATTCAACCTAGTCAAAGTTATTTCTCTGCTCCTGTAGTATTGGTACACAAGAAGGATGGATCATGCTGCATGTGTCCAGATTATAGGGAGCTCAATAAGCTCACGATTAAAGATAAATTTCCCATTCTTGTGATTGATGAATTATTGGATTAATTACATGGAGAAATTTATTTTACCAAGTTGGATCTTCGTTCAGGATATCATCAAATTAGAATTAAGACTGAAGATATTCTGAAAATAGCATTTCGAACTCATGAGGGTCATTATGAATTTTTGGTCATGCCTTTTGGCCTTAGCAATGCACCTTCTACATTTCAAGGATTGATGAATTCCATTTTAAAACCCTTAGAAAATTTGTGCTAGTATGTTTTGATGATATACTAATCTACAAGAGGTCTTGGAAGGATCATGTTCAACATGTTGACATGGTGCTCAAACCATTGCAGGAGAAACAATTGTATGCAAAAACATCCAAATGTTTCTTTGGAGTACAAGAGGTGGAATATTTGGGTCATATTGTATCTCATGAGGGTGTTAAGGTAGACCCTAACAAAATTAAAGCCATTAAGGAATGGAAAGTCCCAACAACCATAAAGTTGCGAGGATTTCTTGGGTTAACAGGGTATTATCGCAAGTTTTTTAAGAATTATGGGAGAATAGTAGCACCTCTAACAACATTATTGAAGAAAGATGCATTTTCATGGACTCTTGAAGCAACTAAGGCCTTTGAACATCTTAAAGAGGCAATGTGCCTAGCGCCTATCTTAGCTACGCCAGACTTCACAAAAACCTTTATTGTGGAATGTGATGCCTCAGGAAATGGAATTGGTGCTTTTTTAATGCAGGAAGGAAGACCCATTGCTTTTGAAAGTCGTCCAATCAAAGGAAAGTATTTACAGAAACCTATTTATGAGAAGGAAATGTTAGCAACACTACATGCACTAAAGAAATGGCGAACTTACCTAATGGGAAGACACTTCAAGGTAAAAACTGATCATGATAGTCTTAAACACTTTTTGGAACAAAGACTATCGTCAGAAGAACAGCAAAAATGGGTCACAAAGATGTTGGGTTATGACTTGAAATAATCTACAAAAAAGGAAAGCTTAATGTTGTTGCAGATGCACTGTGAAGAAAGAATGAAGAGGTGGAAGCATTGCTTTGTGCCATTTCTATTATCCAACCAGATTGGATAACCAAAGCAAAAGATGAATGGAAGAAGGACAAAGATGTATGGACTCTCATTCAAAAGTTGCAACAAGATCCTAGTACATCTGATACATTTAGTTGGAAAAATGATTCCTTATGGTACAAAGATCGCTTATATTTTTGTAAGAATTCCCAACTAAAACAAAATATTCTTCTGGAATTGCACACTTCTCCTTTAGGAGGACACTCAGGATTTTTAAAAACTTACCACAGGGTAAAGAATTTTTTTTTTTTGGGATGGCCTTAAATCTGATATTCAAAATTTTGTCGCGGAATGTTTGGTTTGCCAGCAGAATAAAGTGGAAACAATTAAGACCCCAGGACTTCTACAACCTTTATCCTTTCCAAGTCAACGTTGGGAGGAGATTTCAATGGATTTTATCACAGGTTTACCTAAGTCCGAAGGAAAGAGTGTCATCATGGTGGTAGTTGATAGACTTACTAAGTATGCACACTTTTGTGCATTATCTCATCCATTTAAAGCAAGTACAGTTGCTACTACATTTATGGACAGAATTCAAAAGCTACATGGAAGCCTAAGGGTTATTGTGAGCGACAGAGATCCCATTTTTACTGGAAATTTTTGGATGGATTTGTTTTATTTTTTGGGTTCTCAATTAGCTCATAGCTCATCTTATCATCCTCAATCTGATGGTCAAACTGAGATAGTAAATAAATGTTTGGAAGGATATCTTCGTTGTTTTGTATCTGATAAAAAAACACAATGGGTCAAGTGGTTACCTCTCGCCGAATGGTGGTATAACACTTCCTTCCATACTGCAGCAAAAATGACCCCATTTATGGCACTTTATGGATATCATCCACCATCGATCACATCATCTTTAAGGGAAAATTTGAAGGTTAAAGCAGTGGAAGATCACATCGAGCATCAGCAAGAAGTTCTCCAACTCTTAAAGGATAACCTGAATTTGGCACAAAATCGAATGAAACAACAGGCAGATCAACATCGCAGCGAGAGAAGTTTTTATGTAGGAGATTGGGTATTTTTACGGCTACAACCATACAAACAAATGTCCCTCAAGCAAGCTAAGAAGGATAATAAATTATCACCAAAGTACTATGGTCCTTACAAGGTGTTGCAAAATATTGGTACTATGGCATACAAATTGGAGCTTCTCGCTTCTTCGCGAGTACATCCAGTTTTCCATGTTTCATGCTTAAAGAAGGTTATAGGTGAAAATCTTCCAGTTCAAACAATATTGCCAGAACTTGATGAGGAAGGAAAAATCATATTGGAAACTGAAGCGGTCATGGAAACAAGAACTCGACAGCTACGGAATCGATCAATTTCAGAGTATCTCATCAAGTGGAAGAACTTACCCACTGAAGATTCTACATGGGAGGATGAGAATTTTATACAGAAGCACCCGTAGCTACTCAAGCGTTGAGGACAACACTTTTTTGAAGGAGAGGGGCATGTTAGGTCCCTATATTACTAGTATAGTCCCTTATTGTTGTTAGTGTAACCCCCTTATTGTTATTATGGTACCCTTGTAACCCCCATTTTATTATTATTGTGCCCTTAAATTATTATTGTTAGGTCGGCTAGGATTACATTGTGGCCCACTAGGATTACATTATGGCCCCATGGACTCCTATATATAGAAAGGAGGTTTTGTAAATTGTATCATCCAAGCATTGTTCATTCATGTAATGTATTGGAGGTTGCCCCCTCGAAGTGGCTTATTTCTAAGGCGTTGATATCTCTTTTCTTCTCTTTTTGGAGCTGGTTTCCCAACACTTTCCCATGACCTTCTTTGTATTTGCGGTGTTTTTCTTTTCTTTCGGCTTCAACGGGTTGTCCTGGGTCACCCCACCTTGCCTTTTGCCTTTGTTCTATGGCTTGGGGACACCTTTCCCTTGTTTTCGTTTCACAGAGGCAAATTCTCACTAGTTTTGTTTAAAATTTTTCTCAATATTGATAGTATATCGATATGCGTCACTGAGGGAGGAGATGTCCAGGTACTCAAATTTGTCCTAGATTTTCTTATGTAAACAACCACGGTACTTGACTACCAAACTCCACTCAAAATCCTCGATACCTAGCGTCGTGCAAAGAACATGAAAGGAATTTGTGAACTCTGACACATCTTGGTTCATTCTTTTCTGCAGCATGGTCCACTTTATGTATTTATCTTCATAGCTCCCGACAGGGTAATATTGTTCGTTGATGGCCTCTTAGAAATATTTCCAAGTGGGTGTGGCTGAAAATAGTGAGGATTCCATCGTGTCATTTTTCTCACAATAGGTTTACCACTAGTCCTTGACATGGGGGGTGACTTTGAGGAGTGCTAAATTAATATTTTCCCGGTTGGAAAATTCATGAACCAAAAAATATCCTTCCAACATATTTAACCATCTATCTATGATTTTTTCATCTATCTAGCCTTCAAATATGGGAATGTCAAAATTAACGCGTACCTTAAAATTAGTGGTGCCTCAAAGTGGTTGTTAGATGAAGATGTGTTGCCTGTGGGTAGTCGTCGAAGGATATAGGCAAAGTTATCCAGCATTGCATCACCCTGTTTCTTGAGGGCCTCCTTAAGCAATATTCTGAAAGTGTCTCTTGCTCCCTCGTATTTATTTTCTTCCGCCATGGGAGGTCGTCAGGGTTTTCGAGGCTGATCTTGGAAAGATTCAACCAGTTCGAGCCCTAACTCCATATAACCTAGCCTCATTGGGGACATGCAAAGAAAAACAAAGAAAGAGCATACCGCTATGATACCATTGATCTCGAATTATGAAGAAACACAATAGAATACAAATATAAACATAAAAAAAGTTATGCAACATAAATAAAACTTCATTTCATTAATATCAAAGAACTGAAATATGTTTACATACATTTAATGGAAATAAACTAGCTCTGGCGATGGTAGCTTATATCTGAGATTATATGTGGTGGCTACATGCCTATGAACTATGTTACAATGAGGCTTAAGGGCCTTTTAATTATTGAAAAACAAGGGAAAATCCTATACAACTAAAACCATAACCTGAGGAGATGGAACACCAAGAGTTTGTGGGACATGTTGGGGTTAGTTGGGTAGCCAATTTTCGGGGGTTGTAACTTGGTCATATTATATTCGTTTGGTGTGTATGATACCTCGTTGGAAATATCTCTCTTATTATTGTTGTGGGCCTACTACAAACCTTAAAAAAATGTCATTTATGGGGTCAAAAATTCTCGAGAAGTTCACGACCTGAAAAACTCTTCAAAATAGTAAATGATGTTATAAACAAGGAAACTAATGAAACTGACTAGAGATCTAGATGGAATAGGAGGGTGGCCACCAATATCTGCCTTGATCAATAGGTAAAGGAAATAAATGACAAGAACGATATCTTCCATTTACTGTTTAAGAATGATGGAGTTATCAGTTATAAATTGAAATGAAGGCCAAGATCTTATGAAAAAAATAATAGTGCTACAATGATTTAGAGAAAGTAGATCCTTATTGGATTCTCTTGATTGATTTTTAACAATTTTGGATATGTGTAGGGTATGTCAATTCTAGGATTCTTACATTTGATTATAAAATTGAAATTATAGGGTTTGAAAACCCTAAAAAATAGAAAAATATTGAATTGGTCATTTCCATGAAAGATACAATATTATTTCATGCAAGGAAAATATGACATCCTGATGAAATTGTGGATGAAGCTGGTGCAAAAAGGCCAAGATCAATTGGAGACTAACATTCTTCTCAAGAGTTGTTCTTGCATGGCCTCTTAGTGAGGATTGCAAGTACGTATTGAAGTTTTCCACTAGCTCTACTAATGGAGGGAGAAGAAGTGTAAGAACGAAGAAAATATTATATGAAAAAATGATTTGTCCCAGAATCAAGGTTTGAATATTTGAGCTAAAGATGGAGAAGAAAAATAATAAATTTTAAATATGCATGTCTATGACTAGAGATGAGAGAATAGAAGATTCTCTAACTAAGAGGGAGATCATGTGTTTTCTCCATTATTCAAGACTTTAAATAAGTCTCGTAATTTAAGAAATCCCTTAAGGATTCATGTGGAGTAACTATGATATGTTGTACCAAGGAAGTGGTAGATATAAAAACTTATGTAAGTATCAGAGGGAGCTCGAAATAGTCACAATAAAATATGTCTCAGTGTAAAAGGGGGTTTTACTCTGGATTTTACATGAAGGACCATGGTTTGATGCGTCACTATTTGGTTTGTAAGTTTAGTAGAACCTAGGTGAAATCCTTCTTAGACAAGGAAAATATTTAATCGAGATCCTTCAAAAGTTTCGCATGATGAAGTGAAAGTCTATAGCAACTCCTATGGTGATGAACCTAAGAATGCTGAGAGATTATGATTTTGAACTGGTGGATCCGTACATGTACTCTAAGTTTATTAGATCATTGATGTATTTGGTGAATACTAGGATTTTTTTATTTTTTTTTGCAATTTGCAACTTTATCCAGTTCCATATGGAATTGACACATGAGAATTATATTGCAGCAAAACATATATTGAGATATTTGTGTGGTATTTTTTAATACTATTTGAGATATGATTTGAATGGTGAGATACATATGCAAGGATATATGGATTCTAACTTGGCAGGGAGTGTGGATGACCAGAAGAGTACACTTGGTGTATGTTTTAGTTTGGGTTCTGCTATGATATCTTGCATGAGCATAAAGTAGAACTCTCTTTCACTCAGTAATTCAGAAGTATAGCATATTCCAGATTTTTTGGCATGTTGTGAGGGAGTATGGCTTCATAAGATACTCTCTATATTATTTTACTAGATGCTGGAATCGAATGCGTTATTCTTTGATAATCAAAGCTGTGGTAAGTTGACAGGAAATACAATGTTTCATGACAAGACAAAGCATATTGAGAACAATTACCACTACATTCATGATATGGTGCAAAAGGGAGTGGTGAGGATTGGGTATATCTCTACTTATGAGTAGACAATTAACATTCTCACAATGCCTTTGTCTTGGGTGAAGTTTGAATACTTCAGAGACAAGATTGGACTAATGCAAAACTCCTCTATTCATGAGAGTGAGTGTTGATGTGACATCATTAGGGATATGGCTTGGACTGTTTGTAACAACAGGAACTTGGCCTGAACTGTTGATGGGTGGAAAACAAGGTTATGGACAATACTATTGGTAATAATAGATGCTTGGATCAGACTATTTATGGGTGGGCAATAATGTTATGGCTCGAACCATTAGTAACAAGAAGAGCTTGGCTTGGAGTGTTGATGTGTGGAAAAAAAGGGTATGACTCAAAATTTTAATGACAATAGGAGAATGAATCAAACTGTTGGTGAGATAGCACATGAAGGAAAAAAAATCTTGAAAGGAATGGTCTATGAGGCGTGGACACTCATGGAGTGGGAGCCTCCTCAGCATCATGGCCTAGAGAGAAGCCTTTGGATTTCGAACATGTGTTTCCCTAGTGTTTGACTATGGGGGATGGAAAACCTGAACTAGTCAGAGTAACATGAGGTGAGGCGCCCATCAGATCGTGGTGACTATTTGAGTAAGTACCATTGATTAGGATAGCTAGCATGGGTTGTGGTACATATTGATGATGTTGTTTATGTAGGTCAAGGGTATTTCACTAGATAAAGATGTTATCAATGAGATTTACCCTTCATTTTAGAAATATCATGTATACAAAAAACATCTGGATAGTCATTATGAATACCTCCCTAGCTAAGAGGCAGTGTTGAAGAATGTATCTATAGTTGGTCTTCATAATCCTTGGTGTATTTATAATACTATGTAACAAAACTGAAATAAAATTAACTTATAAATTAAAATAAAGGAAATTAACAAAACCAACTAAAATTAAGATCTTTGAAAAACATCTCATATTCACTTAAATAACATATGTACCATAAGTTACTACCCACCATAATTTAAGTAAGTATTTGCTTAAAATTTGGGATAAGGAGTTATTGCACACCATTATTTACGCATTCTTCAACACTTTAACAAATATGAGTAAAAATGTAAATGTGTAGACTTACTAGAATTTAATTTACAAAGGGTCATTGCGATTAACATTCATTATTTCAAACGGGAAAACTTGTAGGTCTGCAAGATGAAGTTAGTCTTACATTCTTAAAACGATGTAGATACTCTTATGTCATTCATTTTTTCGCTCATATTAAATATCACATTTATAATTATAGGAAACATTGTATATTTTTTAATGAAAGTTTTGCGTTGATTCATTTTCAGATTTTCATGGTTAGAAAAAATACTTTATCTTCTTTCTCGAAAGTTAATCTTGATTCATTTGGAACTTTCGAATACATTTTTTGCTTCCCTTTGGTCAAGGATTAAAGCTACTTCAACATTAAGATCCCTTCTCTTGGGAGAATTATGAAAGAATAAGAAGTCTCTCAATTTTTTAAGGCTCGTTGAAAAATCCTCAGCTTAGAGAGGTTGTTTTTGTTTCTTCCAATAACAGATTTAGCAACAACCAAATATATGCTTTGTGATCATGGTTTGATGGTGTTACTTTTCCAGAATTTAGAAGTGGGTCTCCAGCGAGTGAGAATTAAGTTTCAGGGTTTCTCTGTCAATTGTCTCAAGAAGATCATTCAAATGTTGATTCAAGTGAGGATTCCATAATCATGACGAATTCTGAGGTGCCATTACATGTTCTTCCTATTACCTCAGTCCTTTTAGAGCATCAAAATTTACCCAATGTTTCTAATGATTCCTCTTGCCCGAGCTTTTGTTTCAATATTTGGTTAACAACGAAGAGCATGTCCGTTCCTATCCTTGTAATTATTGCTTGCTTTCTACGACCATTCCTAATCCGTTCTTCCTACTTCCCCCTAGTGTGGAATCCTATTTGGATAGTCAAACCTCCTCGTCAGAGAACCAATATGGCATTCAATTCTCCTCACTATCACATGATTCACACCAACCCTTTAATCAACCACCGTCCTCCTTTAACATTTTCCCTCCCTCATTCTTTGTTGACCATGACCAATCACCTTTATCCTCATCATTCCCTTCGTCATCGGATGGCAGCCTTTATTTTGAGAAAGATGAAGTATATACCTCAGAGAACAGTGATGATTTGGAACTTATCAACCACTCCCTTGATCCCTTTGTATGTGATGTCCCTTCTTTGGGTTTCTCTTGTCCTATTAATCTTAATAGAGTTATTAATAATAATCATGATAGTAACTATTTAGAAGCCGATTATATTATTCATAATAAAAAATTCGATAATAATAATAAAACTTGTGAATCCAAATATATTTTTAATAATAACATCAATAATTATAATAATAATAATAATTCTAAATCTAATTATATCATTAATAATAATAACGATGATGATGATGATATTTTTCTCTCTCTTCTTACAATAATAAGGTTGTTAATCTTTCAATATTTCTTTTGACCTTCCGATTTATTGTCTTTTAGGAAAGGAATTAAATTTTTCCATTGCTCCTGGAAAAATTCTTGTGGAAAGAATTATTTGCGGCATTGAATATGCGATTAGGGACTTACCAAACAACACTAAAGATATCACCAGCCAAGACTATGTTGTTGTCCTTAAAAATTGAAAGCCCCCTGAGAACAACATTAATAAAGAAGATTTTTATGCCCTTAAATATTTAAACAAAACCAAGACATTATTGTTCTCAAAGCCGACAAGGGTGGGGTTTTAATTATCCTTAATAAGGAAGACTACTGGTATAATATGGTGGATCACCTTTGTAATAGTGGGAGCTATAAGAAACTTAATAAGAATTCCTTAAAGAAGATTACCAAAACAGTTGTTATGGATATAAAAGTAAGCAACAATGTTGGCTTCTTTTGCTATAAGATCATCAAGAGTAGCCCTATCACTCCCATAATATATGGGCTTCCTATGATCCATAAAGAGCATCCCCCCCAAGACCCATTGTCAACACTATCTTTTAGCTAAGTATTTAGTACAAAATCTTAAGCCCCTCATTGGCCTTATTTAGTCCTTTGTTAAATACTCATCATTTTTTAATGAGTTAAAGGTTATAAAGTTGGATCTTGGAGATATTCTTATTAGTTTTGACGTGGTCTCCTTTTACACTAATATCCCTTTAATGAGGCCATTGAAGTCATTAATCAGATCAATATTCCAGATACTGCCAAATTGGTTGAAATATGTCTTACTTGCACTTTCTTCAACTTTGAAGGAGAATTTTATGAACAAACTTGTTGTGTATCCATGGGTCCCTCCCTTTCTCCTATAGTGCCTAATTTTTTATGGAATATTTTGAATCTTGGGCTTTAGTCTCTGATCCTTTCAAACCAAAGCGCTAGAAAATATTTGTGGATGACACATGGATAATCTAGCCTCATATTCGTGAGAAGTTAGATCTATTTTTCCAACACCTTAACAATCAGTCTAGATCCAAAAAGTTTATTACGGAAAGTGAGGTTGATGGATGTGTACCTTTCCTTGATTTCCTTATTTCAAGGAAGGATGATGGCTCTTTCTCCCACCAAGATTTTTTGAAGAAAACTCACAAAGAGCAGTATCTTCATGCTAGGTCCCATCATTTCCCTGCTCAAAATCTGGGTGTTCTCAATGCCTTAGCTACTCGTGCATTAAGAGTTTTTGATGAAGACCAAATTTTCGATGAAAAATCCCATCTCCTTAATCTTTTTCAATAATAATGGATACAATAGGCGTCAGGGGATCAAAGCTTTCCTTAGGGCTAGCAAAGGTCCTTCAATTATGAAAGAACCCAAAGATCAAATTTTAGGTATCCATCTTCCTTTTATCCAAGGAATGACAGATAAGATTTCTAGGATCTTGAATAGGCATAAGGTTCCCTCTACCTTTAGGCCCCTTAAGACCATTCAATGCTCCCTAAGTTCTGTTAAAGACCTAGTGGATCTTAAGAAAATGAAAGGTGTTTATGAAATTCCATGTTCTTACAGGAGCCCCTACATTGGTGAAACTAGCCATTCGATAAATCAAAGGATTCATGAGCACATGGATGACATAAAACATGGGAGGACCCACTCCTTAACTTTGGCAAGCATGCGGAAAAGACAAAAAATCACATCTTCATTGAAGAGGCCATCGTCA
The DNA here is from genome assembly GCA_034641835.2 of Pinus albicaulis. Taxonomy (NCBI): domain Eukaryota; kingdom Viridiplantae; phylum Streptophyta; class Pinopsida; order Pinales; family Pinaceae; genus Pinus; species Pinus albicaulis. The sequence continues at coordinate 415,741 of JAXQQM020071191.1, read as the reverse complement.
TTGCAAGGATTGATCATTTCTTTCATCAAAAGTTTAGGGAGACCATTGAGATAGAAAAGAAAAATAGCAATCTAAACAAAAATAATATATAAATTAATTAATTAAAATAAAATAAATAATATAAATAATATAATTGTTAATAACTTTATTTAATTTCTTTGCCTAGACTTAATAATCACTTTAGTTATATTCTTAGTTTTTGGATGTTTTTTATTTTATTTTATTGTTCAAGAAATTTTTATTATTTTTAATTCTTGTCTTGTCCCGGTTTTAATTTTGACATTGAATTAATATTTATTTATTTTTCCTAAATATTTGAATCATCCTAAATCTAAATATTTGAGTGAATATCTAACCATAATTTAATAATTAATTTAATTTTAATATAATTTAATCTAAATACTTGATTTTATATATTAGAATATTATTTTATATTTTATTTCAACTAATTCAATTTCTTTCTTATTTATTTATATTTTACTAAAAAAAAATTAACTTAGTTTAGATCTAAATATTTCACTTATTAAAAAAAAATGACTTAAGTCAATTTCAACATTCTAAAGATTTTTTTTTTTTTTTTAAACTAGTTGTTTAAGATAGTCTTTAAAAATATTAAAGATCTCTAAATTGATCTTTCTAATTAATATGGTGCCATGATCTGATTCTCCATCTTGTCTTCAAGTTCAACCACACTAGAAAATATTTCTAAACACATAAAATATAAGATCACACAGACCTAAATTCAATTACTACAACCCTACACAAAAGGGCCATTGCTGTTAAAGTTCTATCATTTCAAACGACCCACACAAAAGGCCATTGCTGTTAAAGTTCTATCATTTCAAACGACCCACACAAAAGGCCATTGCTGTTAAAGTTCATCATTTCAAAAAAAAATGACTTAAGTCAATTTCAACATTCTAAAGATTTTTTTTTTTTTTTTTTTAAACTAGTTGTTTAAGATAGTCTTTAAAAATATTAAAGATCTCTAAATTGATCTTTCTAATTAATATGGTGCCATGATCTGATTCTCCATCTTGTCTTCAAGTTCAACCACACTAGAAAATATTTCTAAACACATAAAATATAAGATCACACAGACCTAAATTCAATTACTACAACCCTACACAAAAGGGCCATTGCTGTTAAAGTTCTATCATTTCAAACGACCCACACAAAAGGCCATTGCTGTTAAAGTTCATCATTTCAAACGACCATGCTTGTAGGTCTCCAAGATGAAGTCAGATCTAACACTCTTAAAACGATGTAGAGAGTCTTTTGTCATTCCTTTATTCATTCAGATTAAACATCACCTTTATAATTCTAAGAACCATCGTATATTTTTGAACGAAAATAGTGTGTTGATTCGTTCTGAGATTTGCATGGTTAGAAAAATACTTGATATTCTTTCTCGAAAGTTTTTCTCGCTGCATTTAGAACTTTCGAATATATTGTTTGTTTCCCTTGGGTCAAGGATTGAGGCTAGTTCAACATTAGGATCCCTTCGCTGGGAAGCATTATGTAAGAATAAGTTGTCTCTAAAGTTTCTAAGGCTCGCTGAAATATCCTCAGCTCAGAGAGGTTGTTCGGTTTCTTCCAATAGAAAAGTTAATAATAACCAAATATTGTTTTGTGCTCATGGATTGACGATGTTGCTTTTCCAGAATTTATAAGTGAGCAAGCGAGAATGAATTTTTAGGGTTTCTTTGTCAATTGTCTCAACAAGATCATTCAAAGGTAAAGTTGATTCAAGTGAGGATTCCAGAATCGTGGCGAATTCCGATGTGTCGCTACATGTTCTTCCTATCACCTCGGTCCTTCCAGAGCATCCGAATTTACCCAGTGCTGCTAATGATTCCTCTCACCCAAGATTTTTGTTTTGGAATTTGGTTGTCAGCGAAGAGAATTCTCGTGCGTATCCTGGTAGTTATTTCTTTCCTTCTAAGACCGTTCCTAATCCACTCTTCCTGCTTCCCCCCAGCGTCGCCTCCCTTTTGGATAGTCAAACCTCCCCGTCAGCGATCAGGTATGGCAATCAATTCTCCTCATTCTCGCATGATTCACACCAACCATCACCCTCCTTTAACCTTTTCCCTCCCACGTTATCTTTTTACGAGTCCCATATCTCCTCATCATTCCTTTAGTCATCGGATTAAAAAAAACTACTGAGAAAGATGAAGTATCTACCTCAGGGAACGCCTTGATTTGGACCTTGTCAACTGCTCCCTTGATCTCTTTGTATGTGATGTCCCCTCTTTGGGTTTCTCTTGTCCTCTTAATCTTAATAGTGTTCTTAATAATAATCATGATAATAATTATTTAGAATCCAATTATATTATTAATAATAGAAAAATCAATAATAATAATAATAGTATTGAATCTAAATATATTTTTAATCGTGAATTTGAATTATATTGACATTAATAATAATAACTATGATTATAATAATAATAATAGTTTTTCTCTCTCTTCTTATAATAATAAGCTTGTTGATCTTTGAAGCTTTTGCTTTGACTCTGGAGTTTATAGTCTTTTAGGAAAGGGATTAAATATTGCCAGTGCTCCCAAAAAAAATCTTATAGAAAGATTTATTTGCGCCATTGAATATGGGATTAGGGACTTACCATAAAACACTAAATATATCATCACACAAGATTGTGTTGTTGTACTTAAAAAGGCAAAGCCCCCTAAGAACAACATTAGTAAAGAAGAGTTTGATGCACTTAAATATTTAATAAAAAACCAAGACATTGTTGTTCTCAAAGCCGACAAGGGTGGGCTTGTAGTTATCCTTAATAAGGAAGGCTATTGGTATAATATGGTGGATCACCTTTGTAACCACAGGAGCTATAGGAAACTTAATAAGAATCCCTTAAAGAAGATTTCTAGAATAGTTGTTGTGGCTATAATGTCAAGCAACAATGTTGGATCCTTTTTCCATAAGCTCAATGAGAGTAGCCCTATCACTCCCAAAATCTATGAGCTTCCCAAGATCCATAAAGAGGGGGCTCCTTAAGACCCATTTTCAACACTATTGGAGGTCCTACCTATCTTCTAGCTAAGTACTTAGCAGAAAATCTTAAGCCCCTCATTGATCTTACTGAGACCTTTGTTAAAGAATCCTCATCATTTGTTAATGAGTTAAAAGGTATAAAGTTGGATCCTAGATATATTCTTGTTAGTTTTGACCTGTTCTCCCTTTACACTAATATCCATATTAATGAGGCCATTAAAGTCATTAATCAGGTAACTAATATAGATACTACTAAATTGGTTGAAAATTCTTACTTCCACTTTCTTTATCTTTGAAGTATAATTTTATGAACAAACTTGTGGTGTTGCCATGGGTTGCCCCCTTTCTCCTGTAATGGCTAATATGCTCATGGAAGATTTTTAATCTAGGCCTTTGGCCTCTGCTCAATTCAAACCAAAGCGCTGGAAAATATTTGTGGATGAAAAATGAATAATCTGGCCTCATGGTCATGAGAAGTTCGATCTATTTTTCCAACACCTTAAAAATCAGTTTAGCTCCATAAATTTTTATATGAAATGTGAGCTTGATGGATGCCTACCTTTCCTCGATGTCATTATTTCAAGGAAGGATGATGGTTCTTTCTCCCACCAAGTTTTTTGAAAGAAAACTAATACAAAGCAGTATCTTCATGCTAGATCCCATCATTTCCGTACTAAAAATTTAGGTGCTATCAACACCTTAGTTACTCGTGCATTAAGATTTTCTGACGAAAACCACCTTTTCGATGAAAAATCCCATCTCCTTAATTTTTTCAAAAATAATGGATACAGTAAGCGCCAGGGGATCAAAGCTTTCCTTAGGGATAGAAAAGGCCCTTCAATTGGGAAAGAACCCAAAGATCAAACTTCAAGAGTCCATCTTCCTTTTATCCAAGGAACGATAGATAAGATTGCTAGGATATTGAAGAAGCATAAGGTTCCCTCTATCTTTAGGCCCCTTAACACCATTCAAAGTTCCCTAAGGTTTGTTAAAGATTCGGTGGATCCTAAGAAAATGAAAGGTATTTACGAAATTCCATTTTCTTACAGGACCCCCTACATTGGTGAAAATTTCTGTTCGATAAATTAAAGAATTCATGACCATGTGACTGACATAAAACGTGGGAGGACCTGCTCCTAAACTTTGGTAGAGCATGCAAAAAAAAGACAAAAAATCACATCTGCATTGAAGAGGAATGGGCCATTGCAAGGGTTGATCATTTCTTTCATCAAAAGTTTAGGGAAGCCATTGAGATAGAAAGGAATCCTAGAAATCTAAAAAGAGACGATGAATAGAGAATTGATAATCATTGCGTCCTAACCCTTTCTTCTTTAAAAAATAATATTTTCTTATATATATATATATATATAACCCTTGTTTTGAAAATTTCATGCCTTATTGATTTGAGTCATTAAACTTACCGAAAAGTTTTATTAAAGAAGTTCCTAATCCATTTTCTTTGGTAGTTAAATATATAAATAATATAGATTATATATTGTTCAATAACTTTATTTAATTTTTTTAATACCTAGACTTAATAACCAATTACTTATACTCTTAGTTTTTCAAATTTCTATTTGTATTGTATTATTCAAGGAATTTGAATTTTTTATTATTTTTTATGATAGACTTGCCCCGTTTTAAGTTTCACAATGACTTAATTATTAATTTTATTCTTATTTATTTATATTTAATTTAAATGTTTTACTTTATATTATTTCGTATAACATTTTATTCGAAGTTATTTAATTTCATTCTTTAATCTAAATATTTGACTTAATATCTAACCATAACTTAATAATTGGTTTCATTTTAGTATAATTTAATCTAAATATTTGATTTTATATATTAAAATATTATTTTATATTTTATTCCAATTAATTCAAATTTATTCTTATTTATTTATATTTATTCAAAAAAAATTAACTTAGTCTAGATCTAAATATTTGACTTATTAACAAAAAAACATGACTTAAGTCAATTTTAACATTCTAAAGATCCTTTTTCAAAAGTGTTTGTTCATTATAACTGTTAAAAATGTTAAGAATCTCTACATTGATCTCTCTATCTAATCTGGTGCCATGACTTAATTCTCCATCTTGTCATGACGATGAACCACAGTAGATGGTCTGAAATGTGTTGACTAATTATCTCTATTGTGATTTCTCCGAAAATACTTGAACACATGGGATGTGATTTAATTACAAAGAGACATGTCTGTTGGGTATTTTGATAATAATATACAATTTGAGTTTTTCATTTTAAATATTCATTTATCACTCAAATATATCTCTCTCCCTTACACATGTGAGCTCGCATATCTTAAGTTTTCAACATTGTGATCTCTACACTCCTTTCATGGTTATTGGTTGAATTTGTAAGGTGTGATTGCTTGATGAAGATAAAAGAACTATAATATATATTCATTAGTAATTACCATAGTCTAGAAATAGTGCTTGTGTCCATTGCACTATATTTTTCGACATTTAGAGGATTTCCCCCCTTTTCTCCTTTCTCCACCTTATATTGTCCCATCTTTGATTGTGCCCCAACTTTGTTTGTGCTCCAATTTTTTATTGTTCCCTCACATTTGAGTCTCCCCCTAGCTTTAACATCAATGTTAACATTTCTCTCAAATCACTCTCCTAAATGATTTGCTCAATTATGAAACAAACGAAATGCTAAATAATTGAAATCCCTCACGTGTTAGTAGCTTAATATCTAACATAATTTAGTAATCATCTAGTTTTAAGGATTTTGTATGCCTTAATCCTAAATTTTTGTTAGGGTTTTGGACCTTGTAGAATATTTTTAAAATTCCACTTATGTCTATCCCTAGACCTAAGTAATGGAGGTTGACATGGCATCCTCACAATGCCATGGCGGTGAACAAGGTGCGTCAACTTGCAAGAGGCATAACTTCTATTAAGAAACTCGAATTAAGGTGATTTTCACATCGTTGGAAAGCTCTTAGTGTGTAAAACAATATTAAGGGATGTGAATTATGGTTGCAAAGTGTTGACTCCAAAAAGTGGCAATTGATGGCTCAAAATAATTTTAGATCTCAAATTTCCAAACTAGGACCTATCACTAAAGTGGGCTTTTCAATTCAATTCCTCCCATTTTTCTTCCTAAAAAGTTACCAAAATAAATGAAAAATTGCATAATAATTCATTTTAAATCTTGAAAAGTGAAGATATGAATCAAACATGTTCACTTTTTTTAACAAACTAGAAATTTTACATTTGCAAGCTAACATTATCTTTAAACTTTTTCTTGGGGTTTACTATTAACCTCTATTTCACAAACAATTATGAAAATATCCATAAAAATCTATACATAATCAATAAATGTGGACAGGAAAAGTCATTAGTCTACCTATTAACATAATAACAAATATCATATAATAATTTACAAAAAAAAATATTAAAAAAACCACCATCTTAAAAAAACACCTTCAACATTTTTATCATTATTCAACACACTCTCAATTGTCTTAAAAAAACACCTTCAACATATTTTTTTTTTTTTTATCATTATTCAACACACTCTCAACTCTCAATTGTCTTCCCACTAGATTAACTTCTTAATATGATCAATTATTAAGAAGTACTCTATTTATGAGTAACTGCTCTCACACATTTGTTATTCACCACTATGTAAGTCATTCATCTACTAACTCAACTTTTTATAATATAAGTAAAGGTCAATTTTTATAATATTTCAAATGTCATTGTTTTTTTTTTTTTTAAAGATTTTAGCTTGGAATCTAAAGTGATAGAAAGTATTTGCACTTTCCTCAACTTTAAAAATAAAATAATTACATTAAAAAATTACTTATCTTATTAAAACATTTTATATATTTATTTAATCTATTTAATGTTTCATAATGATATTATAATTTATTATTATTATTATTATAAAAAATATTTAGATTTATTATTATATTTATTAAAAATTATTTAAAAAATCCAACTAATAATTACGCTGTAAAGCATCTTATTTGAAAACAACTTTCCTAAAATATTACGTGTATCATTATAGACCATTGATGTTAATGTTAGATGATTAAACTATTGTGCGCGTTATGATTAAATACTGTTAGTTTTTCAGTTAATAAGTTGGTTGCCGAGCATCGGTAATGGCATCGGTTTCCAAAGACACAGTTTTAAGAGAGGCCACAGGCATTGGTAATGGCATAATTAGCAGAATTAGTGATCCGGGCAGGCGTTTGTGCTTTCAGCTCAGAGCTCCCATTTTCGACAGAGAGCCACAACGCGTGGCAAAAGCTTCGAGAGCTACAACAGGGAATACCAGACACCTTCCATGGTCGACATGGTTATGCGCTCCCAAACCCTCTTGGAAACGGCATCATCAAGCCCTTTTTCTGTTTCTACCGCGACTTTGATCTCTGCTCGGCGAACTTCCGAGAAACTTGCTAAAATCTCCATGCTAAGAAAATCATGTGCCAGGGTTAGCGATTTGCATTGTTTCGAAAATGGCAGATTCTGAGGTATGAGGTATGATTTTGTTAATCGTGTATAATTTTTCAAGATCGAGAAGAAGTGGTGGGATTGGAACCATTTCATACTATATTTGTTCTGTGCCCAATCTGTCTGTGTTTACCAATTTAATTAATATTTTTTTCTTGTTCGGAAGTTTCAAGACATCATAGCGTTCCCCGTTTCATAGGTTTCCCCTCCATTTCATCTCCTTGGTAACTCTCATGTAAATAATCGCGATTGTCAGTCAATTCTTATTCTGTCAATATATCCTTTCTTCGTTCAGTTCGTTACCATAAAGTTGTGAGACGAGATCGTTCAAGAAATTGCCAGTTCCCGTCATTGCTTTGTCGTTTGTACGTACAAAATTATTTAAAAGATTGTAGCAGTAGAATACATTTTTCTCTGCCTCAGAGTGAATTGAATACTTCGTCACGTGCAAATGCTCCAACTTGGCTTTGACAATTGTTGCGTATATATTTTTATTTTTAAAATTATCTCATTACAATTATAAAAATTTATAGTACTGTGGAACGTGGCTCTGTCAAAATGGAATTCTCATCAAAATAACATTGGAATAGACCTTTGCTTAATAGAATAACTTATCAATTATAACCTTCATTACCTTTTTCAAGTATCTATGATATAATTATAATCTTTTAACATTTTTTTTTAGCAATCTACATTTGCGTTCATAATCTAAGGGGCATTGTAAAGGTTTAAATAATGTAACATCTTATATTTTTTACGTCCGACACATTAGTCTTTACCTTTTAAAATAAACTATGCCGTCATTTAAAAAAAAAGTGTATGCCTACACCAACGCGGATCAACAACACATCTAAAACTTTCACTTTTCAAATAGATTTAATCAATTTGATTGATTCTATGTTCAACATATACTTAGTTTTAATGCTTATCAACTATCGTAGTGTATTATTATAGAATTTGTTAGATTGTATTGATTCTTGCTTCCCAATTTTTTTTAGGTATTTCACATTATTCCAATTCTAATAAATTTCAGCTAAAATTTCCTCATTATTATTTATAATATTCATTTATATATAAACAAATTTTATTTAGCAAAATGGTCCTTTTCTTTTAATAAATAAAATATTATATTTGTGCCACGGGACTTCCCACTCACTAATTTTTTTGGGATTTGAGATTATTCCAATTCTAATAAGTTCTTCAGTGATAAGTTCTTCATTATTATTTATAACATTAATTTATATATAAACATATTTTATTTAGCAAAATGGTCCATTTTACAATAAGATGTGTAATTCTTTGTTTTTCTTAAGTTGAAGTTGACCGATGACCTTTTTATACATGGTTAATGAGGTAAATCTGTGCATACATTCTTCCTGTTGCAATAGTTTTCTTAATTATATTTATGAAGTCTTGGACTAAAACTATAGTTGTACTAGTTATTGGCATTTCTTAAGGTGGATGAGGATCTTGATTCTCAAAGGAATATGCTCAACACATGCTTATCAACTGTAGTGTATTAGAGAGTTTGTTAGCCTGTTGCATTGACTTTTAATAAATTTAAAAAATTATATTAGTGCCACAAATTTCCTAAGGATTTGAGATTATTCAAATTCTAATAAGTTCCTCAATGATAACTTTCTCATTATTATTTATAATATTCATTTATATATAAACAAAATTTATTTAGCAAAATGGTCCATTACTTTTAATAAATTTAAAAAATTAGACTGGTGCCACTGTCATTATTATTTATAATATTCATTTATATATAAACAAAATTTATTTAGCAAGATGGTCCATTAATTTTAATAAATTTAAAAAATTAGACTGGTGCCACTGTTCATGTCAGAACAGTTTCTCTATATTACTCTTTCCTACTTGCATGATTTATGTGAGAGCATTTTTTCTATACTACACGTTCCTATGTTACTGCTTTATAGCGTTTCCTTTGCAACATATGGTGCAATTGCTAGTTATAATCATTAGTATAATAACCAGTTATTTAAAATAAATATTACTCTAATTCCTAATTAGATGTGTTTGAATTGTCCATTTCTAATGGGATTGGAATCAATCCTAATATAATATGTATCGTTGTGGTTTGTCTGCCACATGTTGATTATTTTGATCAACCCACACTATAATATATCTTATATTATTGTCATTTTTCGAGTGTCGTCTTGAATATTCGACCACTAACTCATGCTTAGTAATGACAAATATTTCTAATAAAATAGTTTTTAATCACATGCTATCCAATTCAAATACACTCGATATTAGTGTACAAACTTAAAAAATTATTTTTACAATATAAATACACATCTCCACTCTTCAAGCCAACCCAAAGCAAAGTTTGATCAATGAATTATTCATTGATTCATCTCATGTTTAAGTTTGGCCCCAATTCATTAAGCTCTTTATTGATTGTAATTAAATAACACTATAAAGAATAATTTTAATCATAGAACACAAAATAAAGATCACAAACAAGAATAAAGAAAAAAATCTTTATTTTTTTTATTACATTGTAGGCCTTGCCTTGCTTGCATGCTTAGGCTTAGGAAAATTACAAATTTATAGAATATGGACATTGTTCTAGATTTTTCTGCACGTGTTTTTCATGAGATGCATAGTGAAATTTCTATGGACGATGGGCAGTCAGTGTAATAGGCTCAACATAGCTGTGGGCGGTGACTGTCGTCGTCGACATAAAAAATGTTGGCTTCACATCTAACATTCTCCCACTTGAAGCCAAATGAAGAATCCTGAATCAACTCACACCAAGTCCTACCATGCCTCTACATAACTCATGTTTATTTCTTGGTAGAATCTTAGTGAGCATATCAACAGGGTTCTTATATATATGGATATTTTCCAAGGATAATTCTCCTTCCACCAATACATGCCAGATCTAATGGTACCTTAAGTCAATGTGCTTGGTTTTTGAGTGAAATGTTTGGTTTTTCACCAAGTGAATGGAACTTTGAATATCACAATATATAGAACATAATTGTCTTGCTTTATTCCTATCTATCTTAGGAATCGTTGCATACACAACATCTCTTTACAAGATTTTGTTGTGTCTATGTACTATGCCTCTGTTGTAGAGATAGATGCTATTCTTTGTAGCCTTGACACCCAAGATACTGTTGCACCTCCAAATGTATACAAATAATATGTAGTGGAATTTCTGGTGTCCATATCCCTAACCATATTTGCATCTGTAAATTCTTCAAGCATAGTCTCATTATGAACAAAACATAAAAAATAATGACTAGCATCCTTGAAATACCTCAAAATCCATTTTACCACTTGCCAATATTGTTTTCCTGGATTGGCAAGGAACCTGCTCACTAATCCCACTAAATATGCAATGTCTAGTCGTGTACATACCATGGCATACATAAAACTGCCAATTGTTGAAGCATAAGGAATCTTGCTCATTTTTTCCTTCTCCTTGTCATCATTATGACATAACTCAATATTAAGCTTGAAGTGGACTACAAGGGGTGTACCAACTGGATTTCGAATCCTTCATATTAATCTCTTCAAGCACCTTCTTGATATATTTTCCTTGTAACAACCACAACCTCTTGTTTTTCCTATCACACACAATCCTCATGCCCAATATTTGTTGTGCTGGACCCAAATCCTTCATTGTAAATTTGTTGCCCAAATATTTATTCAACTTATTGATCATAATATTATCATGCCCAACAATCAACATGTCATCCACATATAATAGTAATATACTATAATTTCCTTAATCATACCTCTTGATATAGACACAATCGTTAGCTTCCGGCCTATGAAAACCATGTTCCAACATGAATGAATCAAATTACTTATACCATTGTCGAGGTTTCTATTTCAACCCATACACACTCTTCTTCAACCTGCAAACTACGTCTCCTTTGCCTCTTTATATGAAGCCTTATGGATGTTGCATATAACTTTCTTCCTCCAATTTACCATGAAGGAAAACAATTTTTACATCTAAAGCATGATATATAGATGAGAGAGACTAGGGTTCTGAGAAAGGTTTTGACAGTTGACCATAGATGTTTGAAGGCTTGAAGGTTTCTTTGTATTGTACATTGGTTCTAGAAGTATGTTTCTTATTTGTATTGGGTATATCTCTACATGATTCTTATGTATTGGGCTCATTTTACTCTCTGCTGAAATGTTTTATGACAATCTAATAAGAAGAAGATTTCAAATGGTTTTCCCCATAGTGGGTTTTTCCCTGGTATTTGACCAATTTGGTGTCTCGTATGGTTGTGCTATTGTCTCCTTTGTCATTTCATATATTGTTCTATATTCAGTTACTATTTATGATTGGAAAAATTTCTAATAATTGGATGCATTTCTTAACAAAGAATTGACTTGGGCTGAAGTAATTGAATAAAAATAGAACAATATGAAAAATTAACATGGTATCAGATATAAGTTGAAGGAAAGCCCAAAAGGAGACAAGAATTTAAACCATCTTCCTTGGAAAATTTAAGGAACTTATCTAGTCAAAGTTAAGATGTCTTCCTCTACCTCCAAGGAGCATGAAAAGTTGGGTGACTAATAAAAATTTATTGCATGGAAAGTCAAATTGTAGATCATAGCAGACAAAAATGATGTGTTGGAATACATTCAAGAAATAATGCCCAAGCCTCGAGAAAATGCTTCCACTTCCCTTAAAAACCGGTACAAGAAAGGTGAGTCCAAAGCAAAGAAAATTATAGCTAATGGTTTACAAGATCATTTACTTACGTATGTTGGGACTTTAAGGAAGTCTAAAGACATGTATGATAATATACCAAGCATGTATGAAATAAGAAAATTTAATGAGATCATCACTTTGAAAGATCAACTCAAAGAAACTAATATGAACAAAGGAAAAATTGTACAATCCTATATCACGGGCATATATCATCTTAGAGATCAATTGCAAAGAGTTAGGGAATCTGTTCCTGATAGGGTATTATTGATTGTGACTCCTAGAGGTCTCCCTCCTGTTTGGAAAACCTTCATTACTATAATAGGCAACAATAATGTCCTTCCATCATTTGATCAGATTTTTGGAAAGCTCACTCAAGAGGAATCAAGGATGGTTTCAAGAGGTAGAATTCAAAAACATGAAGAGGGATAGCCCGCTGCATATATCACTCATAAAAAAAAGGGAAAAGGAAGTCGATCAAGCTCAATAAATCCTTCTCCTTGCCATTCTAACAAAAGGAATAAATCATCACACATTGAATGCTATAATTGTCACAAGAAGGGTCAGTATGCACGATATTGTCCCGAGAAGAGCAAAGGACCACATTACAACACTAGAAGCAACAACATAAAATAAAATAATAAAATAATAAAGATGATCGAAGAAATAACCACGATATAAGATAAAAAAGAGGAAGAAGAGATATCTCAAGCGACTGTGAATAAGATCACCCTCATTAAAAGAATTCAAGGTATGAAAGTAATGCTGTAAATAAATTTGAATACATTCTTATTGATTCCCTTGCTATTTCTTCTCCTCTAAATTCTTGAGATAACTGGTTGGTTGATAGTGGGGCCACTCATCATTTCTTTAGATATAAGAAAGTTCTCTCTAATCTAGTAGAGAGGGAAACTAAGTTGAAGATTATTCTTTGAGACAACTCCACTCTTCCCATGAAAGGTTTTGGGTGCATCAAATTTCATTTGAATTTCTAGGAATCAGTTTTGTTGCATGATGTTATGTATGTGTCGGGATTGATGAATAATTTGGTATCTATATCTGCATTGTAAGATAAAGGGATGAGTGTTTCATTCATCAAGGGAAAATTTATGACTTGGTATGTTGGTTCACCTATGAGAGATGCATTCACATTAAGATCAATATTTGAAGGACTATATAGAGTCACTGGAAAGCCACTTCTAGCATTGGTTCATAATACCAATCATCTGAGTGAGTTTTGACAACCGAATATTGGTTCATCTGCATTATTATTCTCTACTAAAATTGAATAAATTGGTCTAAGGTATTTCGGATATTCAAGCCCATCATGATGGAGTATTTCCAGGTTGTGCGAGTGGAAAGAAAACAAGGGGACCATTCCCCTCTGTTGAGAACAAGACAAGTGAAATTCTCCATATCATTCAATATGATATATGTGGTTCGATGCCTGTGCATTCTATTGGTGAAAATCTCTTCCACATCACTTTCATTGAGGACTTTTCAAGAAATACAAGGATATACTACTTGAAACACAAGGATGAACCCGTTGAAATGTTCACGGAATTCAAAGCTTTGATAGAAAATAAAATAGGGAAGAGAATCAAAGTATTCAAGTCTGAAAATGGTGGGGAATACATGTCAAACAAGTTCATATCATTTTGTCAGAAAGAAGGGATTGAAAAGGAAGCAATTGTGCCATATAGACCTGAAAAAAATGGATTACCAGAAAGGAAGAATAAGTCTATATTAGAAGTTTTTGTGCCATACTCCATGATCAAAATGTGCCAAAGTTCCTTTGGGGAGAAGCTACACATGTTATTGTATATTCAAAACAAGGTGCCTCATTAAGCATTAGAAAAAAAGACCCTCGAAGAAGTGTTCACATGATTCAAACCCGACATTAGCCATATTCATATCTTTGGGTGCCCTGTATATTTTCATGTGGCGAAGGACAAAAGGAACAAGCTGGAAGCTACAGGAAGAAAAGGCACATTTTTCAGTTATTGTGAAAATTCTAAAGCATATAGAATATATATTCCTGGTCAAGGAAGGTTGAAATTAGCAAAGATGTAACATTCGATGAAGATGTTGCTCTTGGAAAATAAAGAGACCTTCCTCCACCTTCTCCTGCAGAGAAAATGAATGATGATAGGGATATTCTAAACGGTACTTTTGTGCCCAAGTCTGAGATTGATATCGTTGATGCTCCCATGTATCCTACGGATCCCTTAGATACCCCTCCAAGTGATCCTCCTTCTAGCAAGAGATGAATTTGTCCGCGCAACACTCTACATGACGCTGAAAGACATTTCCTATTTGAAGATCATTTAGAGAAAGGAAGCATCCATGAAGGTACTATGGATATGTTGCCTTCATGAGAACTATGATTCAAGCGTAACCTTCCTCATTCGAATAATCCATAAAATATCAAGTTTGGAAAGATGTTATGGCTGAGGAATACTAATCAATTATAAAGAATGATGTATGGGATGTTTTGCCGAGACTAAAGGGGAAATCTGTGGTGACTTCAAAGTGGCTATTCAATATCAAGCATGGATTTGATGGTAGCATTGAGAAATATAAGGAAAGGTTTGTGACTCGAGGTTTCTCATAGGAATAGCGAGAAGAATATTATGATATATTTTCACCTATGGCTTGATACACAAACATTTGTTCGATAGCTTCCCTTTCCGCAAGTCAAGGATGGACTCTTCATCAGATGGATGTAAAAACCACATTCCTCCATGTTGTATTAGAGGAAGATGTGTATGTTGAAAAACCATAGGAATTTGAAGTAGAAGACCGAGGAACACATGTTTTCAGGTTGAAGAAGGCATTGTATGTGTTAGTATGAATCTTTTGTCGTAAAATATCACTTTAGCTATGCATAAAAAATAGCCCTAACATCGATTATGGCTGCAAAATATCGTTAATTTTGCTGCACAAATTCAGATCTAAGCACAAAAGACATTAACGGGATAAAATACGCAAATGTGGCTCCCATAAATCAATAGACAGAAGACAAAAATGTATTTGAAGAATTTTTGTAATGCCTGCTAAAGAAGAATGGAGCTTTTTGAGAGGAAAACAAGAAAGGTGTTTTTCGGTTCTCCTCTGTGGGATGGGTTCTTGAAATTCCTTAGTGTTTCAGATCTAACATTTCTCTCTCTTATGGGTGTAGAAAAGCAAACATAGAACTCAATGGGAGTTCACGAAAAAAAAGGAAAATGGTGACCAAGAGTAGATCCAGAGTGATCTAATGCAATGAAGGTGACTAATGAATGGGTAAAAACCCCCTATTTATAACAAAATATTGGGACGGTCTAGAACTCGGCGCATGAATAAAATATTATTAATCGAATTCTAGAAGCACCTTTTAGGAATATTTTATTATATTTGTTCGGGTGGAAGATTCTTGACTTGGGTCATTCTTTATTTATAAATAATAAATAAATAAATAATTGTTATCATTTTAGGGGAATGATGGAATATAATTAAATAAATAATGGTTTATTTAATTATTTATGGATGATTTAATCAAATTTAACTAAAGATATGTTAAATATTGGTTTAAATAACTTGTTCTTAGGAAATATTAAATAAATAAGGATTTATTTAATTAATTTCCTTGTTTTGGGTTAAATATGACCAAATGAGTTATTTTATATGGTGAAAGCAATTTTACTTAGGGTAAAATTGGTCTTACATGGTGTACTTGGGTTCATCTAATAATAATAGGTTAGATGACCAAAAAAATGGTGTAACAGTATGGTATGAAGCAAGCCCTGAGAGCTTGGTACACTCGCATAGACATTTATTTGATGAAACTAGGATTCACAAGAAGGAATGAAAATCATAATCTCTACTTCAAGGTAGTCCAAGGTATGTCATTGATTTTGGTTTTATATATTGGTGGTATATTATTAATAGGTAGTGAGCCCCTAATGATCGAGTGTAAGAGGGAGCTAACCTTTGAATTTTAGATGAAGGACCTTGGATTCCTGCACTACTTTCTAGGCCTTGAGGTATGGCAAAGTCCTGGTGAGATTTATGTTTCACAAGGAGAATATGTTGTGAAGGTGTTGGAAAGATTTAGAATTTCACAATGCAAATCCATGACTACATCGATGGAAATGAACTTTAAGAAGTTGTATGTAGAAGTTGCAGGACTTGATTGGGGCTTTGATGTTTCTTATGAACACTCATCCAGACATATGTTATGCAATGAACACATTGATTCAATTCATGAAATATCCCCTCCACACCCATTGGATTGTTGTCAAACATATATCGAGATATTTTCATGGGACGATCACACCTGGTCTAAGATATTCTACTGGAGATGTTCGACTTCATGGATACATTGATTCTGACTGGGCAGGAAATGTTATCGATAGGAAGATTACATGTGGATGTTTTTTTAGTCTTGGGTCTTACATGATAGCCTGGATGAGCAGGAAACAACAATATGTAGCATTGAATACTTCCGAAGTAGAGTATATTTCCGCTAGCATGGCTAGCTCTAAATAAGTTTGGTTGAGGAAGCTCTTTGGAGATATATTTGAGCAGGTCCTAGACACTATAGTGATATATTGCGAAAACAAGAGTGGGATCCATTTGGCATAGAATCCTTTGTTTCATGACAAGTCTAAGCACACAGAGATTCAAGATCACTTCATTTTAGACATGGTGTAGAGAGGAGCTATTAGAATCCATCAAATATTGGTAGATGAACAAATTGCAGATATTCTTACCAAAGTTTTACTGAAAGGGAATTTATTAATCTTTAGAGAGAATATTGGACTTATAGATGTGACCCCTCCTGATAAGGGGAAACATTGATCGAGGACAATCAACGAGCTCTTCCCCCTCCCCGGTTGAGCTCCTAGGGTGAGGATTGAGATAGAGGGCTCCTCGGGTTGATGGATGTCAAGAAAATAGGGGATCAACCCTATTTTTCACCCATGGGATGTGTGTGATACTTCTCCATTTTTAAAAGTTGGGTATCTTCCCCACCTTTATTTTTTGCAGAGTATACCCCAGTTGGCATCATACCTACAAGCACGGCTTGTTGGGATTGTTCCTCCCCGTCTATCCAACAGGTTAAGGAGGATTGGAGGCATGTGATCCTTATCTCTTGGTAATTTAGGTAACTCGTCCAAGTTGGATTATGATGCAAGTATTCTACCTCATGACCCTTGGGGGTCAATGATGGGAAGATCAATAAGAAATAGGATTGGGTTGATATTTTCTCCCCTTTGTGATTCTAGGTTGAGAATATGCTCCCCAACGTGATTCTAGGATTGATATGTGCTCCCATGTGTGTTTGATATCTTATTTCTCGATATGGGGTTGAGATATGTGACTCCTCTATGAGACAGAGTGTGGAATTTAATGCCCCTGGATTCTTCTTTTTTTAGATTCAAGAATTTTTTAACATCTAGAGTTGAGAAGAGATGGTCACGACATGATGAAAACATGACAAGATGATGTGATGATCAAAAAACAAACATTGGCAGGTGTAATTCTTCCTATTTGAGGGAATGTTAATATTTGAAACTAGGGTCAAATTCCACCTTGGATAGCTCACATGACAAAGATGATGATTTCATTGAATTCCTCTTTTTGATAAGACAAAAATCGACCTAAATATAACCTCATTTGGATGAGCAGAAGTTGGTTTTTAAATTTATGAACCCTCTGATAACATTGGATTAGGTCACCATCACACAAATGTACAATTGTACAGGTTGACCTTAACATCAAGTGGAACCTCATGGAAGCCTATAAATACAAGATTCCTCAAGCTCATTTGTACATCATCATCAAGCATTCTCTTCTCCTCTTTTATTTTTTGGCTTGCACATATCTGATCAAGGAAAGTTCGTGCAAGGGTCTACGGTTATAGGCTTGAGGCTCGCACATGTCTAGGGTTTATGTTTCCAGTTACACACATGCCACTAGACATATTCAAATGCTGTCACTTGCACATAGTATTTTAGAGTGTGACTACAATGGCCCAATCACGTGCATAAGAGTCTAAAGGGAGTGACTAGTGTTTTAAGGAGGTTCTGGGAGGTTTATTCCCCAGTCGTTCGCTTGCAGTACCTTAGAGAGTGACTGGGAAGGCTAAGTGTTATGAAACCAGCTCCAAAAATAGAAGAAAAGAGAGATCAACGCCTTAGAAATAAGCCACTTTGAGGGGGAATCTCCTTTAAATTACATAAATGAAAAATTATTGGATTATACAATTGAAAAAACCTCCTTCTATATATAGGAGTCGATAAGGTCACAATATAATCCTATCCAAACTAACAATAATAATGTAAGGGCACAATAGTAACAATATGGGGCTTACAGGGGTACAACAATAACAATAAGGGGGCTACACTAACAACAATAAGGGACTACACTAGTAATATAGGGACCTAACATGCCCCTCTCCTTCAAAAAAGTGTTGTTCTCAATGCTTGAGTAGCTTTGGATGCTTCTATATAAAATTGTCATCCTCCCATGTAGAATCTTCAGTGCGTAAGTTCTTCCACTTGATGAGATAATTTGAAATTGATCGATTTCGTAGCTGTCGAGTTCTTGTTTCTGTGACTGCTAAGAGCGAACTGGAGACCCACTTATATATTCTGAAGAAGCAATGTCATCAATCCATGAGCGCAAAGAAAATATTTGGCTATTATTAAATTTTCTCTTGGAAGAAACTAAACAACCTCTCTGAGTTGAGTATTTTTCAATAAGCCTTTGAAACTTCAGAGACAACTTATTCTTACATAATTCTTCCCAGTGAAAGGATCTTAATATGGAACTAGCTTTAATCCTTTACCAAAGGGCAACAAACAATATATTCAAAAGTCATAAATGCAACGAGAAGAGCTTTTGATAAATAATATCAAGTCTTTTTCCAACCATGCAAATCTCAGAACGAATAAGCGCGAGGTTTGCTTGCAAAAATATACAATGGTTCTTAAAATTATAAAGGCGATGTTTAATTTGAGCAGATAAAGGAATGAGAAAAGACTCTCTACATTGTTTTAAGAATGCTAGATCTAATGTCATATTGGAGACCTGCAAGTGTGTCCATTTGAAATGATGAACTTTAATCGTAATGACCCTTCCTTGTAGGGTTGTAGTAACTGAATTTAGGCTTCTATGATCCAATCTTATGTGTTCGGAAATATTTTCTCCTTCGGTCTACAAGTAGAGTGAAATTTTATAGAGTGCCATGTGTCACTTTTTCCTCCTTTGGCTTTGAAATTGATACACAAGAAACTACAGTCCGTGTAATTTTGGCGATTTTTTTACAAAATTCCAATCCAATGCTCAGAGAGAGAGTTATGACGATTTTTCCAAAGTCACCTTTTTTATATGAAATTTGGGAGCCTGAAAAAACCCTAGATTCCACAGATCATATCTCCTAAAATATTATGAAACAATATTTGAAATTCTTACACTATGTTCCTCTAGATTGCAGCTTTGCATGGTAAAAATTTCAGCTTTTGAACCTTCATAGAAAAACCGTTGTAGCGAAAATTCCAAGATGACCTTTTTGAAGAAGAGAAACCCTAGAATCCAAAGCTATGATACCAAATGTTATGAAACCAACTCCAAAAATAGAATAAAAGAGAGATCAACGGCTTATAAATAAGCCACTTCAAGGGGGAAACCTCCTTTACATTACATAAATGAACAATTCTTGGATGATATAAATTACAAAACCTCCTTCGGATGTATAGGAGTCCTTGCGGGCATAGTATAATCCTAGCCGACCTAACAATAATAATGTAAGGGCACAATAATAATAATATGGGGGTTATAGGGGTACAACAATAACAATAAGGGGGCTACACTAACAACAATAAGGGACTGCATTAGTAATATAGGGAACTAACATCGAGTTGCTTGCATATATGCCTAAAGGGTGCGACCGAGGTCTGAGATAGGTCTGGGTAAATTCTTCCTCAGTCACTCGCTTTTCATTCTTTAGTGAGCAATTGGAAAATTCACAATTTCTCTCATATAGTGTCTCTGGGAATGACTACGAAGCTATAGCCACTCATGGAATATATTGATGAGAGCGACCATGAAGTTATAGCCGCTCGCGGAATATATTGATGAGAGCGACTACGGTTCTAAGCTAGGGTTTGATAGTTGACCATAGATGTCTGAAGGCTGGAAGTTTTCTCTCTATCCTACAATGATTCTAGAAGTTTGTTTCTAATTTTTATTAGGTAAATCTCTACAGGATGTTTATTTATTGGGTTCATTGTACTCTCTGTTGAAATATTTTATGACAATCTAACAAGGAGAAGATTTCAATGTGTTTTCCCCATCGTGGGTTTTTCCTTGGTCTTTGACCAATCTGGTGTCTCTTATGGTTCTTCTATTGCCTCCTTTGTCATTGCATATATTTCTCTATCTTTAGTTACTATTTATGATTACAAACATTGCTAATAATTGGATGCAATGCTTAATGAAGAATTGAGTTGGGATGAAGTAATTGAATCAAGATAGAGGAATATGAAAAATTAACATCCAGGAGAACAGTCTTGAATTAATTTCTAAGCCATTGTAAATTATTTTAAATGACTTCGAATCTATATCTAATAGATGGGACACATGCATTTCATTGGGTTAAAAGGCATCCTTGTTGAGGCTATAGATGTATGTTGGTAGTAGTGGTCATGCCTATAGTATTGAAGTTAATATTACACTATGATTTACTTCGTCGTCTTTGTCTTTCCCTAAATTCATTATCATATCTCTTTGATAATGGATCTAAGATCCTTCCACTATTATGCTTTGGAATTCTATCTTTTGGAATAATTTGGTTTCTATGGATGTGGGACCCTTAATACAGGACTTTTCCTAAACAAGAGGAGCTTCAACTATATGCTTGGATAATGGTAAGATGGTCACTCTTGGAAGGTCATTTTGTTATCTTTATTTTTCCATGTTTCCATATATTGTTTAACGCCATGGAATTCAAATTATGTCACTTTAATTTTTAATGAGGATATTGAGATGATGAGATACTGATTAGGGTTTCTCTTGAGATGCTTTGTGGAGATTTTTATGGTTGGTTATTTCATGATAACATATCTTTGAAGTGAAAAAATTATTGTAATTCCTAGGGTAGCCTTGGAATTAGTTATTATCTTTAAAATTAGATTTAAAGAATGAAGAGTCCAAAAAATAAACTACCGTGTATTACCCTTCTTAGAAAAACGATATCTAAGGAGAGGAATTTTTGCCTATATAAAGTTGCAGGAACATTATTGCAAGTGCAAGGTCACTTATAAATGTTTCAATCTTGGTTTTTTGCAAGGGAGAATCAATACAACAGTTGATTCGCTTGCATGAGGACATGCAAGATGATTGGCATGGGGGGATGCTAGGCTTTAAAATTTTTTGTATATAATGCATATTTTTACCCATATGATGCCCTACTTATTCCCTTGTTTTACTGGCTTATGAACTTATACCTTGAATTTCTACATTCTTTTGATGCAATAGCGAAGATTTGTGTTTGGTTTGTATTTTATCTAGGAACACATTTTTTATATGCATTATAAGTGGACCACTTCATTATTCAAGCTTACCATGAAGAAAAATCCTAGCTGTTAGTACAAAAATGTGTTTGGAACTATTTTAGACCCTATTTGACATTTGGAGGTGCATTTATCTTTCACTAACTTATTCCTACATTAAAGAGAAACATTCTTGCACCAATTGGAGCTTTCATACATTGGAAACTTTTCGGGATAAACCGAATATGTTTTTGTCCAAAATTATGTTTTAAAACATCCACATGATACGGATGGATTTTTAGAATTTAATTAACGCTTCAACCCCAAATTCGCATTAGTTTTCAAACTTCCAAATTCCTCCTTGATTTTCATGCAGATGAAGGTGATTTCGAAAATAATGGAACGTGGGTTTTTGTTCCCAATATAGGAAATTGAGTAAATTGTGGGTCGGTTTTCAAAATTCACCACTCTTTGGGAGATCTGAAGGGTTCTTTGAGGCATATTTGTGAGAAAACAAAATTTTCCATAATTCTAAAATTATGCCCAAATTTGCAAAATTCATGTCATATTTGCATTTCCTTGATTGGATAATGGTTGTGATTGTCTCGACTTGATGGAAAATAGTTTGGATTTGAATCTTCATCTTGTTTGTAAAGGATTGGCTTGTCTAAAGCCAAATTTGTATTATTAAAAAATTATAAAAATAGTTATGCTAGAGGACGAGAAGCCATTCCATACTCTTGTGGTGTTGGTTTAGACTAGGAGGAACCTCTTTCTTGGGTGTTGGATCTTGATCGTTCATGATGTATAAGGTTGATTTATATTTCCAATAGAAAATAACTCTTTTTTTTGGTAGTTTAGACTAATCCTAATCTTTCCATTTTTTCCTCCTCCCATCCCACCCATGGGTTTCAAATTGGTGACCTTGCAGACGGAGTGCCTTAATAGTGCACCCCATCACCAACTGCTCTACACCACGTGGGCCCAATAGAAAAAAAACTCTTATGCCAGGTTTTACTTTGAAATTTTCATGCAATTATGATTACGTAATTTGATTCATATCAAGAGGAAACAAGCTAGTTGGGGGCCCCAAACCTAGCTTATTGTCCTCACTTGTTGATTTCCTTTGTGTGCATTATTTTAATTAAGTTTCAGATCCGTTAAATCATGTTTTACTTTTTCTTCCATTGGGTGTGCAAATGTTTGCATTTGATCTCAGATCTAGAGACTTTTGTGTGAAAATTACACAATGCCTCTTCTCTGCCTTTATTTTATTTCATATATTTTGGATTTTCCTATTATAATTTATATTTTAACATTAATGTGTTGAATCCATGATTATTTCTCTCAAAAATTGAGGATTGTGGAATACATATTGTGTGCATTGTTTTATTAATCAAATATTTCATTTTATCTATCTATGTGCATGGATTTGGTTATATAATCATTGCAAAATGAGTTAAATCTCAGTTGTCAATGATGCATATCGATTTTTGTTGTGAATTCTATCCTTACTTTGCAACAAATATTTTGCACAAAGAACTATGATGAGTGAGCAATTAATGCTCTTCATTACCAGTTTCAATTCCAGGGAATTCCATTGATTGTTAACACATAAGATCCATTGTGATTTGAAACCTCTCTATCATATTGTATCTCAAATCATATCAGACCCGTTGATGAATGGTAATGTGAACTGGAAGACTTAGTTGCAAGATTTTTTCGAATTTTCACAAATGGTGGTATTTCGATATGGATAAGACATTGACTTACCTCCTTTCATATGTATTAATTATATAAATTCAAGTCAAAGGAATTGTTTAAATGAATTTAATTGTTTATAAAATTGTGACTTTATTTCATTTTGAATGAAGTAGTGGTTTTTAAGGTATTTCCTTCTTGCGTTATTTTATATGAGCATTGGAAACATTCTTTTTAATTTATTTTCATTGGGACCGTAAGCTAATTTAAAAGACTCAAAGCTTGAATAACAATTTGAAGAGGAACATGAATGGATTTGCTCACACTTTTATGGAGGCTTGAAAAGAGAATCGTGTTAGGACCTTGTTATTCATACATCAGTGGCATATTGAGTTGTACTAATCTCTGCATTAGAACAATTTCAACAGAAGATGCATGCCCTATAGTTTCTATTGTGAATTTTCATAGCATCCTATCTCGTGTTGGATTTAATATTTAGAGCATAATATCTTGTAAAATACCATCAACCTATGGCTTAATGATCGATTATGCAAGGTGGTTTGTTTAGAGAAATTTTTGGGATCTTGTAATCTTTATTGAAATTTATGGTAGTGTATTTTATGCCTATGTTATTCCATAATGTTCTAAGCCTCAATATGTACCACACGAATGCACACACAAGTTTTAGGAATATTGAGCCTTAATAAAAAAGGATGTGTGTATATTTTTGTGTGATATTTTGATTGAGTGATTAGAACACTTGGCTGATGAAGGTGGAATGATAAAATGCACATTTGGTTTATCACAGAGGATTGGAACATATCTAGAAGAATTTTTTTTCTACGTGTCATAGAGTAGTTTGCAATAAGATCGAGTGCAAGATTACAACAAAGTTGGTTATTTTATTTTGTGAAGGTCGTATTTACATTTGTTTAAGTAAATTCTTAGGTTCCCAGTTAATTGATAGTTCAATCTTTCTCTAAAATTTGGGTTTATTCTCTAGTTACTAGTTAGGGTTTTCTTTCAATGCTAGAAGATTGCAGGAATGGTGTTTTTGGTAGTTAGGGTTTTCCCTTCTAATTTCCAATAGTTGGAGTTTACTTTCAGTTGTTAATGATGAAGTTATACTTCCATCTATTGATGAGAACTTTAGGAGTAATTTAGTATGGTTTCTAAAGATTCCTTTTGAGTGGAGGAATACAACATATACTACACCCAACACTAACTAATCCATGTAAAATATTGCTTGGGGAAATTACCTCTATATCAATTGGTGTGTGTGGAGTGTAAAAACTCTGGTTAAACTTTATATGTAAATATTATTATTGATAAAAGATGAGATACGAGATATGATTACAATGGGGAATCACCAAGGCTTTAAATATGGCCTTATGGTGTCCCTTGGCGAAGAGGCATGATCTTTGATCATGCCCTTTCACTTAATAAAACCTAAGATAACTATATCTAACTAATAATTAATAAAATATACATAACATTTCCCCTCTCTTAAAGATGATTTGTCCTCAAAGCATACATAACGATGGACAATGTTGACGAACGCCTGGGTTTCTTGAGCGGTGGGCTCTTGCTTCCCACATTTTAAAAAGATCGTGAAGCATCTTCTCGAGCTCCATATGTTGGTGATGTGGATAGCGACAAGATTTGATATTGACAGGGTCGGGTCCTTTCTTGACTTCTATTGGATGTTCATGTTCCTTATTAGGAGGTATTTTTATTGGCAAGTCTTGGAAGACTTTTTTGTGTGTCCGAACTAGTCATTGTTCTTCTGGTGACTCTTCGTGGCTCCCTTTTGAAGATAACATTTGTAACTGATGACATTGTACTGTAGATGTTGGTGCTCCTATTTGAATTATCTTCGTCATCAGAGAGGAAGATACGAATTGATCTTCTGGGGCTTGGAATCCATACAACCTGTGTTTCTGCCCTTTCCACTTAAAACTTATAAACTGCTTTTGATGGTTGGCAGAATAAGTACCTGAAGTTTGTAGCCATTGAATTCCTAAGACCACATCTACTCCTCGTAATGGAATGGTGTAGAATGGAGATTCTAAATGAAAGTTTTTTATTTGTAGTTTGACCTTATGGCATTTCCCTACTTTCTCAATCTTCTTACCATCGGCCACCATTACCTTCATATTAGGCATGGGGAAGGTAAATATGTTAAGTCTTTTTGCCATGGTTGAATCTAGAAAATTGTGGGTACTGCCATTGTCGACGAGAACCATTACGTTGTTGTTCTTGATATGTCCTCTTAACCTTAGGGTTTGAGGTTGTGATATGCTTGTCATAGCTGATAATGACACTTGCGGAATAGTTTCCCCATCCACTTCTGGAGAGAACTCTAAGTTGTCTTATAATCCTTCTATATATGAATCATTATTGTTAGCGTCATTATTTGCTTCACAACTGTATAGATTTTTCGCTTTTCCATTAGCACATTTGTGCTTAGGGTCCTAGTTTTCACCGCAACGCTTGCACTTGCCCTCTCTCATTCTTTGTTTTTCCATACTAGATTTTTCTTCTTCACGAAGATGGAGTGGGACATATTTTGTGTCATCTATATTTTCAGATTGAGGAAATATTTGTCTCAAATATACTTTTTCTGGTTTTGATAACCTTTCAAATTTCTTTTCAGCAACTTTTGCTTTTTGCCTTGCTATTTCTACTGATGTAATTTCATGAAGTTCGAGCTCTTCTTGTATATGGATTTTAAGTCCTGAGATGTAAGACTGGATTAGACGAGATTCTGACAATCCCGGTACTCGTGTTGCCAAGGTCTCCCATTCTCTAGTGTACTCATCCACATCTCCTTTTTGGCGTAATTTGATAAACGTTGAAAAAAAACTTTTCTTCTTTTATGCCTTGAAACCTTTTGAAGAATGCATCCTTAAATTTCCTCCAACTGATAGCGAGCGTCATCTTTTTCCACCACATATACCAATTATATGCTTCTCCTTCCATTTTCATGGAAGCATGCTTAATTTTTTCGTCATCACTAGTAATGTCATAAATCTCAAAATATTCTTCCGCTTTATTAAGCCATGCAACGCTATTTTTTTCATTACCATCAAACTTGGGTAGCTCGATTTTGGCTTTTCGCTGATACGCTAATGGTGGAACAAGAAGGGGATATTGATTAGCAAATCTGCATTACTATCTTCTTGATGATGCGGGGAATCGGTCTTTTCCTGATGCTCTTATGAGTTCCCTGAATCTGTGGAATTGTTTTGTTGATTTTGTTCCATATTAGGAAATATTGGGGATTGTGTCTGACTTAACTTATCTATCTTATCATTTAGCTTATTGAAGAGTTCTGTCATCTTGTTCATTGCTTCGTTATGCTTTTCTGTGGCCTCGTGATGATTTAGCCACATTTGTCTTTCTATTCAATTTGTTGTATCATGAACCTTTTTGATGTCATTGGAGTGTCTTGCAACTGTACCTTCAAGATCGATTAATCTTTTTCCGAATTCTTCAGAATTATTATTGATCTGTTTCTCGAGATCCACCAATTTCTTCTGGAATTCGGCCATCGACATTGATGAAGACATTGAACGTGTATGAGGTGGGGAATATTTTTCTGCCAGTTTTTCCCTCTTTTTTTTTTAAAATTAATTAATTAATTAATATTTAATTAATTAATTAAATTAATTTTTTTTGAAATAATAATAATAATTTCTATTATTATTATTATATATATATTTTAAATAATAATAATAATAATAATTATTATTATTATTTTATTATTTGAATTATATATATATATATATATATATATGGGGAAAAAGATTGTAAACCTTGAAAAGTCACGTTGTTTTTAAAAGTCACTTTGTTTTGAAAAGGCACGTTGTTTTGAAAAGGGGAAATGGGTTTTAATACCATGGGCAATTACCATGGGCCCAAAAACCACGAGCTTGTAAACCACGAGCAATTACTCTTCCTTTTTAATTTTACTTTGTCTTCACATGTACGTATATGTACTTCTTTATATATATATATCTCTCTTTTTACTTTTTCTTTTGGAACTATTTTCTTTTATATATATATATATATATATATATATATATATATATATATATTTTAATTTATTTCCCCCTTGTGTTAACTTTCCTTCTTTCTTTATTTTATTAATATATATATATTATATATATATATTTCTTCCTTCTTTTTTTAAAAAACAAAATGTTGCTACCCACAAGCACTTGGTTTTTAAAAAAATCTGCAATTTTGGAATTTTCTTGTAATTCCTTAATTCTGGGTGATCACACAGATCCCGAAGAGTGATGGCTCTGATACCAATGGAGTGTAAAAAATCTGGTAAACTTTATAAATATATATTATTATTGGTAAAAGATGAAAGATGATTACAATGGGGAATCACCAAGGCTTTAAATATAGCCTTATGGTGTCCCTTGGCGAAGAGGCATGATCTTTGATCATGCCCTTTCACTTAATAAAACCTAAGATAACTATATATAACTAATAATTAATAAAATATACATAACAGTGTGCATGGTTTTGGTTTTGACATAGGGAATATTCTAAGTAGAATCATCAAGATGTGTTCCTTATGTTACTCTGAAGGTATGTTGTCCTCTACTTATGCACATGGTATGCCAATGTGTACTATGTCAAAAATTATCTAGTCTCCACTAATTTTCCTTCTCTAATGGTGTCTCACTAACTCCTTTACTAGAATTTGATCAACTACATGCATGATGCAGATCTATCTTCTTTGTCATTATTGCCTAGGAAGCTACTTCTGTTGCATAAAACACTACTCTCGAAATATATCATATTTTTCCTTCCATGATATGTTTATCTTAACTTCTATGACATACCTCCTCACAACCTAAATGAAGGTTCTTCCATAGCTCATTCATCCTCTTCTTCCTTCTACTCTTGGATCTTAGCCTTGTTCCTTTATATTATTACCTAGCCATCCCCAAGCTCACCCTTACTGCACGAGGGGTTCAAATACTCATGGTGCCAAACTTAATATTTAAAACACCTTTATCACACAGTAACATCTTGAAAAAGGTAGGAACTGATTGAATTCATTTACCTCATGGGCCCTTCAAAAAATTTCTCTTAATAAAACTATAAGAGACTACAACTTCAATTAAAATTTTTGGAATAGACATGTTGTTGCTACTACAACACCCTCCGAAATTTTGGCCTACATAAAAATTTGAGATCCTGCTTTTACCTTGCAAGTTGTTGTTTCTAGTAATAAGATTCATTCCATGTATATCCTCAAATTTTTGTGGTCCCTTTGTGAAGAAAACTAATTGTCATCTTTTGGCATGGGAACTGTCAAATTTTGGCATGGGAAGTGTCGCACTTTGTGAAAGAAAAGTTACGGTGCATCGTAAGAGGCCACTTTGGCACCAATGGGTTTCATTTATCATATAGATATGTACTAGATTCATTCCCAAATATTCATGCATTGTCGCACTAGTGTCATCACTGTCATTGCAAAGTGTATCCTAAGTGTTGCACTTGGAGGAGAGTATTGTTTTGTCGTCACATTAAGGGGACCATGTTACTTTTGAGTCCTTAGTGTTTAATGTTTTTTTGTTAATTGTTTTGAGTGCATGATCATGTTCAAGTCCTACCTTGGTTTTATAGCTACTTCATTGATCCCGTACTTAGCCAAATTCTCAAAGATTTTCTGCTTGACCAAATTGAGCTCACTCTGTCATCCCTGAGCTATGAATTTCACACTGGAATTCCCCAAGCATGCACCCTTACCTCCTAGAAATATGAAATGCACAATTTTTTCCTCCAAGGACTATGCATTACGCAGTTACAGTGCTCAATCCTGGCCTCCTTGCCTACACAACTATGCAATCAATCCTCCCTTTCAGTCCCATTTTGCGCATGGAGGAGAGTATTGTTTTGTCGTCACATTAAGGGGACCATGTTACTTTTGAGTCCTTAGTGTTTAATGTTTTGTTGTTAATTGTTTTGAGTGCATGATCATGTTCAAGTCCTACCTTGGTTTTATAGCTACTTCATTGATCCCGTACTTAGCCAAATTCTCAAAGATTTTCTGCTTGACCAAATTGAGCTCACTCTGTCGTCCCTTAGCTATGAATTTCACACTGGAATTCCCCAAGCATGTGCCCTTACCTCCTAGAAATATGAAATGCACAATTTTTTCCTCCAAGGACTATGCATTACGCAGTTACAGTGCTCAATCCTGGCCTCCTTGCCTACACAACTATGAAATCAATCCTCCCTTTCAGTCCCATTTTGCGCATTACAAAATCCAGTCTACAATATGCTTCTCCGACTCCTTGAACCACACAACTGTGAAATCTAGTTCTCTGCCTCTCTCCTGAACTACATATTGCATAATCATAGTGGGAAATCCCACCTCACTATTGCCCTCAATTGCAAAATATTATTTCTCAGGCCTCTAGTGTTGCAAAGTTGTAGTAACAATCCTCAACACCTCACTCCTAGCCTCTAGAATTGTGCTCTACACAGTCCTTGAGCCTTCCTCCCAATGTAGTTTCTAGTTCCGTTTCAATTACTAATTTTCATGAAGCATGCTAGACTAGGAAATTTTTGGATTGATGTTGTCTTGTCATGAGTGATTTCCTGTCGTAGATACTATATATTAACATGAAAGAATGATGATTGAAGAGAAGGAGGAGGAGACTACACTAGAGGAAACTTATGATGTTGCAAAGACAAGTTTATCATTAAACAAGAAGATGAAGGGACACTAGATGGTGATAGAAGTTGGAAGACCAAGATCATAGTGAAGGCTCCCTATCTTCAAGCCTTATGGGGGAGGAAGAGGAAGAGCATGAAACATCTCTTAAGAAGATACAAAGATTGAAATAGAAAGAGTGGCTTGACATTTCCACATCATCAATTCCATGTCATATATTTCATGTCGTGTCCTATCAAGGTGTCATATGAGTCAACATTTGCCACATTATTTTTGTATATAATTATGTAATTTTCATAAATATGAGAAATTTAATTTAAAGCGGAAGTCCAAGGGTCACTTATAGAATGTGAAAAGTCATGTAGAAGTTAAAGGGTCTCATGGAAATTCAAAAAGTTAGATGGAAGCTCAAGAGTCATGATGGGTGTCCAAGAATCACAAGGGAGGTAGAGAGTCACCTCATTTGTTATATATACACCTCATAGCTCAAGAAAAATACTTTTCACCATGGAATTTTCTAGTAGGCATTAGAGAGTAAGATATTTCTTTTGGACAGTAAGTGATAGCTCTAACACTCCACTATTGGTGCTAGTGATGTTCATTATATCGATGTATCTTGGAATTTTCATTTAATATTTGAAGCTAGTTGAGCCGTCACACTTTCATGATTATATCGTAAATATTGTAAGATTATTATTTGAATTTTTGCATTGTGCATTTTTGTAATTTTGTACTAAAGAGATTTAACTATTTTGGTGGCTTTGGTGCTTATCTTATTGAATGTGTGCCGTATATGTTTTAATGATCATTAGTGCTATGTGAACTATTTTGCTAGTTTATATATATATATATATATATGCTTGTGTGTCTTTATAGATTAGTACTATTACTCTTCTCTTAAAGGATGACTTTTGTCTCCCTTCAGTGAAAAAACCTTGATACATTCTAAAATTGAACATTTCAGAAGGCATAATCACTTGTTCATTCAAAATTACATGTATAGTAGTCTCTTGTGCTAACCATCGCTCGAAGGAAAACCTTTAAGAAAATGGCAGGCAATACTTAATTCCTAAAGGTTTTCTACAAAAAAAAATGTGAAGTCTTATTGGGACTTTTCATCATGGAGACCCCCTTACATGTTGGTAGGTTCTAGCAACAACAACATTCTCATGCTAGGATGGAAGTCACCATTTTATGGCTGAAAATTCAGCTCATCCTAACCATTAATCTTTTGTGCAAAGAAATAACACATCGGGTTCCATTCCAACGCATACTCCTAAAATAGGAGGGTCCTCTCATTCTAATCCGAAACAAAATTTTTAAGTTTCTTACGATCAACTCTAGACATTTTGGCCCATTAATTATCGGTTTACAAGATCTCTTGGTCTACTTCCATTGCTCGCGATCTTCCTCGTAATCTAATAAAGAAAGAAACAACTTGTACTGGTCTATTAGTTTCATTGGTGGGAAGATTTTGTTTTCTCTACTCTTGAGGAGTTAGCGGACTCTTGCGAATAGACATTTCAACAAGAGGAACTTCCACCTATTGAGGAAGGTGCAGAAGGTGACGAGGGAGATTTTCAGTTTTTTGACGAATAACAATCGAGGGAAGAGGTGTTTCCTGGTTATAACAAAGATTTGAACGGTGAAGGGGATTACTCTTCGAATTTAGAGCATAAGGAGGAAGGAGAAGGTGAAGACATGGTTGAATAAGATTTGGATTGGATGGCCCAAGGGCCACTCGCTCTTCGGGATAACCTTCATCACATTCCAAGGCATCCATAAAGTTGTTGTCAAAGTTCGATCCTGATAAAAATACAAAGGAGGAAGATCATATTGATGATTTCTACATGCATTTGTGAATGTTTGAGGTGCGTTATGATGACATTGGTTGTAGAGAATTTTTGTACACTTTAGAAGGTAGAGCATCAATGTGGTATCATAGTCTTTCGACCAATTTAATTCATAATTGGAGGGAGTTTAATAAGTTATTTTTGGAAAAAATTGTTGATGTTAAGACTCCAACATATTCTTAAAAGAAATCGGTAGCCTTAAGATGGTGGATAAGGAGAAAGTAAAATATTTTAATCAAAGATTTACTTGTTTGTTAAATAGGTTCCCCACAGATGTGAAACCCCACAATTCCATCACAAAATATTATTATGCAGCTACCTTTCCAACTGACATTTATATGTTTGTTAAAAGAGCTACAAATGACACTTTGGCCTTGAACTTTGTAGAAGCTATCACTGTTGAAAAGGACTTGTGATCAATTGGAGCCATTTAATATCCTCACGAATATAACTACTCCAAAGAAACTAGTAAGGAGACTCAAGCATCCTTCACTAAGACTAAAGAAAAAGATTCTTTTGATACGTAAAGCTTGACCAAGTCTTTGAAATTGCTCAAGTACAAAGTATCAAAATTAAAGAGGTGGACAAGTGAGGAATCCACCAATGAGGAATCCACCAATACAAGGAAGCATTTTAGGCCCCCTTTCTTTAAAAAATAAAAACAAATCTCAACTAACTAAATGTTCTCAAAGTTCTAATATAGTGTTCAATGTGAAAGCTCATGCAAGGACAACTTTTGTACCTTTCACCAAGAGAAATATTCAGAAAATACATTCCGAGAGTGGAACTATAACATGAACACTCCATACCAACAACCATACTCCATACCAACAATAGAATTTCATAGTAATAACTGAGAGCCAAGTGTCACACTGTGGTTGGCTGTGAGAATCACCATGAAAGGCATTACTTAGTTCCATTGGCATATAATGCTGCAAGTGGGCGTGGTAATATATTGGCTTATTCTACTTCATTAAAGTGAAAATAAGTTGACTTATTTTTATAGCTTGTAGTGGCATGGATTCTCGTAGAAATGAGCAACATCCTATTTCTCGCCTGTCGCCAAAGCAGTGTCACTGGTTAAAAACAGAATATGAATTCAATAAATGGCTTAGGAAGATGGCCAATGTGGGGCGATCCATTTCAAGCCGCAAACGAACAAGTTTTTCGCTTCATTCTAAATCATCGTAGACCTTCAACCTTCACCTTTATCTAGGACGACATTGATTCCCTACCGCTCGTCAACATTGTTTGCATCCTCATCAAAATCAATGTGGGATTCTATACATACGTATGATTTACTTGTGATCTCTGTAATGCCAAAATAAAAGGATTTCTTGAGGTCATATATATAACTATGTGAATCATTAAAATGTTTAGGGAAAAAGTGAACATACCCTCCAAAAACTCCTTCATAACGCTGAAAGGGGATGGTGCAAACCCGACTGTTATCGAATGGTTTGACACAACAATCTATAAATAAAGATTCCAGAAGTGTCTTGGCTTCTCCATTTCCAGCCGTCGATTTCTTAGTAATATGTTGCAATGAAACAAGGGCTCCACTAGTTATGCCCAATGAAAATGTGACGATGAGATCCAATCCCATCATTGTTTTTCTACAAATATTTGAAATAGTGAGACGTCCTTTTCCTATAGTGAGTGGATGCCACGTGGTAATAATTGCAACTTATATGTTGTGCCAAAAATTCTCTTCTATGAAGCCTGAAAGGGTTCGACATTTAGGGCATTCAAGCATTTAGAATGCTCTTTGAGAGGGCATATTTATAGTCATGATTGCTATTGCGAGGGGAAGAATAGTGTATCAATTTTGAGTATCTTCAATTCATTGATTATATTCCTGTCATTACTAAAAATAGAGCAAACAATCATATCTTAAACTTCATTATCTTTCTCGTCTGGGTATACAAGGTATTGAGTCTAAAAATAGAGCAAACAATCATATCTTAAACTTCATCATCATTCTTGACTGGGTATACAAGGTACTGAGTATTATCTTGTAAATGATTGTGAATTTATAGAGGCAACTCGGTAACTTAAATACTATTGCTGACATGATATTAAGGTAATATTCTTGATTGATTAAATATACCAACAACTACTTAAGAGTAATGAATACATGCTTGTCACGAACAAAAAAAAATAGAGTAATAAATTCATGACTGCCATGAAGAAAAGTCAATGCAAACATTTCAATATGTCATAAAAAAAAATTAGTACATAATATCATAAAAAGGAGAAAATGAAAATGGTAAAGTATGTCATGTCGTCATTGTGAGGGAGTGTGGAACTCCACATAATTAGCTTAAGTTCATTGTCAGGAGCTACAAACTTCGACACAGTGAGCTTCCTCTACATTTATTCACTCTGTCCAATCATGCCAAAACTCATGGAGTTGCAAATGTGCACAAAATTCAAAATCCTCCCTACAACTTTATGCTTTGTGAGTATATTGCATACATGCACTTCTCGTGCCTTCGAATTAAGTGATAAAATTTATGCATTTCAGGGATCGCTTATAAATACAAATAGGATGAGCCCGTGCATGGATGACCCACTAGGTTAGGGCAAAAATTTTAATAAGTTTTTGAAAGCTCTTCCATGTCTTCTCACGACCATTGTCACTGTGAATTACTTTCAGTCACGGATTTCCATTGGCTTTAACACATTACATAGATGTCGAGTTCTGTAACGAATCTCCTTAACAATTTTGAACATAACCGCCCTCTGGATTCTATGTAGTCACATGTGATTCACAATGTATTTTTCAAAGCATCAGGTCATCCATTGTAGCTCAGATTTTTTACCTCTAGGCTCAAGCCCGTTTCCTCCATAATTATTTTGATCCAGTTGTGGATGCTCGGTTTTAAATGCCCCAATTGAAAGATCGTGATTTTTATAGAAATGGAGCATTGGTATGCCACATATTGATGAAATTGTAGTTATTTTCAAATATAAATGTGTATCCTCTCAAGAACAAAGCATCAAATGGAATTTCCTCAGGAATAGTGAAAGCATATTGATTAACAATGCCATTATAGGTATTGATGCCTTCAATACCCATGGCCCTCCAATCTGGAATATGAGATGGAAAATTGAGAAATTCAAAAATCCCCATCACCATACCTCTTTCTCTAATCGAAGAAATAAATATATGTATTACATTAGTAGAAATCTTGGATGGTATGCCCATGTCCATCGATGGATAAAATTCAAAATATTTCCCTATGCACATTCTCATGAAATTGGATGCATTTTCCAATGCACTGAGCCTCTTCTCCATTGCACCCAACATCTACCCGGTGTCCTCTAACTTCCCTTGTAAACCATTGATTTGTTTTTGCATTGTTTATGTGAAATTCTGAGTCTATAAGGATCAAATGTAGATCCCTTCTTTGAATTTATCCACTACATTTTTTAATGAAACTGCACAGAGTAATTTCAAATAGAGTAACTAGAAGGTGAATGAAAATCATAGAGTTGAAAGTGCACAATATTCATCAATCGTAACCATAGTATTGTCATTGTAGTAAAGAATAAAATAGAGAAACCAAAAAATAGAAAGCTCTGACTCATCAACATTCCGAATCAAAGATAATATATGTTTACACATTTTCTCCTTTAATTTATTAAAACAAAACTTTAAACCTCCTCTAAAAAACAATATGAAGGGGGGCGCTTTAACTAATTTTATTTTCCTCCTTTAATTTTTTAAAACAAAACTTTAAACCTCTAAAAAACAATACGAAGGGGGCGCTTTAACTAATTTTATTTTCCAAAAACGTAGTGTGTTATTCTATTTTCCAACTATGAGTTGTAAAATCCTAAAATATGCCAACCAGAAGTAATGTTTCTAGTGGCTAGTAGTTGTAATCTTATAAAAAATTGCATTAATCCGTTAGTCTAAAAATACTTTCACCTCCACATATATAACCATTGTGAAAAGTCTTCCATTGTGTGGAGTTGTAGAGTGACTCTACATATCCGCATAATGAAAGGCTCCATGCAATAGTTTGTCTGCACTTTTGCACAATAAAGTTGAATCACAGTTTTTTATAAAATAATACAACTTATTCGAAATTGGTTAATTAAGTTTATTTCAAATAATTAAATAAACAATTATGCATAATATTAGTTTTTAACTATTTATTTATTTGTGCACATTTTATTTTCTTTTCAACAAAATTGATGTGAGGGTTGTGGATATACTGGAATATGTGAATAGATATAAAGATTCATCACTAAAATATAAATCTAAGCTTGAGGAAGAACATGATATGCTTGGCTCTGCGACCAACAATTCGTTAAGCATGAGTCTTTCTGTCCATTTTATGCTTATAATGTTGTAATTAAGTTGCATCCTAATAGCTAGTCATTTTTTAATTCTCTTAATGGTGCCCTTTGATGTAATTTGCAATACAATTCAAGTTCTCAGTGTCTTTGGCTTCCATAATTATTCTTGTTCGTTTCTTTCTTGGTTCAGTCAGGTAGGGATGAACTCAACAAAGTTAATGCAAATTCACATTTAGTTTGTAATGATGTAGTGGGGTTTGTGTAGATTATTGTAGCTACTCCGAGAGAAGATGATTCTTGCCACACAATTGACTAAAATATGCAATGAATTCAATTTACTAGATGCAATTCTTCTGAAGAACTTCTGCGTTGAAATGAAATTTATCGAAATTTACCGTCATTTTATTTACGGGGTATGTTGTGAGGAACAATTCGTTTTTATGGAATGTTGGAGCACCAAGATCACATGACAAGTGTGGTTTTTGAAAATATGTATGTGTCTGAGAGATGTTTTAATGAAATACCTAATATTTTTAAAAAAATTAAGTAGATGCAATGATGCAAGTTAAGCGAATAGTGCAATGATATTTTAAAGAAAAATTTCACTCCATTTCAAATCTAGTGGATGGGAAAATTTCATGGAAATGTATCAAAGGTGGAACATAGGTGTTGTGTGGAGGTGGAGGAATTTGTATAGAGGTGGATTTCATAAGATGTGTGAAGGAAGCATGTGTGGAGGTGGTTTTCACTGTACAGATTGCAGAGTGCAGATGTATGAAGGAAGCCCGTGCGAAGATGGAAATACCGGTGAAATTCAGACCCTATTGAAAGAAGCATGATCTTAATCAACTAATTAGCCATAGAGGGAGGGAATACATTGTGTTGCAGCTATTTCCCTTGTTTATATGTATTCGTTTTGAAAAAAAAAAAGTTACACCACAAAAATCAAATTGCTTTTATAATTATATTGTGAAGAATACAAGGTAGGTCATCAACTTGACTAAATGATAGTTTTAATTCTATTAGGGTTAAATACCTTCAATTATTTTGGCTCTAGTTACTTTAAATAATGGTTTTGATTAAGAATAATCTATGATAAAAAAAATAGAAGATTGGCTCCACTTTAACTCCAAAATAGTGAGAAGAATTGAAAAAATGTATTATGAATATTTTTTGGAAAAAATACTTATAAGAAAAACAAAAAATAATTTGAATATTTCATATATATTTTATTGAAATAGTTGAAGAAAAAAAAAAGTAATTATTCTTTTATTTATTAAAATAATCATTTTTTAAAATTTAAAAATTACACCAACCATCAATCTTACCAAAATCCCCTATCTTTAAATATTAATAATTTAATATTTGAATTTTCTATCACTTTTTTTTTAATTACAATATTGTGAGTTGTAATTACAATATTGTGAGTTTTCTATCACCATCAAGAGGTAGAATTGTGGTTCTTCATCTACATTATGAGTAAAATTGTGGATTTCCCATCACGATTATATATAGTAGTAAATTAAGGGGTCGACGAAACACTCTTCGGGTTTCACGCCCACTTGCTGTCGGCGAGGCTCTTCCGGCGATCGGGTCCCATCCCTCCCCAATGCTAACGTTAACAACTCCGCCCCCAACATTGGCGTTAACAACTCTGTCCCTAATGTTTGTTTCCTCACTCGTCATCTGGATAATCCTCTAGAACACTCCCATTTGCAGGCTAGCTCGTCGGTTACAATACGACAGCTAACCTACTCACGCAGCCACACACCCTAAATTCTTGCCTTCGTTAGTCTAAATTCCAGTAGATTCAGGGTCGTTTTGAAGCCCCTGCACCCTTATATAGAGAAAATTGAAACTGCCTACAAATATCCTTCCAATTTTCAATGAAAAATAAGCTGAAATTATGTAAAGACCATGCAAAAATCGCACCAAGGATGCGAGCAGTGAAGTTCAAAATAAGAAATGTCAAAATCTATGCAGATTCCAGTTCTGGTTAATAAGAATGCACCCTCAGATAGAGAAAACTAAAACCGCCTGTGTTGATCAAATTGCAAATATCGGTCCAATGTTCAATGCGAATGGAACTTAAATTTTGTAAAGAACATGCAAAAATCGTGACAAAATTTTATACCTAGGTGTCACTCATATTGTAAGTTCAAAACACGTAATGTCAAAATCTACCTAGATTCCAGGTTTGATTAATAAGCATAGCGTTTTTTATTCTGTTGTTTTTTATGGTGCTGGTCAAAACTCAATTTTTAAAACCCTTCATCATCCACATTAATAAAACCCAATTTGTAAAACCCAGAATCCTCCACATTACTAAAACCAAATTTATTCAGACTATTATAAATGTGGTTTTGGGCTGCACAAAGTTGGTTGTTGCTTGTCAAGGTTAGGAGAGCATCATAATTGATTGCAAAAAAAAACCATAGGTCAACTTGTTGGTCAACCATTGTCGAAACTCATGGGTCAACCATTGCGACAACTCGCTTGTTAACCCTGGTTAACCATTGCAGAAACTCCTTGGTTAACTGTTGTGGCAACTCATTGTTCAACCATTGTGGCAACTCACTAGTTGAACGTTGAGGTAGATCGTTAGTTTACCACTGTGACAACATGTTGGTTTACAATTGGGAGTCCGTATAGTTTTTGCAACTCGCTGGGTCACCATCGTGGAAACTTGTTGGGTTACTGTTGCAACACATTTTGG
The DNA here is from genome assembly GCA_034641835.2 of Pinus albicaulis. Lineage (NCBI taxonomy): Eukaryota > Viridiplantae > Streptophyta > Pinopsida > Pinales > Pinaceae > Pinus > Pinus albicaulis. The sequence goes on along the minus strand of JAXQQM020071191.1, from coordinate 376,695 downwards.
GTTACTGTTGTGGCAACTCATTGGGTCAGAAAATGGTAAAGCAAGTCAAATGGGAAAAAATCATCTCTCTTATGATGCAAGACCCTAAATAAAATATCATATTTTCTAGAATGAATTTAGATTGGTCTGAAGTACATGGAAAACACATGGAGATTGATCAGATTGCAAAAATCCCTTCAAACAGAATTGGAGAATTTAATAGAGGAGAGGAAATGAACCCAAATCCTCCATTTTCTTTCACCCGGGTACAAAATAAATGCCCAAAATCAAGGCCTAGTTCTTCCTTGCGATATGAAGTGTAAGTATTTTAGAGATGCATTGTTTAGATGTTGGTATTAATAGTGATTGATCATTTTTCATGGATTCATATGTGTTGGCTTTTCAAACATTTTTTTTCAGATATGCTTGTTATTATTTCCTCGAGGACAAAAGAGGAAAATATGAAATGAATTGAAGATCCTCATTTTTTGAAAAAGAGGGGTTGCCAATGCAATTTCATTTTAAAAGTTATGGTTCAAATCCATGAGATAGCGATAATAACATATAACATGTATGAGCATGTAGGTAGCCAAGGATGGCCTTGTCATGGCCAATAGGACACTTCAGGTCATGATAGGTCCTTGCATCAACCAAATTTATCAAGGGACATGGTTTCCTATGTAGAGAGTTATTTCTTATTGGAAGTGCCAGATCAATGGGTTTGGAAAATGCATGTTAAAAAATATGTTGGCATGGATCTTGCAACTCAAAATAGGGATTTCTTTTTGTGTAGTAAATATGTTGTTAACATATATAATCGTCTAATGAAATTAAATTATCAGTTGCATAAGAAGGATGAAATGAGTGTGAACCTTTGGTATAGAAAACACCTAGATGATTTTTTGTTTCATTACAAGCCATATGGTGGAGAGATCCCTTTTAAATGTGGAATTTAGATGAATTGTATGTTGGAGACCATGGTGAAGCTATCGAATAATATCCTAATAGCCATGGATTCAACATTCAACATGAATAAAGGGGTTATTTTATTAAGAATGATTTATCTAGTACAATAATTTGATTAGTAATGATTGATAATGATTAATGAGTTGAAGTTGACTTCATATATTTTTTGAACGTGATAGTATCAGTTGTACACACTCATGGTCTTTGATGAGCAACAAATTGGAGTGACATTTTCATGGGTGGTGCATCACATAACACATCACAAGACATTTCATTATGGTTGGAGCACCCCATGCATAGGTGTGACCAAGTTGATCATATTTCGAAAGTTAGTGCCTTCATGGTTGATGTTGCATTAGCTGAAATAGGTGCTTTAAGGAAACTTAAATCTTCTTATTTTATAGTACAAATTGTATTTATTACAAAAATAACATGTTGGATATGAATTGAATGTGCTAGAAGAATTAGAAGGTGAAATGTTATCTTCTGTGTTTGGCACATATGTCGAGCATGGCTAAAAAATGTGAATCGATTGGCTAGTAGTCCAAGAATAGAAAAAGAGATGTTTAGTGATTTGGGTTTAATTATGAATTACTGTTCCAGTGTTGAAGTGAGCAATGAAATTAATGCTTTCTGCAAAAAAAATTCTAATTAGGAGAAGTTCCTAGACTATTTCCACAAGAATTGGGTTGTTGGTGACAATATTTATAAGTTGACAAGCTCTTTCTTACATTTCTCTTTTGGTTTTCATACGGATGAAATATCTTCATTAACCCAACTTTATGAAATTAAGAATGCGGGTAAAGGTTGTTGGGACTTTCCTCATGCAAATTAGGATACAAACAATGTTTTGGAGCCATATCACTGTTACCTAGAGACAAACTTTCTATCTACAAGAATAGATAAATGTTCTCATAGGATGGAATGGTTGATATATTCTCTTCTAACAAATGCTGAACCGTGTTTTTTTTTTCTAAATTGGTTTAAGTCTGTTAAATAAGGAGAAATAATTTACATCTTGGCTGAAGCCTTGGCTTTGCCCAGAAGAGTGGCATGTTCAGCAAAAGAGTCCAAAAAATGACTGCCCGCTAGGGGAAACCAGTCCAAACCATACATTGTGCTACTATATTGCCCGCGCAGGGGAGTCTACTTAGAATTCCACTGTGCTTTACAAATATGATAGACTGTTAGACAAAGACCCCTGGATAACATAGCTAAAAATTCAAGTTCAATCCCATCAAGGTGGGAATCGTAAAGAAAAAACCAGAGACTATTGGAATAATTAAACATCATTATGAGGAGGAGGTTCTTCCATTATGAAGCACCTATAGGCCTCCCTGTCGTCATCCTCCCTTGGCTTTTCTGCACATGAGGCAGCGCTTTGCTTGGAGTGCTCACGCCCACAGCGAACCTTCTCCTCATCATTTGAAGCTTTTCCTTTGTCCTTGTCCACCTGCTGCTGCTGCTCGTCCAAATCCTAAGCCATTACAGAGGTAGTCCCTCCTTGATGCACGCTGGTATCAACCAACTAGGGCTCTTCCTTGAATACCACCGAAATAGAAGCTATGATACGGGGTTGATTCAGGGAGCAATTGAAGAAAAATTGAGCAGTCTTGGGGGTATTTGAGGCTAGAGTGATAGGGTTGGCTGGAGTAGGGTTGGAAGTTTGAAATATACCACTCCCACTGTGAGTGTTCAGATATCTACCGTTAAGGTAGTCCGAGGAGGGCGAAGAGGATTCAGAGTTAGAGGTGGAAGGGGAGCGCTGGGGACGACTCCTAGTGCTGCCCCTATGACATATCATGCGATGTCGCAGCCGTGGGATGTTGCTGGGCACAGAGGAAGGTGAAGGCAGAGTCGGAGTAATAGAGCTGGGAGAGAGCAGAGTGAAAAGGAGGTCCAAAGTGATAGTGGCTAGATTGCAGAGACCAATTCGGGAGAGGTGCAGCCCATCTCCGAGCTCAATGCAACAACAGAGATGGCTCCTTCTACCTGTGGCAGTACGATAGCAGGGATGAACAACAGAAGGTGAACAGATGCTTTTCAGAGGAGGAGGAACAACTGAGTTCCCTCTGTAATCCTCCATCTTAAAACTCAGGGCGGAGATGCCTCGATTCTCTCCCGGTGTTAAAACATCATAAATGTGATCAGCAAGCGGGGGCAGAGAAAACCATACGGAGGTTCGAGCGAGTATAATGGTCGGATCTCGGCCTTTGCTTAGATTAAATGTAGCTTTGAAGGTTGTGTTTCATTGAAGGCTATCCCTCATGGCGATGGCTTGGGTGGCCAAGTGGTCCCTCCACTTGCTGAACCCAAGTCCCATCATCGCATCAATCCAGCTGTACACCCGCATCTGGGAAATCTGCATCATTCTGGACCAAAGTATTGCATTCCTGTAATTGAGCATATTCATGTATGATGTTTAGAGAACCAACGAGAAGAGTATGCTCCCTGTACACTCCCATGTTGGCCAATAGGTCAGCAACCTTATTGCCATCCCTTTTGACATGTTTGAACAAGAGCGCTCGATTGGTGTTGAGCCATTGTTCAATTAGACCCAATCTAGCCTCTAGTCTCCAGCTATTGGCTACTTTGTTAGCATGGGCCCCTTGGAGAAGTTGATTGGCCATATTTATGAGAATTTTAGAATCCCCTTCAATCTCCAAAGGATGAAAACCATGAATATGGGACAAGGACAGGCCCTGCCACAGGCCTTCTAATTCAGCTGAGTTATTCGTATCCCATCCTATGTTGCCCAGATATAGGAGTGGTTTACCTTCATGATCCCTGAAGATACCATTGAACCCTGCTCTACCTAGATTACCCTTGGATGCTCCGTCAAAGTTGAGTTTGAATGTTCCCGGAGGAGGGGGAGTCCATTTGCTTGTCACTGTAGAGGAATTGTGAGAAATTCTGGGATTTTTCAGAGTTTGGGGGATTTGAAGATTCCAGTTGGCCCATATGGCCTGCTCTTGAGGGAGAGTAGGAAAATCTTCAGCTTCCCAGGTTTGTAGCGGCAAGGTCTCCTGAAGATTCATACAGAGGTTGCTCCATATGGTGTCTGGAGGTGTGCTTTGATTCTTGAAGATGCACCGATTCCTTTCTTTCCATATTGTCCACAAAAGAAGGCCTGGTATAATTCACCACAGTTGGTTAAGTAGCTCACTTTTATAAGGATTCTGCTGCCAATTGCGGATTGTGTTGATTAGATCCTTTGAAACTTTGCATCTTTTTTGACATCGAAAGCTGGCCTTCTCCTAGAGTTGGTTGGCCAAAGAACAGGTGTCCAGGAGATGCTGTATGGTTCCTTCTTGTTGGTTGCAGTTTGGACATCTTGAAGGTCCATGGAAATTTTTTTTCCAAAGGTTATCCCATGTGAGGATTCTCTGGTGACCAATCAGCCAGAGGAACATGGAACCTTGGGCCAAATTCCGGGAGACCAAATTCTGCTCCATAGTGGATCGAGAGGCATTGGATCAGTGAAAATAATTTTGTATGCCTCCTTGGTAGTGAAAGATCCTTTTGGGGTATAGCCCCATATTAGTATGTCCTTTTTGTTAGAGAATCTGATTTTTCGATTTTGTAGTTCAGTATCTATGGCATTCTGGAGGTGCTCTGCACCATTCCTGAGCAATTGGGAAACTGGGCGCCATTGTCTGTATCCTTGAGCTAGGTTGGGAGTCCATTATTGCTAGACAGTATCCTTTTTTTTCTCTTCCCATTCCTCACTAGGTGGGGGTCTATAGATACTACAAAGCCTTGGTTGTTGTTTCCAGGAGTCCATCCAAAATCTTGCAGTGTTTCCATCCCTGATTTCCCAGAAACTGTGTTGCTGGATCAAAATAAAGTGTTGTCTATCTGCATTCCATATTAAAGAACCTTTTTTTGTTGGTGTGAATCTGATTAGTTCTTTAGGTGACCTATGATTTGCATATTTATCTGTCTAGATAACTGCCCAAGGTGTGTATGGAGCTGAAAGCCATTGCCACCATATTTTGGCGCCCATGGTAGCATTACTGTGATGGGGATCTCTTAAGCCTATACCACCATTTTCCTTGGGTTTAAAAATAGTTGGCCATTTTACCAAGGCCCATTTGTGATTTTTTCCTGTGGCTCCCCAGAGAAAATTGCATTGCAGAGATTTGATTTTCTTAAGAACCCACTTTGGTGTAGCTAGGATAGAAAAAAGATAGAGAGGCATTGCTTGTAACACAGCTTTGACTAACACTAGTCTACTGGCTATACTAAGAGCTCGGTATGTCTAAGAAGAAATACGGGCTTCTAGCTTTTCTAGTAGTAATTTCCAAGAGGCATGTTTTATGGCCGAGTCAGTTAAGGGAGCGCCTAGATACTTGGAAGGAAGAGAAGTTATGGAGAAGCCAAGAATGCGAGCTATAGCGTGTTGGGTAATGGGTGGAGTATGAAAGAAGAATATTTTGGATTTAGCAGTGTTAATGCTGGCTCTAGATGCCTCTGAGAAATCATCTAGAAGCGATTTGTATTTTAAAGCTTCTTGCACAGAAGGATGCCCAAATAACATGTTATCATCTACAAATTGTTGGTGGGTAATAGTTGGAGAGTTATGGATGGAGATGCCTCTGAGTTGTTGAGACTGAAGAGCTTGCTTGATATGTCGACCTAGTCCTTTCGCCATTAACACAAAAAGAAAAGGTGAGAGGGGGTCTCCTTGCCTGATACCTCGAGAGGGACTGAACGGTCTAGAGGGAATGCCATTGATGAGGATGGAGAATAAAGTGGAAGAAACCAAACTCATTACCCAACGGATCCAAGGGGGGGAGAATCCATAGGCTGCCAACATTTTTTGGATATAAGTCCAGCTTAACTTGTCAAAAGCTTTAGATAGGTCTATTTTAAGTAGCATACCTACCTTTTTGGAGTGCTTGAGGGAGTGTATAACCTCATGAGTGAGAATTATACCATCTAGAATTTGCCTGCCTTCCACATATCTTGATTTTTCTGGCGAGATGAGCAGGGGAAGAAGCGGTTTCAGCCGGGAAGCTATGACTTTAGATATGACTTTGTAGATGACATTACATAGGGAAATTGGGCGAAATTTGTCTGGTGCGCTAGAGTGCTCTTCTTTAGGAATTAGGGCGATGAAAGTTGAATTTAAAGAAGGGAGAAGCCAGTGTAGGGTTCTAGATTCCTCCACCACTTGCCAAACTTCCTCTTTGATGAGGTCCCAGAAATTGTGAAAGAAGGTGGTGGTAAAACCGTTCGAAGCAGGAGCCTTACCTTCCTTAAGTTGTTTCATAGCCATATATATTTCTTGAGGAGTAACTGGCCTTAGGAGAAAATGGTTATGTTCCTCCGTAATAACTCTCGGAATATTTTGAGTGACTTTGTCTATAGCTGGCTGTCTGTCGATTTGGAGCTGTTGGTGAACCTTCTGGAAATGAGTGATAATCTCCGCTTCAATCTCTGCATGATCTTCCACCCTTTCCCCCTGTTGATTCTGGATGTGAGAGATGGTGTTATGCATTCACCTTTGTATAGTAGTTCTCTGAAAGAATTTTGTGTTTCGCTCACCCTCTTTTAGCCATTTGACTTTGGATTTTTGCTTCCAGAGGATTTCCTCTTGCTTTCGTCTATCCTCCAGTTGATTTTGAATCCACCTCTCTTGTTCCAATGTCTCCTCTGTTATGCCGTCATTGATGATCTTTTGCTGGAGAGCCATCATTTCTTGGTTTAGATTGTTCTAAGCTTGAAAGATGTTTCCAAATGTGGAGTGATTCCATCTTTTGATGTGCATTTTAAGAAATTTGAGTTTCTGTTGAAATTGAAACATTTTAGATCCTTCTGGGGGAGAGAAATCCTTCCAAGTCATATGGACCAAGTCGTTGAAAGTAGGATGAGTAAGCCAAAAAGCTTCGAAACGAAATGGTCTATGTGTAGAATTGCCCGGTCTTTGCCATTGTAGAGATATTGGCCAGTGATCCGATCCGGAAAGGGGTAAAATTGAGGCATAGATATCCCCTCCAAGATGAATGGCATTATCAGAGATTAGGAAGCAGTCTAATTTGGAAGCTATATGCTGCCTTCCTGCTCTGCGATTGCTCCAAGTGTAAATTCCATTGTTGAGCTGCATATCAATTAACCAATTGTTTTGTACGAAATCCTTGAAGCGGCCACTTTCGTTCTCCAATTTGGCTCTCCCCCTTTGTTTTTATTCGAGTCTGGTTATCATATTGAAGTCGCCTCCTGTGATCCATAGTGGGTGGAGCCTGTTGGAATTGAGCTCTGCTATAGTGTCGAGCAGAGCAGTCTTACTACCAGCATCCTGAGGGAAATAGAAATTTGTGATATGTCCATGAATATTGGTATCTATTATGTGGAATGTAGCCTGAATGATATGATGGGATGCGTGAAAGTCTGAGAGCGTGATAGCCTACATATTCCATGCAATGGCTAACCCTCCAGAGGCCCCAGAGGCATCCACTACTACGGAGTGACATCCTGGTCAAGCTTTCGTGAGTGTGTTTCCAAGAGTAGTGCTGTTAAATTTTGTTTCTTGCATGAAGAGGATTTGTGGTTTCTCCTGCTTTATCATTCTAAATTTTCCGGGACTGTTTAGCCCTCTTAAATTTTAAGAGGTGAGCTTCATGCTTCACTATTTGGGAGGGGTTTGTAGTACTTTGTCAACTTGGAATATCTACCTGACTCATCCAGGATCTTGCCAATGGTGATGGTTCTTTGCAGATCTGTCTTTCTTCCACGCTTCTTGGAGTCTTTGGGAAGTTGTGCTCCATCCCATTGACTTCCCGGTTGTATTCCTAGTTGGTGCTGTTGAAATTCTCTAGAGATGATGACCTCCAGGTTTTCTACTTGGATTTCTGGAATTTTATTGAATTCTTTCTTTCTGCAGGCTTGCTCAAGACTGAATATGTCAAGTCCTCTTAAGTCGATACTTTCAGGCTCCTCCTCCATATTTTGAGCTTGGCTGCTTCCTTCCATGGTTTTTTTTGAGTAGTGAGGCTGGTGAAGAATGCAATCAATGTCCATTCCATTTGGTTTCCATTCAGGATCCATTTGAATCGTAGCCAAATTAGTCTAGGTATTAGCAGAAGGCAAGGGAGTCGGGATTGAGCCAGAGGGTGGGGTAGTTTGGGATGGTTTGGGAAGGGAGGCATCTTGCTGGTTTGCAGTAGGGTTAGACTCGTTTTCCTTGGCTAGTGCATCAAAGTTGTTGCTGGTTGAGGGGATGGAGGAGGTATCTTGGAAGGCTTTTTTTCTAGAGGCAGATTTTTTATGAGTCCTTTTTCTAGTGGTAACTTTGGTGAATCCTTGAGGGTCAGGTTTATCTGAGACATCAGTATTCAAAGGCTTAGCATTTAAAGGGCAGTCATAGAAAGGATGTCCATGGACATGAAATTTTCGGCATCTGAAAGGTACATGTTCATAATCTAAAGGTTGGATCCATTCAAATTCATCATGATAAAGGCTTACCGAATCTGAGAGAGATTTGTCTAGGCACATATATACACATATGCGAGCATATGAAGTATATATTTGAAGCTTTATTTCTTTAGCTATCTTGATGAAATCACCCAAGCCATTTCCTATGTCTTTCAATGAATCTTCATCCCAGTATTCCAGCAGAAGAGAATACATCCGGATCCACACAGGAGCCCAGCTGAAATCCTCCTTGTCTGGGTTAAATATTTTCACCCAGTCCCGCAAATACAATCTTGCTGAGTTGAAAAAATAAGGGCTGCCGTCTAGGACTCTGTTGCGGTCTTCAATACAGTTGAAGACTGTCGTAAAGAATTTTTTTGGGCCTATCTGTAAGGTCACATGTCCTTTAGGTTTCCATTTTTCTGTTATCCACCCCTTAAGAGCTTTTTCAGTCGGCCAGAAGCCGATGAATTTACTAATGAGGGCATGTTCCTTCATATACTGGATTTGACCATTTATCCTATGAATTGGTAGTTCAATTTTGGGCCGTTCTGCTGCTATGGGCTTACAGGTAGTGGATGTCGCTGTGGGAATATCCTTGTGCTTTGCAGCATCTCCCTATACCTCGTTTGTATTTTCTGCCGTATCTTATGAAGCTTTTGGTGGTTCTTGCATCGGGATATCTTGCCTTTCATCATTTCCAAGTCGAACAGGGGAGGAGTTCTTTTTCGTTTTCGATGCCGTCTTCATGCCAGAACCTGAAGGGGGAGGCTTTGAAACCCCCCCCGACGGGGCCGCCATTACAGGGATTCTTGTGGCAGTGAACAACGGTCGATCAGGTGTATGAGAATGGTCGATAGAGGGCTGATAGAGTCAGAATTCTCTGTTACAGAGGCTGATAGAAACCCTAGTTGCTCATGGTGCGCCGTTACACCAACAATGTTCACAACTTCAATGTTGAACCATGTTATCGGTTTAAGGAAACTTATATAAAAGGAAGAATTTTTTATAATTACAGGAAAGAAAAATAGTTTGAATCATCAATGGAAAAAGAAAAAATAATTCAAGATATTGATTGCAACCCTCATGAGAAAATGGCTCATGCTTTTTGGGTGAGGATTCAATATAAACCTAATAATAAATATCTTGTCACTTGTCATCGCACAAATTTCTTAACTTCTGATTTTCCATGGTCTATTCATGGCAACATTTTCAAGCATGCCATAAATGTGGGTTGGTTGTCTTCCCATTCAATGACTTCAAACCAATTACTAAATCATAAAATCACAATTGATTCATACAATGAGCCTCCTGAGATAAATATAGATGCAATATCGGGTCGTGGTGAAGATGCAAACACATTTTTCATGGATATTCACAATGTTGATGTAAATGTTGAATGACTTGAGTTGCCAAAATAGGTGTTATTTGGCTACATATACCTGGTTCAAAAAATCCCTCTTGCTACGTGGACAAAGACTTAAGAGTTGATTTCTTTGGTTAAAACAATGTTGGATGACACCAACAATATTCATATTATGGATTATGAATTCACATGTGGGTTGGTTGCTTTTGAGTCATATTTGAAGAAGAAGAAGAGTTTCCTGAGCCCCCAACATAGAAGAAAAACAAGAAATAAAATGAAAGATTGGAAATTAACTTGAATATCGTTGCAGATGAAGATGAACCATTTGAGCTTGAACAAGCAGGGTTGCCCTCACTCCAACAATCCATGGTTTTCCACGTTTGTTGGGATGCATTTGTTTTCAGTTTGATTTTAATATTTACTAGTGTATTACATGTATTTGATGTATTATGTTTTTTCTGAATATGTCCCTGTATGTTTGATAGGTGGTGAGGATATTTTTCTTGTTTTTTTTTTAATTTGTTTGAATTGTCATTTAAGGTTAGTAAATAACTCCATGCATTTACACTCAATCTTTCAATACATTGATTATTTTGTATGTTAATTAAGACCGCTTTCACGAGGTTTTCCATGCGTGCATTATGCTTGCATACATTAGTGTCTAAACATGAATATGATATATAAATTGGAATAAAAAGAACGGAAATGTAATAAAATTTGTAGAGGAAATGCAACGAAATTGTAAATAAAAAGGTAAAACACATTTTTACCAGTTTTTTTATAAATTCTTGATGCTAATGGTCATATATTATTGGAGAATAATATATATTAGAACATAAAATATTATGTGTTTCTTGACTATGAGTTTTCGCACCGACAATGAATGTCAACAATGGTGAGCTAGTTATTCAGCAATGGTGAGCCAATGTTTCAGCAACGGTGAGTGGGAGAATGTCAGCAACAATGAGGGAGTGAATATCAAAAACCATGAGGGATTGAATATCAGGAAGAACATAGGGTTCAATCTGAATTTGAGAATCAAGGGGATTTTTATGAATATTATTTATACTATAATCACTGTGTCCTTCTTCATCGGGACGAAGATACCCTCATGTTTCCATAATTTCATTACAAAATTCAAACTCTTTTTTTTTCCAGGGTATAGGAATTTTTATATATCCTTGTTGGCAGCCAGATCATTGGATAGTGAAATCTAAGACCGATCTAGTTATTCCTGTTGATCAGCGGTTGTCATTGATGTCAACCCAAGTAGCACCAGGGGCTAACCCAATATTGCATGGGAATTTTGACCTACCGAATTAATATATTCTGGGTCGATAATTATTTTGATGGTTTCTACTTGTCGAGATGTTTCCGTTGATATATGGCACGCCATGTAATTCTTCACGGTTTGAGAGATATTCATGTTTGAAGTTTGTACCCCTAGTTAGTGGGCTAAAACCCCATGAGGTTGGGGCATGGGTCATTGAAAAGTCATAATTAATATTTTTTAAGCTCCTAAAATCCCTCCCATGTTCACTTGTTGAAGCCCCTCTAAGCCTAAGCATTTATATAAATTGTGATCCTCATTTCCTCCTTATGCAAGGGATTTCGCCATCTGAAACAAGTCATCGTGGAATTTGAGCTCTAAATTTTTTTCTACGAAGGTTTAGAAGCTGAAATTTTTATGAGGCAAAGCTGAAATCCTGAGAAAGCAGCTGTAAAAAGTTCAGATCAAGGTGCACAATATTTTTGGAGATATGATCTGTGGAAGTCAGGATTTTTGCAGGCTCCTGAAATTCATCTCAAAGAAGTGACCTTGGTAAATTCGTCATAAATATCTCTCTGAGTATCGGATTGGAATTCCATAAAAATTAGCAGATAGTGCACAATATTTAATTTTCACTCTATCAATTTCAGAGCCAAATGAAGAGACATTGACACGTGGAACGTTGTACAAGTGCGCTCTGCTGAAACAGTCCATAATTAGGGCATTGTCAGAGATTGGGTATAAATATCTCTTGAAGAATCCAAATTGGGTCATACCTATGGCATTGGAAAGAAGACTCAGAGGACTACTACAAGACCGAAAATTAGATATTGAGGATCTGAAATAACAGAGATACACCAGATTCAATATCGAGCTCCTAGAAGGTAAGAAAAAGATAGATCATGTGTTGTCAAGGGCTGCAAAGGACCAGACTTTCTACGGCAACAAAGCAAAGCAAGGTGCAGCAGAGGGTAGCATGACAAGAGTAGCAACCAAGGTGCGTAAAAGTAGCAAGAAGTTCATCATATGAAGTCTTCAAGTGGGCAGCATTGCATACAATCATTGTAAAGGTATCATTGTACTTAGTCATTGTAAATACATTATTGTACAAATTGTACTAGTGTCTATCTACCAAGGGTTGAAGAGGCAGTGTTGGGAGGTCTAAGATCATCATTAGGTGGTTGTGTAAAAGTTGGGGTTATGGTCTAGTATATCTTCTTCTTCTGCATCATTCTATATCATTGTAAAGTGGACCATTTTCCCTGGTACGGGAGTCCATTCTTATTTTATTCTTCTATAGGGTGGTAGGGTGGTGCTAGGGTGAGTTGTAGCTCATTGGGTGTTGGGGCATCCATTCAGTTGACTACTGAAGAATCTCGAGCATTGGAGCATCCATCCAGTGGGAGCTGGAGAAGAATGATTTTCTAGATTCTAGGAAGTTGGAGCTTTATTTTCAATTGGAGTTGAATATTAAAGAATTATTAGAAAAGCATTAGGTGGTTTTTGTCCCGGAGTGGGTTTCCACCTTAAAAAATATGTGCATTTGTGTTCCTCTTGTTTGCTGCTATCATTGTACAAACACTGATAATAATTAAAAATTAACTAATGCTCTAATTGAAAGGAATACTGATTCACACCCCCCCCCTCCTCTCAGTATTTCCAACAATTCCCACATTGTTCCATGGAAATAATATACTCAGAAACCCTTTTTAAGGCTATCTTTAAGTTCAGGAAGTTAAATGGATCTTTATTTCGGGTTTGTTTTCTCGAGGCAACCCACCTTGTTTTACATCCTTATTGTGAAAAAGTCTCCAATATTTGAATCTTGGCTGCGTAATATGCCATGGTCTATTGCCTCTTCCTAGCGATATACTCTGCTACCTCTGACAAACTAGCCAATTATTGTTGTTCTCATATCACTTGCACATGTATTTCATATTCTCCTCTAAGCGACAAAATGCTCTCGAAATTGCATTTAAAATTTTTAAGAGCTTCCAGCCAACTGGCTTTATTTCTCAAATATGATACAAAGGCTCTCAATTGGACATCCCCTGCAATAGGGTTGGGATTCCATATTTGTCAAGAGATACCAAAATTTTTTGTTGGTACAGTTCAGAGAATAAGTCTTTTTCTAGATTCATGCAGTCCCTATATTCTTCTATGAAATCATGTTTTTATTCAACCTAGAAAGGATTACTCTTGATGATATCATTCATTTTAAACATCAGCAATATTTATATCAAGGACATGTCATAATTGGTTGAAGGATCCCTGCAACTAAGCACACCATCCATTATTTCTCCAAGTTGTTTTTTACATTCTCCATCATGGTCACCTTACTTTACAGCTCAACCACTATGTTTTTATGTTCTCCTTCAAATTTGTCCATATAATCTTCACATGTCTTGCAAAGTTCATGAATTACGTTTTCATGCAAATGGAAAAGTATTAGTTTTCCCTTATAAGAGGATATACATAGGACTAATTTATATTTTGGTTCCTCATCCTCTATTTGCACAACAGTCTCTTTGGTCAATTTCGTCCTTGGTTCCTAATCCTCTATTAGTTTCATCTCTGGTTTTTGTTCCTTTGTTCATACAACAATTTCTTGTGTTAGTTTCATTTGTGATTCTTGTTCCTCTGTTTTCACAATTGTGCTTTTGGTCAATTTCATCTCTGGTTTATGGTCCTTTGTTTTCACAACAATGTTATCAGTTTTATCAGTTTATTTTTTTCCAAGGGGTATATTTTCTTAGACCCCTAGAGAAGGTGTATATATGGCCCCAATGGGTAGGGACTCTGCAAATTGGGCCAAGCAATTTAATCTATCAAAATTTTATTTTTGTCTCAGCTCATCTGTTAGGGTTTTAACTTTGATTTGTAGTTCTTTTTTTTTTCATCTGCACAATCCTATTCTTCCTTAACAATGAAATATACAACGGAAGATTTGTAGGGTGCTTATTGTTTCAATGTACTTCTTTCTCAATTCTGGTGGTTTAGTTGGGTGCTCCACCTCATCATCCCCACAAAATTATAATGGTGTAGTTGGCTGGTCCTCCTAGTTTTCCCCATACAATTCTAGTGGTGCAGTTGGTTGGTCTTCCTCATAATCCCCATACAAAATTGAAATTGAGGCAAGACCATCTGTTATGTACCATTTAGCTACTCTGTAATATTCCTAAATTAGCACACAGCTAATTGGAATATTAAAGTTTGATTTTTCTCTTAGTTAGAGGAATAAGAGGGTATGGAGACCCATAAATATCCTTAGTAGGAATAAAATACACTCCCAATGTGAAAGGAGGTCATCTAAAGGCTGGATTGAAGACCCTTATGTGTGAAAAGGGGTTGAAGCATGAAGACTGGGTCAAACTTGACCAAATCAAACATCGTTGGTATGGAAGGAGTGGCATTCATTGAGGGACAACACAGTTTTGGAAAGAGAATCCATGCATGGAAGTAGTGCCTTTAATGAGTGGAGCCAAGGGTGAGGAAGCTCATCACTTATATAAGGAAGAGGATGGCAGCCATAATTATTCATGTATATGTTATAATATTTTGATATATGGTCTGTTTAGACTTGTTGCTCTCTTCAGTTGTTTAGCTAAGATTGTAGTGTTGTTTAGCACAGGGTGTTCCAGAGCGGTAATCCACCTCTTTTCTTAAGTGACCTCTAGGAAGAGGATTGCACTACATTCCACATTCAGGCATCAGGCCAAGGCTTCAGTCTTAATGTACAGTGTAGTTCCCGTTGAGCTTGTGTTGTGTTGTAGGGTAGAAGTTATAGAGGGTTGATTTGGATGATTCCTGAGCTACATCTCATTGGAGGGAGGTTCCTTTCTCTTGGGAGGTTAGTCAAGAAGGCCCTGAAGGATCATTGATATATTTGGCTCCAGGCCACAGATTTTTTATCCCCTACAATGCAGTATTAGTTTGGATTTGTGTTATTCCAGGGAGGATTTGTAGGGGTATTTGATGTAGGTGATTTGAGGAGTGATTTCTTCAGTGAAGGGGTCAACCTTTCATCCAGAGGATCCATTGAAGAAGATCATACTCATTTTCATATCAGCTTCAACCATTATTCTTCAATTACTTTGTGGCAGTATACTTTTAGCCCTAGGGCTGCAACTCATTTTGTATTATTGGGTATATTTCCCTTAAACCCTCTTGGGTTGCCTTGAAAGGTTGTTATAAAGCCTAGATCTTTATTCTATGTATCTTTTGAGGCATATATCAGCCCTTTATCTTTTGTATGTTCATTTTATGTAGCAGTGCTATCATGATTGCGTTGTAGCAGTGTCTTCGTCATTTTGATATAGTAGCAACACCTCATTCTTGAGGGTTTTCTTCATTGGAGGCTTGTTGTACCTTTTTATATGCTTTGTGGCCCATTATATTATACATGTTTGCTGATGTTATGATGAATAATAAGGCTACATATTGGTCTCATACTTTGATGTGATGTTATACACTACTATCTCCAGTTTTATGCACTATATTTCTGCTTTTCCCATTTGGGAATATTTCATACTCCTCATATGTACTCATAGTCAGAATCAAGAGAGGGAACCGTATCAACTTGTTCTTCTGTGTCACCAAGGTGGAAATTAGATAAATTTTGAGGTCTAAAATGGGCCTCCTAAGAAAAATGTACAACCAAAATAAACTTTATAAGAACCAATAGGATTCAAGATGGCGATTTCAACCATGGGGGATGATTCACCATTTTTGGGGTAAAAAGTAAAAATATTAAAAAATAATAAAATAATAAAACCACTTTTCAACTTATCTCCCTAAGGTTTCACTCAAATTTCAAGTAGGAGCACTCGTTGGATGCAAAATTTAATTCCTCATCCAAGGAGTACCCATATTGCATACTTTCATGTAGCAAGTTCCATCGAAAGCATGAAACATGGGTAATCCTTGGATGAGGAATCAAATTATGCATCCAACGAGTGTTACCGCTCAAAACTTGAGTAAACTCACAGGGAGATCATTTGAAAATACAAGTTGAAAAAAATAGTTTATCTTTTTTTCCTCTAAATTTTTATGATGTAATCTAATCTTATTTTATTATTTCCACTATTATTTTATAATTTCCATAGGAGGCCCATTTTAGACCTCAAAATTTCCCTAATTCTAATCCTTGTTCCATGAATCCTTGTTGCATGCATCCTTGCTCCATGGCTCCTTATCACATCAATACATCTTATGGATTCAGTTTCTCTTTCTCTTCTGTAACAACGAGAAGGGTTTCAGGAAGTGGAGCAAGACGACCTTGCTTTCTCTTGTTATGCTTGGATTTTGGCATTATTGTCGGGTTTTTCCTATATCCTCTCAATCTTATATTGGGAGGTTTACTCCCCAATATTTCAACTTCATCATCATCATCATCTTTATTTTCTCCTTTATGTGATGATTTAGAATGTGAATCCTTAAAAACCCTCATAGTTTGAACAATAGGTGGCTCGGTTGCCATATGGAAAGGTTATGTGGGATTTTTTGCAGCACAGAGGTAATGGGGTAGAGTTGCAGTTGGGGGGTCATGGGGTGGAGTTGCAGTTGGGAGGTCATGGGGCAGAGTTATAGTTGCTAGGGCATCCTCTGGTGGGGTAGCAGCCTCAACATGAAACAACCTTCTAACTAGTTCATCCCAAGTTCTCCCTTCCCTTTGCAGTGCAAAAAACACCAAAAGTTTAATGAGGCAATGGTGGGACAAGATTTCGAATGGCCACTTTGTTTTCTACACACATCGAGCCATATGCTCTAGGTTTTTTGCAAGAAAGAAAGGCATGTTAAACAACCTTCCATGACACAAGTGGTCTAACAACTAGAGGTGCTCATTATAAATAACGACATACCTTCCTTCACACATGAAAAATTTATGGAAAAGGAATGCAACATATTTCCATGGTTGTGGAAATTCCCTTGTGTCAAATCTTATTCAAGATATCTTCTGCAGCTATTCACCTACCTCAAGGAATTGTCACACAACATCAGGTTGGGGTTTTCGGGTGCAAACCACTGTTCTCCCACTTGGGGTAACCATGTCACTTCCATAATTTCTTCTTCTGTCATGTGCACCACTGTCCATGCTACCTCAAATCTACCCTCCTTGTAATGCAAGGAAAATTGTAGATCTATGTCATCATCATATCCTTGTAACCTGCGAATATATTATATGTAGTTGACCTGTTCAAAAAATGGTTCAGCACGTGGAAATTTGTCTAGCCATTCTTCGCTACATTATCGGCGAACTCTTGGGCCTCCCATATTTAGCCAGAGTTTAGAGTGGCTATGATTGTGTTTATTCTCTGCAAAAATTTGAATGTGGGAGAATGATACAATGGAAGAGTTGAGGTAATGAGTCAAGTAATATCATGTAGTGTCGTCTATTGCAATCGAAGTATGTATTCACGTGTTTCTGCAAAGGTTTCTGCCCATTTGGCACTGATTGTTCGTTGGTTTCATTGCAGGGGAGATTTAGGTTTCCGTTGTACATAGTAAGTGTGAAAATTTCTAAATGCTACTTATGCAGAAACCCTATTGTTAAATATGGTTATACTTCTCCTACTTAATCAAGTTATTAATCTAAAATTTTAGCATTAACATCGAACTAAACACATTAACGGTCTTCACCATGTACAGATCTAAACTGAATACATGCACATAGAAAAAGTGACACACAATATTTTTTGGACAATTATTCGCAGAAAAACCCAATGTGGGAAAACTGGTCTTCCAGCTGCTGGAGGGTTTATATTATTAAGTAGATTCTAAGTACAACAAATTTGGGCACCTTACTAGTTAACCCGACAGAGAAAAAAAAATCTACAACAATACCTCTGTTCTGGAGATGGAGAAACTGATTGATTCACACCCTCAAACGAGATTTACAGAACTCATCCTTTTTCTGTCTTCAGAAACCCCAACGCTACTATGAATTCCTATGTGTCAGCTCTGCTAGCCTATTGGTGCCTCTGCACTGCTCAGGAGAGGCTTGCATAATCCCAGACTGGGTGACAGAGTCCTTGCACTGCCTTAGTTGGGCCTACGTAAGTCTTGATGGCCTCCTATTGCCTCTGCGCTTCCCTTTCTGGGCCTGTGTAGCACTGAAGTCCTCTGTTCTGTGAAACTGCTACGTAACTGTTGCGTAGCTGCTGCCCCCTCTGCGTTGCTTTGGCTGCTTCTTTTCTTCCTCTTGCTGAATCTTGGCTCTTTGATTAGACCATCCCCTTAGCGAAAACTACCCCTCATTGCGGTTGAAACACTTGTAGAAATTATTAGCAAACCATGACCTATAATTCTAGCTTAGTCTCAATGCTTTGCCTCCATGTGTGTGTATCCTCCAACTAACCCCAAGCCTTTCCTTTATACTTCTCTTGTTGGGAAACCAACAGTCGTGATCTAATCTTGATTTGACTGCTAAGATTAAAAGAAAGCTTGATTTGTGTGACTTAAGTCATTTCCATCACATGTTTAAATTAATTACCTTTAATATTTTAATTTTCCTAAGTTAGACTTAGGGTCCTTAATTAAAATATTAATTAATAATTTTCTCTTAAACTAGATGGAATTTTTCAAATCCCTTTCTGGATCTTGGAGATCTCATGTACTCTAGTCCTCCACAATATTTCGGAGCTATATCAGAAGCTACCCCAACACTCAAAATCTAAACACTCCCTCTTAGCGAGGAAAGTGCTCTAGCACAACACTACTTCATCCTAAAGTTCAACACTGATATTTGGTGTGGGTCTCTGCATTGATGCTTGGCCTGCTGCCCTTCATCACTACGCTATTGTTGCTCTCTCTTACTTCTTGCCATGACGCTCCCACCACCATTGCCACATATATACTACAACTCCCTCTTAATTTGCTGTATGGTGCTGCCAACTGCTGCACTGCAACTCAGTTGCTGAGAGAAACAACTGAAAACTCCAACCCAATATTTGACAGGCAAGTCAGTTGGGCTGCATCCTTATCACTAAAGATCCATAGGATACTGATCTCTATTTTCCTCCTGGAGCCACTGTGCTCCTGCAGCTCTGCTCTGTGTAATCCAACCTGCACTGTGCTGCTGAAGTCACATTAGCCCCTCTATGCTGCGCTGCAATACTGCTGTTGCATCTGCACTGCACTGCTCCCTCTCAGCATCTAGCTCTACCTTTGCTCCATCTGTGATCCTCTGCACCCACTGATCCACTTGTACCGTTATTATCTTAAGGCTCCCATATGTCGCATGTGATCCAAGAGTTGGGCTTACTCAAGGATCCAGCCACAGTCTGTAGTTATTTTAGAGATCCATGTCACCCCACTTTTGTGGTTCATGAGTGCTCATTACTACGTCATATTTGGAGCCATCATCCACCACAGTAGCCTTGGAGCTAGAAGCTTCCTTGTCCTTCTTCTTCTGAAAAAAATTGCTGGCGAAATGGCCTAGTTCACCGCACTGGAAACACTAGATCTTTGATAGATCCTGCTTCTTTCTCCCTTGTTGCCTCTTTGATGCCAAGGCTGCATATTCTTCCTCTTCCTTCTTCACTCTACTTGATCTAGTGTTGTATTGTCTCTTGTTGAATAGATAGAGTTATTCGTGTCAGAGGATCACCCACATATTGTCCTAGTTGGGAAGTTACACTCTTCCCAAGATACTTTGGACAAAATGTTCCTAGTTCTTTGTGACTGCATTGAGTGCAATCCTCACCATCACATCATCCTCCACTTTCACTCCCATGGCAGTCAACTGATCCTTGATTGCCTGTAATCTGAAAAGGAAGAGTTCAATCTCTTCTCCCATGGCCATCATGAATAACCTCATCTGATTTTCCAGAAGCATTCTCCTTTGGACAGATCTTCCTTCATATAGGGTTGTTAAGTCTACCCACATATCATGAGCCATTGTCTTCTCGGCTATGTGAGGCACTACATGATCTTTGACATCGTCCATGATGAAGTGCTTGGCGTGTGTTTCTGCTTCATCATGCTTCTCCAAGGGCTTCACATCGGTTGGCATGGCCAGGAGTTTCTCTGCATGCTCCCTTAGACCGTATGCCTCCATGACTACCAGAATTTTGGCCTTCCAGACTAAAAAGTTGGACAGGTCGTCCAACCTATCCTGATCACATAGTCCTTGAGGTGCCATTTTCTCAATAAACTTGTAAGAACTAATCCCTCTCTCTATGCTAGAGAGTCAGATCTAGGGTCCTTGGTGAGAAAGGCACCCTTTGCTCCCTCTGACAACTGACTTCCTCTCTTGGAATTCTTCCAAATCACACAAATCATCTCTCTTCAATCCTCTAATGGATCTGCGTATTTCTTTGGTTGGAAATCCTCTAAGAAGTTTTTCTCCTCCCACTCTTTGTCAACTAGTGCTCAGGCTAATTTCTGCACGTTCAGAAAATTAACCCCACTAACAACTGCTGAAGTTTTGTAGCACTGCTTCTGGCACTCTAAATCAGCAACACCTTCAGGACTGTGTCACCCTAGATTGCCTCTGCATGAGCAGATAGTCCCAATGTTTCCTCTATGCAGTAAGTACGTGGGCCTGCGTGGAAACTGCGTCACTCTAGCCTTTGCGTTGCTTTGCTTTCCTCTGCTACTACGCTGTCCTATCTGGTCCATATTTCTATGGCTATTTCTGCTTTTTTTGTTGCTTTTTGTAGCAAGCATTCTTTAGTCTTCTTATTGATGATTCAAATAGATTTTCAATCACTCTGATACCATGTGAAAATTTTTGAATACTACTTATGCAAAAACCCTACTATTAAATCTGGTTATACTTCTTCCACTTAATCAAGTTATTAATTTGAAATTTCAAAATTAACATCAAAGTAAACACATTAACAACCTTCATCAGATACAAATATAAACTGAATACATGCACATAAACAAAGTGACACACAAAATTTTCTAGAAAATTGTCCCCAGATAAACCGAATGCGGGAAAACTGGTCTTCTAGCTCTTGAAGGGTTTATATTATTAAGTAGATTCTAAGTACAACAAATCTGGGCACCTTATTGGTTAACCCAATAGAGAAAAACAAAAATATGGAGCAATACCTCTGTTCTCGAGACGAAGAAACTTACTGATTCACCCCATCAAACGAGATTTACAGAATTCAACCTTTTTTTGTCTTCAGAAACCCCAGCACTGTTCTGAAGCCCTCTCCGTAAGCTCTAATAGCATGTTGGTGCCCCTGCACTGCTCATGAGAGGTGTGCATAACCCTAGACTGGGTGACGGAGTCCCTATGTTTCCCTAGCTGGGCCTGCGTAAGCCCTGATGGCCTCCAGGTTCCTTTGTGTTTCCCTTTAAATGTCGTCTATTTGATTCTGTCCAAGAATACCATTGGCACTTGTGTGGTTTTGGCTCATGGTATTAGGAAAGGTTAAATATATATAAGGAGAAGAAGATCATAGTGCAAAGGTTGTGCATGTGTAAGGGTTTTAACTAAATACTTCTCTCTAAAGTATATCTGCATAAAATGGGTTCTGTTTATTGGTAGATCTGAAATTATGATGCACCCATGGATACAATGATGGATCAGGATCTCTAGACCTAAAATGACTATGTATTTTCTTGATCTATTGATGAGATGTTTAGATCTATGACCTGGAGCATGATTTTCTAAAGTAAAGGGTAAAATCTGGGTAAGACTATAGATCTGAAACTTTTTGCAGTCTTGAATATTTATAGATCTATACGTTGGTTCGTCATGGTTAAAGCACGTATACACACAGTTTTGATTCAACGAAAGTGCGTATGGAAGTTAGGGTTTTCTGAAGCTTGATGAAGAGATTATCTATTTATTGATGCTATATTTTTGTTGTCTGTCAATGAAGTCTTCATATAGATCTGGGTTGTTTGAATATTGAATATGCTGCTAGTTTACTATAATCAATGAGTAATCAAATATGATTAATGATGTTGAATGAGTAAGGTTTCTGCAAAACTAAAAGATATATGACTAAAAGCCTCAAATCTGTTTCTGAGTTTGATCACATTCTAGAAAGTCAGTATTAACATATCTATACGTAGGTTGGTGTGCAGGAAAGCAAGTATTCACACAGGTTCAATAAAGTGAAGTAGCATATGCATTTAAGATGATGAATGATCAAGGTTGAAATTGATTTTGCATGGTGATTCTGAAATTTGGGTTGAACACTGTGTTTTGGTTACAGTGATCTCACTGTTTTGTTTGATGTTTGGGTTAAGTCTATTGGTGTTGATCTATATAATGAGTTGTTGAAGTTGTTGGATCTAGTGTGAAAATTTATGAATCGTGGTCTGCAGTGGGTCTGAGGGTTGAATCCTTCAGTTTGGAAGTAGAAGATTCTTGCCAGTACAAGATGGTGTTCTGATCAAGGGGTTGTAGCTCCCTTCCAGTAGTGGCTGGTAGACGAGATCAGGGGGGTTGAAGCTCCCTTCCAGTAGCATCTGGAAAACGAGATAAGGTTGCAGCCTTCTGTAGGTAGATTCCCACGTACTAATATGATTTTGCATCAGTACAACATTGTAAACAATTTTCTATATAATAAACATTGAAGACAGAGACGACAACAACAATGTTTTTCTCCCAAATTGGGTTTCCACCTTAAATCTTGGTGTTCATGTGTGGTGCTCTTGTGTGATGATTGATTTTGTTATTACTGCACATGTTTATTTCTTATTTATCTGATGATTTGGGTTAAATAATGTTTCTGAATATTTATCTGAACAATAAAGTTATCTGAAGCATATGAAAGTTTCTATTAGGATAGCCGCATAGATACGCTAGTTGGGCTAATCAACGTCACGTATAGAAATCAATAAGAGAAAATAAAAATATTGTGATTATTGTAAATACTAATTTAACCCCCACCCCCCCTCTCAATATTTTTCCCAACAATTGGTATCAGAGAAGGTTCTTCTGTAGAAGCTTAACTACTAGAAGAAAGATCATCTAATATGAGCAATCAATATGGGACAACATCTATCATACCTCCACTCTTCAACGGAAACAATTTAATCTTCTGGAAGACAAGGAAAAGATCCTATATTTAGTCTCTTAGAGCAGATGTGTGGGCTATAGTTCAAGGTGGTTACCAATATCCAACCTTAGTTCCAGCAGAACCAACAGTAAGAAAAAACTATGAAATCAATGCAAAGGTTGTCAATGCTTTATTGGGTAGTTTGACTGAATCATAATTTGTCAAAGTTATGCAGTTAAATACAGCAATGAGATATGGGACAAAATCATTCCGAGCTATGAAGGTGATGAAATCATTGCTAGTTTCTTTTTACATCTAGATGAGATCATAAATCGTATGAGAAATATGGGTGAAACTATAAGTGACACCACTGTACTAGAAAAAGTTTTAAGATCTCTAAGTCCTAAATTCGAGTCAAAAGTGTCTAATATTGAAGAGAAGAAGGATCTACACTCTTACTATTGTTCAACTTCATGGGATTCTGACTGTGTGTGAAATGATGAAAAGAGGTCCATCTGAAGTCAAAGAAGTTGATTTTAGAGCTATTGCAAAAGTCAAGGAAATGGAAGAAAAAGAAGGATCAGGGTATGTATCAGAAGAAGATGAGATAATTTTGTAAAGAACTACAACTTGGGATTGGAAGGTTCAGAGGTAAGCTTCCTTTCAAATGTTTTTCTTGTGGAAGAGTTTTTCATTGCATTTCCAATTTTCGTCATAAAGATAATCATGAAAAGGGAAAGGAATTAGAAAATTGTAATAAGAAATGTTTTATCAATAGAAAAAGCTATTATACTCATGAAGATAGTGATGTTCTATCAAATAGTGAAGAAGGATAATCTGAGCAAGATATTAGACTACTCATGGCATTTGAAAAGGACACTATTGAGGCTAAAGATACTTTTATGGATGCTTTAGAAGAAAATTATTTTCTTGAAGAAATAAATCAATTCAAAATATGTTTGGAAGAAAATAAAATAGCCATAGATACTCTAAAGAATCAATTTATAGAAAAGGATAAGCACAATGATAAATTAGAATGTGAAATAGTAAGTCTAAGAAAGGAAATTGAGAAAGTGAAAACTTTAATTCTTAGATTTTCTAAAGGATCTGAAACCTTTGATGAAATTATCAAGGTGCAATGCTCTCCTCTTGTAAAGACAGGCCTTGGATATATCGGAGAATCTTCTCAGTCTTCAACAACAAGCTATCTAAATGAAGCTAAAGCCAATTAGCAACACTTCGTCACTCAACAAAAGAACAAAGATAATGCCCACATAAAGCATGACCACTTTAATTCAAGAATGAACAATAACAAAAATCAATAGGTAAGTGCCAATAGAAGATTCCATGATTGCAAAAATTTCTTCTTTAATGGTCAATTTTTCGCATGTCATAATTTTGTTCATAAAGCTGCTCAATGTGTTGCATACAAAATCATCATGACCAGAGAAGCTAGAAAGAGAAGAAATGAGACAGGAATAAAGAATAATACTTATAACAACTTTTCCCCTCTTTAAGACGAGATTTAATTTTATTATTGCAATAACTTTGGACATGAAGAATCTGAATGCAAGAGAAAACTTTATCCAAAAGAACACATTCCCACAAGTTCCAATGTATGGAGAAATAAGGACTTACATTTTGAAAGTTGTGGCATAGATTTATTTGCAAAAGGAGAAGAAAATCAATGGTACATTGATAGCAGATGCTCAAAACACATGACAAGTGATAGAAATAAACTTCTTTCATACAATGCATTAGATAAAGAAAAGAATGTTACTTTTGGAAATGACTCTCGTGCAATCATTAAGGGTAAAGGATCTGTTTTACTAAAAGAAAAGGTTAAAACTAACAATGTTATGTATGTGGATGGCTTAAAGCATAACTTGTTGAGTATGAGTCAAATATGTGATCAAGGTAGTGAAGTTGTCTTTAGTTCAAAAGAATGTTTAGTTCATGAACTTGAAATGGGAAAAACCGTAATAAAATGAACAAGAAAACCCAGCAATCTGTATATATTGAAAGGCGGTCAAGAGAAATTCTATCTAGGTAAATCTACAAAAAATTGGTTATGGCACAAAATATTGGGACATTTGAGCTTTTCTCAAATAAGAAAATCTAGCAGACTCAAAGTTGTACGTGATCTACCTGACATCACTCTGCCTGAAAATACCATATGCAAATCATGCCAATTCAGTAAGCAAACTAGGGTGCAATTCAATGCTAAAGAAGAATCAACAAGTAAGCCTCTTGAACTTATACATACTGATTTATGTGGTCTTGTAAGGAAAAAGTGACCTCGTGGAGAAAAATACTATATTATATTTATTGATGACTTCTCTAGAATGTGTTGGATCGTCTTACTGAAACATAAAGATGAATAATTTAAAAATTTTAAGATCTTCAAAGCTTTGGTTGAAAATGAATTAGATCTAGAAATCAAATGCCTTAGATCTGATTGAGGAGGAGAATATATATCAGATGAATTCTTTTATTTCTGTGAACAATATAGCATACAAAGACATTTTTCTGTAGCTAGAACTCCACAAGAAAATAGTGTGGCAGAAAGAAAGAATAGAATAGTTCAGCAGACGGCTTGTGCTATTCTTGATGAATCTGTAAATCTCGATACCTTTTGCGGAGAAGAAGCGCATACTACAGTAAATATTCTCAACAAGGCTCATGTTCGTATGAACAATGATACAAATCCTTATGAGCTATGGTATGGTAATCTTCCCATTGTGACACATTTAGAGTTTTTGGAAGCAAATTTTTTATCAAGAAAAATGATGAAAAACTTGGTAAGTTTGAGCCTAGAGCAGATGAAGGAATATTTCTTGGTTACTCGTCTAGAAGTAAAGCATATAAATGTTACAATAAATGACTTCAGAAGATTTTCGGATGTATTGATGTTGTAATTGATGAGTCTCTCACAACTCCAAAAAGGGAAATAACAACAAAAAATGAAGATGATGATGATGTATATTTTCCCTCCGCAAATAACAAAAATATAGAAGGAGAACCCAATGAAGCACTAGAAGAAGATATATCATAAAAGGCTCCATCCAGGTATGTTCAAAAGAATCATCCATAATCTAAAATTTTGGGAGAAAAGGGATAAGGTGTCCAAACAAGAAGAACTCTTGTAGGATCCCCTAGCTATCTCGCATTCTTATCCACTATTGAACAACATAATGTAAATCAAGCTAGTAAAGATGAATGTTGGATTTAGGCCATGAATGAAGAACTTGATCAGATTGAAAAGAATCATGCTTGGGAATTGGTTCCAAGACCTCATGATAAAAATGTTATTGGAACAAAATGGATATTCAAAAACAAGTTAAATGAAAATGGAGATGTTATTAGAAACAAAGCTAGACCTGTTTGTAAAAGGTATGCTCAACAAGAAGGTATAGACTTTGAAGAAACATTTTCACCTGTAGCTAGACTTGAAGCCATAATAATGTTTCTTTCTTTTTCAAGTTTTCAACAGTTCGAAGTTTATCAAATGGATGTAAAATATTCTTTCCTCAATGGTGATCTAGAAGAAGAAGTTTATATAGAACAACTAGAAGGATTCATTTTGGGAAATGATGAAAAAATTGTTTGAAAACTCAAAAAAGCTCTATATGGTCTCAAACAGGCTCCACGTGCATGGTAGTATCATCTTGACAAATATCTTCAACAACAAGGTTTCACAAAAGGATCTGTTGACAGTAACTTATACACAAAAAATGAGAATGATAAACTATTAATTATTGTTGTGTATGTTGATGACATCATTTTTGGGAGTAATGAAGAGTCCATGAGTTAGAAATTTTCTTCAGTTATTCAACAAGGATTTGAAATCTAATTACTTGGGGAAATAACATATTTTCTTGGCTTACAAGTGCAACAAGCGATAGATGGCATATTTCTATCACAAGAAAAATATCTCCAGCAAATCCTGAAGAAGTATGGGATGAAAGACTGCAAACCTGTGAGCACTCCAATGGTAATTGGATGTAACCTCAATTCACATGATAATTCTCCCATGGTAAACCAACCAAAGTACATATCTATGATTGGAAGTTTTATTTGTATAATCGGGACTAGACCAGACATTATGCATGCAGTTGGATTGTTGGACGATTCTAAGCTAATTCAAAGGAGTCACACCTTCAGGTTGTAAAAATAATATTCAAATATATACAAGGGACTCAAGACTTTGGTCTATGGCATCCAAAGAATGTTGATCTTACTCTTTATGATTACACAGATGCGGACTGGGATGGAGATGTTGATGATTGAAAAGCACTAGTGGTAGTGCCTTCTATATGGGGCCCCGATTAATATCTTGATTCAGCAAAAAACAAAGTTCCATTGCCTTATCTACAACATAAGTAGAATATGTGGTTGTCGCATCATGTTGCACACAACTTTCGTGGATGATGCAGACATTACAAGATATTCAAATCAAATGTTATCCTCCCATCTCCATCCTATGTGATAATACAAGTGCCATCATCATCTCAAAAAATATTGTTATGCATTCCAAAACCAAGCAGATTCCTATCAAGTATCACTTCTTACGAGAACAAGTGCTTGAGAAAAAGGTCAAATTGGAGTATGTTCCCTCCAAAGAACAAGTTGCTGATATATTTACTAAACATCTTCCTAGGGAATCATTTGAATATCTCAGACAAACGCTGGGAGTTGTCTTTGCCTCACTTATTAAATATTCTCGATTTCAAAAGAATAAATTTGGTACACATTTTTCATGAAGACGAGTTGCGTATATACGCGAGTTTCTATGTATAAAGCTGAGTATGGTTTTTGCTGACATAACATATATGGGTCAGCTTTTAGAGCAGTCTTTGGTGTTGATGGGTAACCTCTGTTTTTTTTTATATTCATCTTATAGTTCCTTTCTTTGATATTTATCTCTTTGATGAAGATGATTTTGATGAAGTGGCTGTTGAAAGTGTTCAGGATGCACAGGTTTAGGGGGAGCATTTGCCTTGCTGAAGAGGCTGCATTGTTGGAATTATGATTGATTGTTGTGTTATGATCTCCTGTTTGAGATTATTTGGTCTTGGTTATACAAAATCATATATGTTAGTTGATGAAAAGGTCATGTTGAGACTTATGATGTAAAAATTGTTATATTCAGTCAAGGACTTGCTCAAATTTGTAAACCCACTGTTTGGTCAATTTAGTGTGTCCTTAATTGCTAACATAAATTATCAACCAGGGATTCGTAAGCTAACGAAGTGTGGCGCACTATATGTGCAAGATAACCTATCTCTTACTTTTTGTCGTTTTTGGATTTTTATTGATCTTGGTTGGTTTCCTAATGTGAGATGGAAATTCTAAAAGACAAGTATGGTTATGAATATTCAAGGCAATGATGTCCTTTATAATGATTTACCAAACTTCAAACTTAAAAAGGAATTTGAAATATACAATGAAAAAACTTGAAAGGAAATGAAAATGTGCTGCTAGCCTAATAAATCAAATAGTGAACTATTGAGCATGAAAACCAAATTATCCTTGCTGCTGTCTAAACACAAAAGAAACTATGCTTAAAGAAATCCAAGAATTGCAAAAAAGTAAATCTAAATCAAATTACATCAACTTATATTCTGATCCCTCAGCATTAGTCCAGCTATGGCTTTCGGAGGTAACCATAAACAACTTGAGCAATCTGATATCTAATTTGCAGAAAAAGAAACTAATATCAAACTACACACTCATACTTCAATCCCTCACCATCAGTCCAGCTGTGGCTTTCGGAGGTAATTGAAAATGACATGAGCAATTTAATATATCTAACTTGCAGAAAGTAAACTAATATCAAACTACACACTCATACTTCAATCCCTCACCATCAGTCCAGCTGTGGCTTTCGGAGGTAACTGAAAATGACATGAGCGATTTAATATATCTAACTTGCAGAAAGTAAACTAATATCAAACTACACACTCATACTTCAATCCCTCACCATCAGTCCAGCTGTGGCTTTCGGAGGTAACTGAAAATGACATGAGCAATTTAATATATCTAACTTGCTGAAAGTAAACTAATATCAAACTACACACTCATACTTCAATCCCTCACCATCAGTCCAGCTGTGGCTTTCGGAGGTAATTGAAAATGACATGAGCAGCTTAATATCTAAATCTAACTACTAAAACAAATGTGCAAGACTGAAATAAACAAACAGTGTTGGAATTAAACAAAAACTAAAAAAAATAAATTAGCAGCAGAACAATATTGATTCCATGTCATTAGTCAAAAGATATGCAAATGCCCGGGTTGCCATGAAAAATTATGCTAAAAGCTATGATTTCAGAAAGCAATCTAAGTAAGGAAATATGACAAAACAGAATTGAAAGCAACTTATCTAGAAAACATGCAAAAGCCTCCTTGGATAGCAGGGGCCCTCTGCTACCAATTTGGTGAAGTCCTTCAGCTCCTTAAAGTTGTAATCAAAACAGCATCAAAGAACTGAATTTCTCTATTAAAAAAAACTCACAAATCTACATCCCATTCCATCTTGAACTTTGTTACAAAATACTTCTCTACTACTTTTTCATTACTTCCTCATTACCTATGATAGGAGAAAGCTTCTCCTATTTATACAAAATATGAAGAGTCATCTCATTAATGGGAGTCCATGAATCTCTCCCTCCATCTCTAGAGTTACAATCAAAATAGGAAATGATAAGACACATGTCTTTCTAGAGTTTCAACACAACTAAGAAATGAGACACATGTCCTCTTAGAGTTTCAATACAACAAGGAAATGAGACACATATCCTCTTGATCCCATGATCTTCTCCAACCAAATTCGAATTTGTCCTTAGAGTGCCACATAAGGGTCTTCTAGAAGTCTCCTTTTGACCTACACATGTCACAAAACTCATAACACATATATGGATATATGAAACTATGTTAATTTTCTAGTTTCTAATCATAAATTCACTTAAAATACATAAAATAAATAACTTTGGAAAACAAGGATCCTAACCCATATATTTATGAAAATGGTTACTTGATGTAGGGTTTTAGGTCAAATGGTTATGAAATAAGAGCTAAATGGTTATGACATAGTGGAAATATGTATGAATATGGAGAACACTTTTGAGACTCAACATACCCCCCAACTGAAGTTGTTGCATGTCCTCATGCAACTATTGCAATGATTCATTTGTCCATGAGTTGATCTTTTATGAGTTTTGACTCATATAGATTCATTCCAAACTTTGCTTCTTGATATTTTCCTTTTTGGCAAAGTATAATACATTTGATTGCAACCATTTTTTTTTTTTCAATGGTTGGTTCTTGTGTGACAACCATTTTTTTTTTTTTTTGAGCATTGGTTCTTGTGTAACAATGCTTTATTTTCTTTGTTGCATCAAAGTTCATGAAAACATTTAGAATCAATTACTTCATCAATGAATTGATCATTTGCAAGGCATATAATCTTTTGGATCATGTTGCAACAATAATTGGTTGGGAAGTATATGTCGGTGGAAATGAAATGAAAATGTGTGATAGTGTATGACATATGGATATGAAATGATGTCCCTTCCCCCCCCAACTAAAGATATGACAATGTGAAAAAGGGAGTGAGGAATTTTTCCAAAGTTACAAATTTAGCATTCTAATGAATTACATGACTAAAAATTAGAAAACAACATGCCTTCACTTACCTTAAATGTGGATGAGTTGTGTATGTGTGGTGGCTGCAAAATTCTGATCATATTCTTCTTCAAGTGGCTGAACAAGAGGAGTCATGGATAAAGAGATAAGATGACTTTTTATTGCTTCTACTAAAACTTGCTGAATCTGCTCCAAAATGCTGAAAATAATAGTCTTCATGTCTTCAAAACTCATTGGCATAATTCTTACTATGTGAAAAGATGTTCTGATGTCGAACATAGTAGGAAATTGTTGAATTAGTGGCCATTAATGGATGCCACTAGTCAACACGAGAACTCTCACCATTGATGACAATGAGAGTCAAGATGCCCAAACACATCTTGCTAGGTACGAATGATTTTGCTGATGTCGAGTCACCTAGAAGATCTGACGAACAAGAGACATTAATATATTCCCATTGTTTTTCAGCATGAGAACTTTCCATTAAGGCATGCAAGCCTCAAGGTGTTTTTACAAAGAACTTAGACTCAAAAGACTATGGACTCAATAATTTGCATTGAAGCAGGGCTTATTTGCGGAATGAAAATGACAAGAAATGGAAAATGAAAATGGAAGATGGCAATGGAGAGTAGAAATGGAAAATGGGCAATAAGCATGTGAATGAGAAATGGCAATGGGCAATAAGCATGTGAATGAGCCTCTTGCTTTTATTTGTGGTTATGAATGGACAAAAAGAAATGGAAAATGGATGTGAATGTAAATGGAAAATATGAAGTGAAATGAGGTGAATGGTTTATTATGAGGTATGGATGTGATGGAGACAATAGTATCTGAAAGTTTTTCAAGTGTTTGGATCTGATTTTGCATCAGCATATTTCCTCCTTTTTGTTGCTGATCATCCTCTTATGAAACAAATTGGTCTCTTAGAGAGACACCATTCTCTTGTAGTCATTTGTCCTTCCTCTTAGAACCTGCAAAAAAAACTAATACTTCTTCTGCAATGGAATGTAAGATTATCAAAGGGAGAGAGGTGATCAATCTCTCTAGTTATGATATTTACACACAAAACTAAGAATTTGTATTAATGAAACAAGTTCTCAAAGGAAAAATCAAAAGAATTTATACCTGTTTTGGAATTAGTGCCTCAAGTGGAATGTTGCTTCTTTTCAGCAATTTATTTCATTATTTTCCATTTCAAACTCTAATGATGGATTTCTCATTGTGTAGATCTTGTTGAGACCTTTCCAACGATACTTAAATCATCAAAATCTAATTTTGTATGAGAAAGTTAGGCTGATTTGAGCAATGAGGTTTTTTCAGCTGCGGAATTGGAGAATAGCTGCGGAATTGGACTTTAGCTGCAGAATGTCGACGATTTCTGTAGCTAAAAATCTTGAATAAAAATTTAGCCATTAATCTTTCATCATCAGTCCAAAATTAATCAATACCTTCAAAAAAACGAACAAATAACTTATTCATTTCATTGATTTTTTTTTTTTTTTTTTTTTAATTTTTTTAATCCAAAATGTTTGGTGCGAGAATCCTCTGCAATTGGGTTAGTTTGAGGATATTAACAGAGTCGATGTTATTTCTTTGCAGACCACTTCCTGAGGCAACGTCATATCCTAAATAGATCGATATTCTTGGGTGCAAGGCGAACATAACTCTTTCGGAGTTAGTGCAAAATTGTTTGAAGGCCTGCTAAGGCAGACCGAATGTCTTGAGCCTTGTAATCTTGGAATTCGTCGACTCATTTGAAGTCGGGTTATCCATACAAAGTCGAGCAAGACTCAATATGGTAGTTGTGGCTCTGCTATATTGCAAATAGTAGGCATATATGAAGCCATTTAGGACAAAAAATTTCTCAAGGGTCAAATCGAAGGGAATATGTGGTTTTTCCCTTGTTCCTATAATTAATAGCAGAGTTCCAAACGTACCAAAACATTCTACGAAATCCAGTCATTCGAGTCTGGATTAGTTAGGGACTGAACGAGTTAGTGCCATCCGAAGGTAGCATAATCCTCTTTGCTTTTGCTTGCAAATGAAGCCTGTAAACTGGTATGGGTTTCCTAAGTGCCATCTGACGTTAGTTCAATGAAATTTTGAAGCACCAAACCCGCTTGACATAGGATGCGTCACCCGTTTCTGTGCAAAGATACTTGAAGTAGCGCAAGACCATCCAAATATTAACAAGAGAATTATTTTAAGGATTGAGACCCATAATAGAACAACGTATCAGAAGCTTTTCTCATGGAATTAGTCAGTAATTACATATTACGGCTCTTGATCTGATTGCCACGTATGAGTGGATTGAATGCCACGATAGAATTTGATTTCATTTCAAATTCGTCTTCTTCAGATTATGGGTGAAATCAAACAAAGTGCCATTCAAACTCTCCACTGTGCAAACAGAAAACCGTTTTTCCTCACGCGGCAGGCAAAAATGGCCTTCAAAGAACCGAGAAATTCTCCCAGACCGCCACGAATTTCGTAAAACGATTTTTGGGTTATCTAACTGACCACGTTGGCGAAAAAACCCATGTCTCGGTTTTTCAAAATTCATCCTAAATCGATCAGAAAACGTGTTTGAAAATGACGTGTCAATAACAATTGCGTTTTCTGAATGTGCTGTAACAAAAATCGTTTTCTGGTTAGTTCCGTGAGATTTCTGAGAATTAATTTGTTCAATTGTTCCATATCATGTTTAATTGTTCCATATCATGCTTATTCCAACAGATTTCGGCTTGCATTTATACAAATATCATTTGAAATTTCATGTTTTTGTTTACAGATTAATGATTGCGTCGCTGGTCATGGCTTATGAAACTTGAGATCCTCACGAGAGTGCTCTGGCTTGGACTCAACCACATCATGCTCCTTCAAACTAATTCGGACTAACCCAGTGAGTCCATATGAGCGTGCAATTACAAGTATCACATTCTGCTGTCTGCAAATTCTATCGAGCTTCAAAGCCACATTCTTTGCAAGCTGGGTGGCTATAATCAGAGAAAATTGAGAGAAGAAAGCAAGATTGGTCTCAAGCAAAGCCTCAGGTGATTCCTCTACAAACTTAGCTCCAACAGCATCATTGAGCTCTTGTAGAAATGCATACACACTTTGCCTTCGATTGACCTATGCTTTTAGTGTCCACAAAAAAAAACCTTCCTATGCCTCCCAAAACAAGATTTTTTCAATGCTTCTGAGTCGGTGGGGCCACAATTCAACAAGCAAATGCTCGCTCTCTCCAGAGCAGCTTGTCCCTATTCACCCCATATCCTTAGCTGCTGATCATATTTACTCTTGTTCTCTGCCATTTTGGTGCAACGAGCCCTCCTTTTCTTTATGTTATATGCTAAGGAAAAGGACTGCGCTTATAATTTCACCAGAAACACAGATATAATGAAAATAAATGTTTTTGTTTTGTTTTGTTTTTTTCTTTTTTTTATTTTATTTGTTTTGTTAATAAAATTACTTGTTATATATATATATATATATATTTTAAATTAAAAATACACATGTATATTTTACTAAACAAAATGATTTTTTTTTTATTTGTTTTGTTAATAAAATTACACATGTTATTTTTTGAAAAATTAAAAATATACATATGTAATTTACTAAACAAAACAATTTATTGAATTTTTTTTTTATTTTTTATTTTTATTTTTTTATTTTTTAAAATGATTTGTTATTAAAATTATATATATATATTTTCAAAAATTTT
The DNA here is from genome assembly GCA_034641835.2 of Pinus albicaulis. Classification (NCBI taxonomy): domain Eukaryota; kingdom Viridiplantae; phylum Streptophyta; class Pinopsida; order Pinales; family Pinaceae; genus Pinus; species Pinus albicaulis. Next base: position 342,358 of record JAXQQM020071191.1, on the reverse strand, counting down.
AAAAATATACATATATATCTTAGTAACAAAACAATTTAATTTAATTTTTTTCATTTTTTTTATTGATTTGTTTAATAAAATTATATATGTTATATTTTCAAAAATTTAAAAATACACATATATATATTCATTAAACAAAACAATTTATTGAAATCAAGGTTTTTCATGAAAACAATTTTTTTTTTTTAAAATTGTTGAATCAATTGAAATGATGAAGTTTTATTTTGTCTCATTTTTTTCTTTTTTTCTTTTTCACATAACAATTCTTTTTCTGATCCTTCAGATCACACAAAGTGCAAGAGGAGAGTATACTCAAGAATTATTAATTTTTTTTTACATAACAATCCTTTTTCTGATCCTCCAGATCACACAAAGTGCAAGAGGAGAGCATACTCAAGAATTATTAATTTTTTTAGATGTAAGAAATAAGGCTACCTAGTTACACTTCCCCGGCAACGACGCCAAAATGTTTGGTCAATTTAGTGTGTCCTAAATTGTTAACATAAATTATCAACCAGGGATTCGTAAGCTGATGAAGTGTGGCGCACTATATGTGCAAGATAACCTATCTCTTACTTTTTGTCGTTTTTAGATTTTTATTGATCTTGGTTAGTTCCCTAATGTGAGATGGAAATTCTAAAAGACAAGTATGGTTATGACTATTCAAGGCAATGATGTCCTTTATAATGATTTACCAAACTTCAAACTTAAAAAGGAATTTGAAACATACAATGACAAAACTTGAAAGGAAATGAAAATGTGCTACTAGCCTAATAAATCAAACAATGAACTATTGAGCATGAAAACCAAATTATCCTTGCTGCTGTCTAAACACAAAAGAAACTATGCTTAAAGAAATCCAAGAATTGCAACAAAGTAAATCTAAATCAAATTACATCAACTTATATTCTGATCCCTCACAATTAGTCCAGCTATGGCTTTCGGAGGTAACCATAAACAACTTGAGAAATTTGATATCTAATTTGCAGAAAAAAAAACTAATATCAAACTACACACTCATACTTCAATCCCTCACCATCAGTCCAACACAATGAAAACTGAATGTACCCAGAAAATGACATGAGCAATTTAATATATCTAACTTGCAGAAAGTAAACTAATATCAAACTACACACTCATACTTCAATCCCTCACCATCAGTCCAGCTGTGGCTTTCGGAGGTAACTGAAAATGACATGAGCAATTTAATATATCTATCTTGTAGAAAGTAAACTAATATCAAACTACACACTCATACTTCAATCCCTCACCATCAGTCCAGCTGTGGCTTTCGGAGGTAACTGAAAATGACATGAGCAATTTAATATATCTATCTTGCAGAAATTAAACTAATATCAAACTACACACTCATACTTCAATCCCTCACCATCAGTCCAGCTATGGCTTTCGGAGGTAACTGAAAATGACATGAGCAATTTAATATATCTAAATCTAACAACTAAAGCAAATGTGCAAGACTGAAATAAACAAAGCAGTACTGGAATTAAACAAAAACTAAGAAAAATAAATTAGCAGCAGAACAATATTGATTCCATATCATTAGTCAAAAGATATGCAAATGCCCGAGCTGCCATGAAAAATTATGCTAAAAGCTATGATTTCAGAAAGCAATCTAAGTAAGGAAATATGACAAAACAGAATTGAAAGCAACTTATCTAGAAAACATGTAAAAGCCTCCTTGGATAGCAGGGGCCCTCTGCTACCAATTTGGTGAAGTCCTTCAAGTCCTTAAAGTTGTAATCAAAACAGCATCAAAGAACTGAATTTCTCTATTAAAAAGAACTCACAAATCTACATCCCATTCCATCTTGAACTTTGTTACAAAAGACTTCTCTACTACTTTTTCCTTACTTCCTCATTTTTCATTACCTATGATAGGAGAAAGCTTCTCCTATTTATACAAAATATGAGGAGTCATCTCATTAATGGGAGTCCATGAATCTCTCCCTCCATCTCTAGAGTTACAATCAAAATAGGAAATGATAAGACACGTCTTTCTAGAGTTTCAACACCACTAAGAGATGAGACACATATTTTCTTAGAGTTTCAATACAACAAGGAAGTGAGACACATATCCTCTTGATCCCATAATCTTCTCCAACCAAATTCGAATTTGGCCTTAGAGTGCCAGATAAGGGTCTTCTAGAAGTCTCCTTTTGACCTACACATGTCACAAAACTCATAACACATATATAGATATATGAAACTATGTTAATTTTTTAGTTTCTAATCATAAATTCACTTAAAATACATAAAATAAATAACTTTGGAAAACAAGGATCCTAACCCATATATTTATGAAAATGGTTACTTGATGTAGGGTTTTAGGTCAAATGGTTATGAAATAAGAGCTAAATGGCTATGACATAATGGAAATATGTATGAATATGGAGAACACTTTTGAAACTCAACACCCACTTGGTTGGGTAGTTGAGTCAAATATGTAATTCCACTTGGTTGGATCATTGATGTAAGTATGAGTCATTGGTGATAGACATGGTCATACTTGGTTGATTTATAAAGTCATGTACTTCAATGAAAAATATGTCTGAAGATTTAGCATGAACTCAGGGGGAGCATGGTCAATATAGTGCACATCATATCTGTAGAGCTCTTCTTGCTACATAGAAAGAGAAACTGTGTTTTGGTATTGATCCGCCATTTTCCCTTGCTTTGAAATGGGGAGAGTAACTTGGTGTTTGAATAATGTTTATGATTGATGTATCTATCAGTTGTGGTGATCAAACACTAACATGGTTGCCATCAAGTCCAAAGGAGGAGATTTTTGGCATTATGATGTAATATGTTGTCCTTGATCACAACCTACTTGATGATTTTCCTTTTGATAGCAAACTATTTTTTTAAAGATGTAAAAATGATGTATCTACAGGTCAGTTCAGATGTGACAGAAAAATGAATTCTAGTCAGTGATAGAGAAATTATAAAAGTAATATTTCACAATGTATACGCAGGTTTTATGAAGGCAACCCGCGTGCATATGCAGGTTTGATGAAGGCAACCCGTGTATACATCCAGAATTAGTGTATATGCAGTTTTGATGAAGAGAAGTCGCATATACATGGGAGTTCAAAGAAGCCAAATAGTGTATGTACTTATGCACTCACTTTATAATACCAAGGGTCCTTACCATGGTGTTAGCCCACAATATTGAGCACGGTGTCGTCTATTTGATTCTGTCTAAGAATAACATCGACACTTGTGTGGTTTTGGCTCATGGTATTAGGAAAGGCTAAATCTATATAATGAGAAGAAGATCATAGTTCAAAGGGTGTGCATGTGTAAAGGTTTTAACTGAATACTTATCTCTAAAGTATATCTGCATGGAATGGGTTATGTTTATTGGTAGATCTAAAATTATGATGCACCCATGGATACAATGATGGATCAGGATATTTAGACCTGAAATGACTATGTATTTGCTTGATCTATTGATTAGATGTTTAGATCTGTGACTTGGCGCATGTTTTACTGAAGTAAAGGGTAAAATTTGGGTAATACTATAGATCTGAAACTTTCTACAGTGTTGAATATTTAGAGGTATATACGTTGGTCTGTCACGGTGAAAGCGCATATACATGTGGGTTTGTTTCAGTGGAAGTTTGTATTAAAGTTAGGGTTTTATAAAGCTTGATGGAGAGCTTATCTATTTATTGATGCTATATTTTTGTTGTCTGTCAATGAAGTCTTCATATAGATCTGGGTTGTTTGAATACTGAATATGTTGCTAGTTGACTATGATCAATGAGTGATTAAATATGATTAATGATGCTAACTGAGTAAGGGTTCTGCAAATCTGAAAAGTTATATGACTAAAAGCCTCATATCTATTTCTGAGTTTGATCACATTCTGGAAAATTCTGTATTCACAGATCTTTACGCAGGTTGGTGTGCAGGAAAGTGCGTATACACCTAGGTTCAGTAAAGTGAAGTAGCGTATGCATTTAAGATGATGAATGATCAAGGTTGAAATTGATTGTTCATGTTGATTCTAAAATCTGGGTTGATTAATGTGTTCTGGTTACAGTGATCTCACTATTCTGTTTGAAGTTTGGGCTAAGTCTAATGGTTTTGATCTATATATTGAGTTGTGTTGAAGCTATTGGATCCAATGTAAAAATTTATGAAACGTGGTCTGCAGTAGGTCTGAGGGTTGAAGCCTTTAGTGTGGAAATAGAAGCTTCCTGCCAGTAGAAGTTGGTGTTCTGATTAGGGAGTTGTGGCTCCCTTCCAGTAGTGGCTGGTAAACGAGATCAGGGTGGTTGAAGCTCCCTTCCAGTAGCAGCTGGAAATCGAGAGAAGGTTGCAGCATTCTGCAGGTAGATGCCTGTGTACTGATATTGGTCTGCCTAGTACAACATTGTAAGAAGTTTTCTGTTCAATAAACATTGTAGACAGAGATGACAACACCAGTGGTTTTCTCCCGAATTGGGTTTCCACCTTAAATCTTGGTGTTCATGTGTGATGATTTATTTTGTTATTATTGCACTTGTTTACTGCATAATTATCTGATGCATAACTGATGATCTAGGTTAAGGAATGTTTCTGAATATTTATTTGAATAGTAAAGTTATCTGAAACCTATGCAAGTTTCTGTTAGGATAGCCACGTACATACGCTAGTTGGGCTAATCAAAATCGCGTATAGAAATCAGTAAGAGAAAAGAAAAAGATTCAGATTATTGTAGATACTGATTCACCCCCTTCCCCCCTCTTAGTATTTTCCCCAACATACCGAAATGGAAGTGAGAAGTTATAACACTCGACTTCATCATTGGATTACCCATCTCGAAAAAGCACAAAGACTCCATAATGGTGGTGGGAGACAAACTTAGAAAATATACATATTTCATTCCAGTACAATCCACTTATAAAGCAGTTAAAATTGTAGATATTTTCATGAAAGAAGTTTTCAGATTACATGGGATTCCTAATATTTTTATCTCAGATAGGGATGTAAAATTTATTTCCACACTCTAGAAAGATTTTTTTACGGGATTGGGGGCTTAGATTCAGTTTATTACCACATATTATTCGTAAAAATATGGCTAGAATGAATGTGTGAATCAAGTACTAGAGGTTATGGTATGAATATACATTATGCAACAACCCAGTAAGTGGGAGGAATATCTACATTTAGTAGAATTCACATATAACAACAAGTACCATGAGTCGTTAAATATGAGCCCCTTTGAAGTATTATATGGGAGAAAATGTAAGAGGCCTACAAATTGGAGCAGTTCCGAGAATAAAATAATACTAGGAACACAAATTTTGGAGGACATGGAACGAGAGGTAAAGAAAATCCAACAAAATTTAAAAGCTTCTTAGGATAGACAAAAAACTCACGTAGATAAGAAAAGAACATACCTGGAGTTTGAAGTGGGAGATCATGTATACTTACAAATTAATCCTAAGAAAAGCACATTAAGATGGACCTGTGATGCAAAGTTGGCCCCTTGATTTTGCAGTCATTTCCATATTCTAGAACGAGTTGGACTAGTGGCTTATAGATTAGCCTTGTCTAGCCACATAGAAGTCCATAATGTGTTCCATGTATCCTTATTGAATGACACGTAATACAGTGGAAAAATGTTCAGGTAATCTTATAATGAATTCGCTAATTTAAATATAAAAATTATGTAAGTTGAAAGTACTATATATTTTCTGTGGCAGGTCGAACCCAATGGAGAGTGTTAGGTAGAACTTCAGTGCACCATCGATCAAAGAGAAGTAACATTACGAAAATGAGCCATCATCCAGGTTAAAGTGAAATAGAAACACTTTAGCCCGAAGGAGGATACCTCAGAAGATAAATAATTTATGCAAGAAGCCTATCCAAAATTGTTTCAAAATTCAGGATTAAACATCGGGGACGATGTTTCACATAAGGAGGGAGAGATGTAACACCCCGTAATAGATAGTAAAGCTAAATTTGCTTACTATTTTTTATTGGTCAGTTAGTTAAGTTTGAAACCTTCATTAATTTCAATTAAAAGAATATAACAATTTAAGGGGTTGAATTATTATTTCAATTAAAAAAAACATATGTATATAGTTTTATGAAATTAAATTTACATTCATATTTCATTTTTTATATATATAACTACATGGGTCAGTAATTAATGAAATATGATTGTAGAACTCAAGGGAAAAGATCCTAAATAAGTTACCTAACTACTAGACAGTTAGTTGGTTATGGTTCTTGGCTTTTCTTCCCTGGAGATAAGAGAGATCCCAGTGAGAAGGAGAGGGGTTTCAACCTATGAAGGAAGGAAGAGATACCATAAACCAAGAATAGAAACCAAGATTTGCACGAAAGGATTATTCTTGAGTTGGGGTTAGACCTAGTGGAATACATTCAAAATTCTCTTGAGACTAAACTTGGAATAGTTTTTTAGGTCTTTAGGAGGTTGAATTGACCTTGAGGTCACAAAATATGCTGGTAGAAGGAGCTTGAGGGGAGAATCAATGTGATTTTCGATCTCGTAAAAGGGTGGTGGACTCTTCTGGTTGAGTTCTAACTAAATGTCCAACTTGTTAGGGTCCCGTGATTTGGCTGATTGGCAAGCCAAATGACAGTGTAACATCAAACCAGTATTTGAAGCCCAAGGACCTAGCATTCCTGGACTCAGAGAGGGCTCTCTCTATTTGTGTAAGGGATATCTGTGTGTTTTCTTATTGTGTTCTGATTTTAGGCTAGTTATGAAGTAGGTTTTTGGTTTTAGTTTTTAGGTTGTGAGGGATGAACCTGATCAAAGATATAAGATAGGTAACAAGATGTCAGATCAACTGGGCTATGGGGTCGAAAAGGTCAAGAAAGCTTTCAGATGGTGATACAAGTTTGTTGAAGGGCCAATTTGATTCAAGGTAAAATGGATCTTTGGGCAAAATGGGGTAAGATGGACATCATGTTTGTGAATAACAAAGGATTTCAAGCATAAATAGTTTGATAGCTGACATAAACATGGTAGGGAAAACCATTAATCATGAGAAATGAAACTTTAAGCTAATCAATGCATAGAAATAAACATTTAAGCCATGCATAGAGATATATAACTCTCTAACTTTAGGAAATGGCTATCAGACTTTGGGGAAATACACTTAAGACAGACAAACAACTCAAATCACTATGCCGGAACGCCTAAACATAGTACTTCAAGCTATTGGTCACTTTGAAAACAAGATTGCATAGTCTTAGGCAAAGGGCAAGATCAGAACAAGACCTCCTTGGTTCAACAAATGAAAATCTAATCAGTCAAAGAGAAGTTTCATAGATGGAGCTATGACTAGCCATGAGTAAGCAGGGCATACCGTAAATCATACTTAGCATGCATAAAACCATGAATGAAACAAGCAAACAATATTCTTAAGTTATTAAAGAGCAATCAAGAATTCTTTAATGTGACTAAGAATGAAGAAAACATGGAAGCTATGAAAAAACAGGAAATTTGAGGTGCCTCCAAGGGCATGTCTCAAATTTTTTCTCTACTGTCCTATAGCAAGCAAAAACATAGATTTATGAATGAAAACTAAGAAACAAAACAGAGAGAAAGACACTATACAATTCTACCAAGTCATGGAATCCAACAACAATCCTCTTTCATCATCCAAGAACATCCAAGAGACTATCCGAAAGCATAAGACAAGTATTTCTTCCAAAGCTTATATGACCATATATTGCTTCTATTAATCAAGTTCAGCCTTGTTTACAATGAAAGCCTTTGGAATATATAGGCCAAAGTGATGAAAACCTCTTAGTTCAACTTGCAATCTCATTGGCCTATCCAAAATATCTGATTTTGTCCTTAAGGCTTTGCAAAGCCCAAGGCACAAAATATCTAATAAAATATCTAAAAAATGCTAAAAAAGGGAAATATATTGACTTTTCATAAATTTTCATGTACAAAAATAGCTAAACGCACATGAAGAAAAATCAATTTTGAAAGGTTCAATTTTTACAAAAATACTCAAAAAATACATTAGCAAAATATCCCTTGACTTGCCGGCCACTTTTGGAGGCCTTCCAAATGTCGAAACGAGGCTCATGATAGCTCGTTGGAAAGATCTGAGTGTCTACTTTCTGGAACCACTTGTATTTTCTCAATCCTATTCCTAGAAGTCCTCGAAAAATAGACTTGTGTGTAAAAACCCAAAAAAATAGGCCTTGCTGGTATGTGGGCAGAGTGTCGAAAAAGTGAGTGTTTTTTGCATCTTTGGGGGACCAAAACAACTTCAAATTCTCTGAAAATTTCTGAGTAGATGCCTCTGAATTTAATTCATCCAATGGTACCACTCTCAAGAGTTGAGGATGCTCCAAACCAAAATGGCGATGCCTATGATTTTATGCAATTAGGCCCAAAAATGTCGAGAAACAAGAACATGTCAAAATTTGCTCAATTTTGGTGAGCAAGTCCCTCAAGGATTTTTATAAACATGCCTAGAAGCTTGGGCCAAAATTCCAAGCCTAAGGGTGTCTTTCTTTTTTTTTCTCACCGGGCGCCCTCTTTGGGCAGTTTTGAGCTTTTCTTGGTTTTCTTCTTTGTTGTTTGGCATTCTAGCTTTGGTGAGGAAGTCATGGCCCCTTGCCTAGGAGAGGAAGTTAGCACATGCTTTGGAGAATGCCCTTCATGATCCATGTTTTGTATTTTCTTGCCCTCATCATTGCTTACTTGAGGGCTGCCTTGTTTGTCTTTGTCACTGCGTTCTTTATGACTGTCATGCTCTTTCCCTTCACTATTTTGTGCTTCATCACGCTTATGCTTATTGCTGTGTTGGCTGTCATAATGTTCCCTTTCATCACTGCCTCTTTGTGGTTTTGATGGACACGGTGCTCTTTGAAATCATTGTTTTCAAAGAATCCTTCAGATTTGTTAAATACCCTCTACACACATTCTGTTTTGTTTTCTTAGAGACTATGTGAATCTTCAATTCTTCAAAGAAAGAAAACTCTCTTAAAATAACACATTGACATTTATTTTTAATAAACATGATAAGTCTTTGAAAAAGCAAGCTGTGCTTTCCCTTTAACTACCTCCTAACACTTTATAAACTTTCAACAAGCCTCTAAACAAATAACTTTCTTCCTCCAATAAATCACTGTCTTGTCCTTCTTTATGACAAACAACAAGTTTTGGTCAAATGAAAAACAAATAGTCAATTGATTATTGTGCTTGGGCAAGGTATTGAAAAGAGGTACTTGTGGCTTTCTTTTTAGAACAAATATCTGCTTGTGTTTTGACAGAAGCAAGACACCTTTCCCCAAACAAAACTCTTCTTGTATTCACTGTTTTTACAGAGGTAGACAAAACACTCTCCACTGACTTTGTAATATATCTCACCACACTCTGTTTTATGGGACAATGGAGGTAGCACTAGTTTTCTATTTCATAACACAGAGAAAACCATTCATAATGATCAAACTTCCACCTTATAAATAGTGTTTCTTTCTCCCTTTTGAGTTTTAGGCAAACTCTGCTTTTGTTTCACTGTGGGTTATCACCGTGTTTGAAGGTAGCTAGGGTTCTTCAGAATTGACTAAACACACCTTAGCCTATTACAGTGTGGATATTTGACACTCACAGTCAACCTGATCCAGGTGGATATTGGTGGCCACCCACCTATTCCACTTGGGGTCCCACCATTGTCTCTTTCAGTTTTTCAGTTTCGGCACAACTTACTATTTTTAGCAGTTTTTCGGGTCCTGAACTTCCAGATCCGTTTTGAGGCCCTAAACGACGTTTTTTGGGCATCACGGCTCCGGCGAATATCATTCCGTTTTAAAATGGTATTCATGGAAAAAGTTGTAGTCCTCGGATAGATATTTCTAATGATATATCATGTGCGTCAAACAGAGATAGTATGCCAAAGTTACGTCCCTGGGAAGTTGAAACACCAATTTACCCAAATGGGCCCCATAGTTTTGTCGCTTCATCTCCTAGGGTTAGGTTTTTGGATGTTTATGGTTCTCCATTGTTTCTCAATAATAAATAGGCCCTCGAGCCTCATTGGAACTCAGTTCAGAGGCCTGTAGCTGCCACATCTCTCCTTAGAGATAGCTACCAGTGCCCTAGCTAGTTTTATTTCCATTCTGTCTGTAAGCAAATTTCAGTTCTTTGATATTAATGAAATGAAGTGTTATTTCCGCTGCATCTCTGTATTTATGGTTATGTGTTTATTCTGTTGCGTTCCTGCATAAATCTGAATCACAACCATAACCTTTGATTTTCGACCAAAACATCCCACTTTATAACATCATTTGTCTCTTGGAAACACAGTAAGAGTACATCACCTCTTAAATTCAAAATTTGTCATGGAGTGAGAAGAATACCTTAAAAAAGCTTAAGGGCCCTTTTTGATTGGTTGAGCAGCTCTCAAAAGAGTTTTTTGAAGGTTTTTAGGTGAGCAGCACATTTAGAAGCAAGAACGTCGTGCAGTGAGGGGTGTCGGGTTGGCCTTCGGGCATTTTGTGACCAGCACTACAGGCGCGCCGCGCATCAATAGAAAGCCTTTGTATTTTCTCTCCCAAGCGCGCCACACAATTTTTCAAACACGCCGCACACTTTTGCAGCCCGTTTTGGAGGCATTCCCGGTGTCAGAATTGGGCGCGAGATGGCTCGTTGGAAAGATATGAAAGTCTACTTTCCAGAACAACTTGAATTTTTTCATTTGGCATCAATTTGGTTGTTCAAAAATTGATTTTCCTAACACTGGTAAAAACTGGTGAATCATGGTGCAGAAATACATAGTGCTGTTTGTAGGCCACTTTTGGATGCCTTCCTGGTGTCAGAATTGAGTGTGAGATGGCTCGTTGGAAAGATATGGAAGTATAATTTCCAGAAAAACTTGAATTTTTTCATTTGGTGTCCATTTTGTTATTAAAAAATTTACTGTCCCAACACTGGTCAAAAATGGTGAATGTTGGTGCAGAAAAACATAATGCTGTTTGCAGACTACTTTTGGATGCCTTCCTGTTGTTGGAATTTGGCCCGAGATGGCTCGTTGGAAATATATAGAAGTATAATTTCCAAATATACTTGATTTTTTTCATTTGGTATCCATTTGGTTGTTCAAAAGTTGACTGTCCCAACACTGGTCAAAATGGTGAATCCTGGTGCAGAAATTCTCCCGTGACATCTGTATTTTTTACATTTCTCACAAACCATGATACATGTGTAGAAAATGAAGGAGGTTTTTCTTCTTGAACCTATGAGGGACAAAAAAATCTCTCACTTTTGTCAATTTTATCTCTGTTTGGTCAGAAACAAAGTTTGAAACAAACTGCCCGGGCGCTCCTTAACCTCTGTCTTTTGCAACCTTTGTCATATTGAATGGAATGTTTTTTCAAAATCATATGGTAATTCATAGTTTGTGTTGTAGGAAGCTTTTTTATTTTTTTAAAACTATGATCAAAACCTCTGTTTCTGAATCAAGGAGATCATCACTTTTTGAAACCACTAATGTAACCCTTTGGAACCCTAATGACATCTTGCTATGTGTCCACCAAGATTTTGTTCCTTTATTCTCTGTGGCTGATTGTAATCTCCATAATGATCTTTGGAGGCCCTTGTAACCTTCAACCTGAGACCAAAAACTGTTTAATCCTTTGCCATGTTGAGAAGACCGATGTATGAGATCTGGAAGGCTGCTAGAATGGCTCACAAAAACCAAGGCTTCCATCAGCCATTCTCCTCCTAATGGAGCTCCAATTTTCAAAAATTATAAAAACAGTGCATATTATACTAAGATCCTGTATTTACAATAAGCATAACTGAAGAACAAGAAAGGTTGCAGCTGCAAGAACCCAGAAAGCATTGCTGTCATTGAGTTTTGGATGAAGTCCATAAAAGTAAGCTAGTGCTATAGTCACTGCCTTAGAAGTTTAATATGCTTATTCAAAAGCACATTTTCTTCTTGTGTTTGTTCTAACAACTTTTAACCACTTGAGCTTGAGCCAGAGTTTCTTCTTGATGCTTGTTATGCTAGTGTTGTTTGGACTGGATCTTGTTTGCATCTTTTTGAATATTTTCAACAATCCCGCGTAACAACTTCATGCAATTTGAATTAGCATCCTTTACTTTTATTTCAACATTGCAAGGCATATCAAGCATATTTTGCAGCTTTTCAGTCTTGGATAGAATTTTTGTTTTAAATTTGTACATTGTAGTTTACCAAGCCTGGAAACCTTCATTTCTCCTTTTTGTCTCAAACTGATTTTCCCTAGTTTTCTTTGAAGAAGTTTATCATAAAGACACCATTGCAGCCTTTTAGTCACCATGAGGAAAACTCCATTGTTTTTATGAAATGAAGAAGCCATAGGATACTGCCATAAAACTCTGTTCTGTATGGAATGAAAGGAGTGTTGAAACTTTCAGACTTGGATTGTTGTTTTATAGAGGAGTCCATTATCAAGACAACCCTGCAGCCTTTTACTCAATCACTAGTTCCCTTTGATATTCTATTGCGGCTGAAAAGATAATTAGAAAGATATCATGTTCCTCATTATATTTTGACCTTTATATCAAATCTGGCCTACTAATACCTAGAGGAAAAGCTGACTATCAAACTTATCCAATGGTTGTAGAAAATTCTGCCCAGGAACTTCAATAAACAGTGGGAAATCAGTCTCAATAATAATTTACTTCAGCCCCTCATTTTTTAAGATGAAATTAGTGAAAATCAAGGGACTATTTATGTCAGTCAACACAGCCCTTAGAATCAAGGAAAATCAACCCCTTTAACTCACAAAATTCAGCTTACAAAACACTGTTTGCAACCCTTTTCAACCTATCATGGGGCCTTTATTTTTATCTGCTGATGAAGATACTTTATAGACAGGAATAAGAGGTTTCTTCAATACTATAATATCACTGCTTTGCTTATGATGTAATACCAGAATTCAGCTTATAAACTTTCAATTGTTCCCACTGATTTTCAAATTTGACTTTTCCAATTGAAAACTTTCTTAAACATAATCCAAAACCCTGCTGATGCACCCACTATTCATCTTTGGAGGAGGTAGCACACAACAGCTCTGAAGTCATTTAAAAACATGTTGGCCCTCTTCTTTTAAATGAAGGAGTTATTATTTATCATGTTCCCAACCATCTTCTCTTTGAAGGAGGTCTTCACAATCATGACATTTCATCCATTTGCTAAACCGTGTCATCTCTCAGCCATATATGTCTTTGCTTGGTATATCAGAATAGGTAATAAAGTGAAATCTTGACAATATACTGTATGAGGCATGTTTCTGGGATATTTATCCTTTTGTCAAAATATCTTTGTGAACTTTTAAAACAGAAACCACATGACATGTAGTTTGTGGAGTATTTGCTTGCTAGTCAGCATTTACTAACCTTTTTTGGACTATGATTGCAGGAGCTTAATGAAACAACTCTCTACCCTGTGGCTGCATCCCAGGCTCAAAATCACACGAGAAGTAGCTGTATTCTCATGTTGAGCTAAATGCTGTCTTCTGGGATGCATGGTACACTTATGCTCTTGAAATATCCTTTGAATCATTGTAAAACTACCTAATATCAGTTTGACCTATGTCACATGCATTACTGAGACTTCAGGACTTGTTAGTGGCGCGACTTAAGGGTGTAACCAACTTTATTTGCAGAATAAGAAAGTCTGTTATGACTGGTCTATAGTAGATAGAGGTTCTTTGGCTTTAAGATAGTTTGCCAAGGGAGAAATGCCTAAAGCGCCACTACCTAATTTAAAGGAGACTTCTTGGATAGATTTGGATTGTTTTCTTTGGAGCTGATGGACAAGCTAGTAGGGCTGAGGCTAGTGTTGAGTCTCAAAAGTGTTTTCCATATTCATACATATTTTCATTATGTCATAACCATTCAGCTCTCATTTCATAAGTATCTAACCTAAAACCCTACATTAAGTAACCATTTTCATAAATATATGGGTTAGGATCCTTGTCTTCCAAAGTTATTTATTTATGTATTTAAAGTGAATTTATGATTAGAAACTAGAAAATTAACATAGTTTCATATATCTATATATGTGTTATGAGTTTTGTGACATGTGTAGGTCAAAAAGAAGCTTCTAAAAGACTTTTATGTGGCCTTCCAAAACCAAATTCGAATTTGAGTGGAGAAGATCATGGGATCATGAGGACATGTGTCTCATTTCCTTTTTGTATTGAAACTCTAAGAAGATATGTGTCTCATTTCTTATTTGTATTGAAACTCTAAAAAGACATGTGTCTTATCATTTCCTATTTTGATTGTAACTCTAGAGATAGAGGGAGATATTCATGGACTCTCATTAATGAGATAACTTCTCATATTTTTGTTTAAATAGGGGAAGCTTTTTCCTATCAAGGGTAGTGAAAAATAGGAGAAGAAGAGAAATGATTAGTGTTTTGTAACAAAGCTTAAAATGGAATGAGATGTAGATTTGTGAGTTTATCAATAAAGAAGTTCAGTTCATTGATGCTATTTTGATTACAACTTTAAGAAGCTGAAGAATTTCACCAAATTGGTAGCAGAGGGCCCCTGCTATTCGAGAAGGTTTTACAGGTTTTCTAGATAAGTCATTTTCAATTCTGTTTTTTTTTTTATATTTCCTTACTTAGACTGCTTTCTGAAATCATAGCTTTTGACATTATGTTTCATGTCATTTGCTTGGATAAAGGATCCTCATGATATTGCAGTCAGTCTCTTTCTCAAGCTCTCCAATACATCTCTATTAAATGAATGGGATTCAATTGTAATATTCTGAGTTATTAGCATTTCGTTTTCTGTTACTTAGTTAAAAGGAAGATATTCATTATACTACCGTTAATCTCTTTCTAAAGCTCTTCAAATAAACCTCTAATTCACGAATGAGACTTAGTTGTAATATTATGAGTTATTGATTGTTTTTCCTTATTACATTATGATTAATCTCTTTCAAAAGCTCTTCCAGTAAACCTCTAACTCATGAATGAGATTTAGTTGTAATGTTATAAGTTGTTTCATCATTTCATAGGAGATTCTTACAACATTATAGTAATTTTTTTTCAAGCTCTTCCAATAAACTTCTATCAAATGAATGAGATTTCACTATAATGTTTTAAGTTACTGTTTGTTTCAGCATTTCCTTTTATGTTTTAGGAGATCCTCATTGCATTAGAATTAACTTTTTTCACAAGCTCTTCCAACAAATCTCTAACTAAATGAATCAGATTAAGTTGAAGTGTTTTGAGTGACTTTTCATTTCATGAATGTTCATTTAGACGCTGTAATATCCATGGATTAGGACTCTTTGTTTTCATCATTTTCTAGTTAGGAATAGAATTTGCAAATAAAATCTGTTTTAATTCATTTATTAACATTTCCTTTTCTCCCTTTTGACATAGATCTAACTTCATCTTTTTAGCATAGAGTAGCATACTAAGCATTAAACATAAAAATTCCAAAACATGAATAAAACACTAAAAACAACGAAGTAAGACAAATGGATACTTAGGCACATATAGTGCATCACATTTCATCAGTTTACTAGCCCTGGTCGATAATTTATGTTAGCAATTTAGGACACTAAATTGACTAAACATTTAGGCGCCGTTGCCGGGGAAGTGTAACTAGGTAGCCTTATTTCTTACATCTAAAAAAAAAAATTAATAATTTCTCAAGTATGCTTTCCTCCTGCACTTTGTGTGATCTAAATGATCAGAAAAATAATTTTTATGTTAAAAATAATAATAAATTATGTTTTCATCATTTCATTTCATTTTACAATAAACCTTAAAAATGATGAAAAATTTTAATTTCAATAATTGTTTTGTTTAATGAAATATATATGTATATTTTTGAATTTTTGAAAATATAATATATAATTTTATTAACAAATCAATTAAAAATAAAATAAAATAAAAAATTAATTTAAAAAAATAAATAAAAATAAAAAATAAATAAAATAAATTGGCTCATGGAAATAAGACCCACGCATACGCATGGGGCCAGCCTTTGTCTTGGCTTTACGCATATATGTGGTCCTTCAATCCACACAAAGACCCATGCACTGCAATTTAAAAAAAAAAAAAAATCTTCTCTTTTCCATATTCGTTTTTCCTCAAACAACAGTTATTAAAAATCATTTTTAAAAATTTGCACACAATGAAGGCATATCACATGAAGAAACTGTTGATGAGGAGAAGATTTCAAATTGTTGATGAGGAGAAGATTGCAAATTGTTGATGAAGAGAAGATTACAAATTCAATTGTAGGGACAGACAATTGAAGTGTATCATATGAAGAAATTGCTGACGAAGAGAAGATTTCAGACTGTTGATGAAGAGAAGATTGCAGATTCCATTGTAAGTAATTGGAATGAGGGAGATCGATCTGAACTTCTTTGTGAGATACAAGCCATTACACTTCAAAACCTGCAAATAAAAACAAATCAAACCACAAATAATTGCTAGAAAACGAAATGCGTAATTGTAAAAAACACCCGATTTTAAAACGCATTTTCTGAGCAAACCGAGGCGAATTAGAAAAAACTAAAACATGGGTTTTTTCAGGAACGGGGTGAATTAGGTAATTTTATAAAAACTTTCTGAAATTCACAGCCATTTGGGAGAAATTCAGGGTTCTTCGAAGCTCTAATTTGCAGTGTGCGTGAGAGAAAATGTTTTTTTTTTTTTTATGAAAACAGTCACGGTTTTATAAAATTCATTTTTGAGAAATAATCAAGGATCTGATTTCCTTATTTGAAGGAAAATGTGGCAGAATTCATCTATGGTGGCACATGATGAGTGGCAAATGAATTATTTGAGGCAAAGACATTATCACATGTGCATCAAATGCAAGTTGTATAAATTGAGAAGGATTTTGTCTTCATCTCCTTCATAGTTAGGAACTTGACTTTACAAAATTTCAAGCTTTTTATTTTTATCTTGCATGAAAGAGACATTGGCATGACTTTGTTTCAAAAATATTCATAAGGACAATTATTTCATCCATGCTTTATTTCATTAAAAAAAAAAATTAAAAAAAAAAAAATCTTTATTAATAATTTTTTTTAATAAAGAAAAAAAATTCAAAAAAAATTCAAAAAAAAAATCTTCTTAATAATGGTTTGCAGGACAATTGGAAGATTATTTAGATTATTTCTAAACATTTGACATTAATATTGTTGATGTGTATTTTTCTATAAATTTTTAACTTGCAAAACACAACGAATCTTTGTGATGTCAATTGTTTTACTAAGCATAGTGCATGAAGTCATCCGACAATAGGGAGTTGATTTATTTTTCATGGTTATTCTTTAAAAATGGATTGTTATTGATATCATGAATTGGACCGAATATAGAACTTTTTGATTTACCTTAATCTGTTTCATTTGACATTTAATTTTTCCGTAAGAATCAGAAAGAAATTAGCTACTTCTTTTAGAACACACTTATGTTCTTTATGTCAAGTTTTTTTTGTAGATTTGGGATGATCAAATGATCATTGAAGGAAACTAATTGTGCGCACGATTGGTTTTCAAAGGACCGATTTCATGAGAAACATAAGAACAAGTCCATGTTCATATCCATCAAAACCATTACTTTTCCTCCCTTTTTGAATTGTAAATCCAACCAAGAAATTCAAAGCAAACCACCATTATTTTCTCAGCAAGAGTTAGTTGTTCATTTTTCTTCATTCACATACACTTTCCATTACTTTTTGTCTACTCCACAAATAAAAGTAAGAAGCTCACCTACTTGCTTATTTCCCATTGTCGTTTTCCATTTTTCATTGTCCATTTCCATTTTCCTTTTCCTATCCTTTTCATTTTGTAAATAAACCTTGCTTGAATGCAAATTATTGAATCCATAGTCCTTCAAAAATTATTCTTTCATTCTCACGTTAGATGATGGAGGATTCCTTAAGGTCTCCCTTCTAACAAGTTTTGGCCTATCGACATCAGCGCATTATCTAGGTCCAAGACTAGAGTCTTTAATAGTACCTTGAGGTTTGTATGCATTAATGACAAGTTCTCTCGCTGACAATCGTGGGAATACATCAATGTCCCTTGATCGTCAGATCTTGCAAGTGGCTCGACATTAGCCCATTTATTCGCACTTTGCAAGATGTACTTAGGTACCTTGGCACTCATTGACATTAATGGTGAGTTTGTCTCACATTGGTTAACGACATTCATCAATGGTCGGTAATCCAATGACTTCTCTTCATGTTCGACATCAACACATTTATTCGCATGACTAGAATTGTACCATCGAATTTTGTAACAATTGAACACTACATCATTTCAGCAGTTTGTAGCAGGAATCAATTTGTATCAGCAGCAATAAAGATCCCAATCTTGCCATCAGCACAAAGAGAACAAAGAGAACAAAGAAGTAGATAAAATTCATTTGTTTACATAGTTCCTGATCCAACAACATCAACAACCACACTTTTCAGTTTACACAACTCATCCACATTTAAGGTAAGTGAAGGTATGTGGTTTTCTAATTTTTAGTCATGTAATTCATTAGAATGCTAAAATTGTAACTTGTGAAAAAATCCTCACTCCCTTTTTCACATTGTCATATCTTTAGTTGGGGGGAAGAGACATCATTTCATATCCACATGTCATACACTATCACACATTTTCATTTCATTTCCACCCACATATACTTCCCAATCAACTATTGTTGCAACATGATCCAAAAGATTATATGCCTTGCAAATTATCAATTCATTGATGAAATATTTGATTCTAATTGTTTTCATGAACTTTGATGCAACAAAGAAAATAAAGCATTGTTACACAAGAACCATTGCTCAAAAAAAAAAAAAATTAGTTGTCACACAAGAACCAACCATAAAAAAATGTTGCAATAAAATGTATTATACTTTGCCAAAAGAAAATATTATAAAGCAAAGTTTGGAATGAATCAATTGAGTCAACACTCATAAAAGATCAACTCATGGACAAATGAATCATTGCAATAGTTGCATGAGCACATGCAATAATTTTAGTTGGGGGGTATGTTGAGTCTCAAAAGTGTTTTCCATATTCATACATATTTTCATTATGTCATAACCATTCAGTTCTCATTTCATAACTATTTGACCTAAAACCCTACATCAAGTAACCATTTTTATAAATATATGGGTTAGGATCCTTGTCTTTCAAAGTTATTTATTTTATGTATTTAAAGTGAATTTATGATTAGAAACTAGAAAATTAACATAGTTTCATATATCTATATATGTGTTATGAGTTTTGTGACATGTGTAGGTAAAAAAGAAGCTTCTAAAAGACCTTTATGTGGCCTCCCAAAACCAAATTCGAATTTCAGTGGAGAAGATCATGGGATCATGAGGACATTTGCCTCATTTTCTTTTTATATTGAAACTCTTAGAAGATATGTGTCTCATTTCTTATTTGTATTGAAACTCTAAAAAGACATGTGTTTTATCATTTCCTATTTTGATTGTAACTCTAGAGATAGAGGGAGAGATTCATGGAATTTCATTAATGAGATAACTTCTCATATTTTTGTATAAATAGGGGAAGCTTTTTCCTATCAAGGATAGTGAAAAATAGGAGAAGAAGAGAAATGATTAGAGAGTGTTTTGTAACAAAGTTTAAGATGGAATGGGATGTAGATTTGTGAGTTTATCAATAAAGAAATTCAGTTCATTGATGCCATTTTGATTACAACTTTAAGAAGCTGAAGAATTTCACCAAATTGGTAGCAGAGAGCCCCTGCTATTTAAGGAGGCTTTACATGTTTTCTGGATAAGTCATTTTCAAATCTGTTTTTTCATATTTCCTTACTTAGACTGCTTTCTAAAATCATAGCTTTTAACATTATGTTTCATGTCATTTGCTTGGATAAAGGATCCTCATGATATTACAGTTAGTCTCTTTCTCAAGCTCTTCCAATACATCTCTATTAAATGAATGAGATTCAATTGTAATATTCTGAGTTATTAGCATTTCATTTTCTGTTATTTAGTTAAAAGGAAGATCTTCATTATACTACAATTAGTTTCTTTCAAAAGCTCTTCCAATAAACCTCTAATTCACGAATGAGAATTAGTTGTAATATTGTGAGTTATTGATTGTTTTTCCTTATCACATTATGATTAATCTTTTTCAAAAGCTCTTCCAATAAATCTCTAACTCATGAATGAGATTTAGTTGTAATGGTATAAGTTGTTTCATCATTTCATAGGAGATCCTTACTACATTATAGTAATTTTTTTCTCAAGCTCTTCCAATAAACTTCTATCAAATGAATGAGATTTCACTATAATGTTTTAAATTACTGTTTGTTTCAACATTTCCTTTTATGTTTTAGGAGATCCTCATTGCATTAGAATTAATCTTTTTCACAAGCTCTTCCAACAAATCTCTAAGTAAATGAATCAGATTAAGTTGTAGTGTTTTGAGTGACTTTTCATTTCATGAATGTTCATTTAGAAACTGTAATATCCATGGATTAAGACTCTCTGTTTTCATCATTTTCTAGTTAGGAACAAAATTTGCAAATAAACTCTGTTTTAATTCATATATTAACATTTCCTTTTCTCCCTTTTGACATAGATCTAACTTCATCTTTTTAGCATAGAGTAGAATACTAAGCATCAAACATAAAAACCCCAAAACATGAATAAAACACTAAAAACAACGAAGTAAGAAAAATGGATACTTAGGCACATATATTGCATCACACTTCATCAATTTATTGGCCCTGGTCGATAATTTATGTTAGCAATTTAGGATACTAAATTGACTAAACAGCTAAATATGGCTTGATAATGAGGTTTTATCTCGTCATGGGCTGATTTGAAAGGGAGGAGGGCAAAAATGTTTATAAGTGTTTTCCAGCTGGCAAATTTGACAAATTTTTGAGATCAGCTGCTAGAAAACTCAGCTAGGAATCTAGTCATCAACAACAGGTGAAAAATATTGATGACTAACAGTGGCTCCATTTGAGGAGGGCAGCTCCTTTTAAGGAGGTGTCCAGAATTGCAGATCTTTGGCTTATGAAGACCAGTGCCTGATCCATTAGCGCAAATTTCATTATTTCTTGATGTTATTTCTGAAAATTGACAGCATGATTAACATCAATGATATTTCTACTTACCCCACTATTTTTCCTAACATTTTTTCTTCCTTTGGGTGCATTTAGACTAGCAACCCTTTGACAATATATATATTTTTAAAAAATGAACCTATCTAGTTCTACACTTATATCTTCCGGGAGTTCAGATTAAGCTGATGAACTTCTTCATTTATCCTACCTTATGGGTGTGTTGTCAAGGTTAGGCTTTAATTTGGCTTGATTTTATTTCTCTAATCTAAAACATGGGGAGTGAAAAATGATCAAATCGAGTTCGACTGATCTGTGTTTTGTCATGCTTGCGGCACGAAAGACCATTTTGCACACAAATATTATTTTGCATAAAGAATAGGCTAGGAAAACAGGCTAGGATAGGGACTGTTTTTCATCACACTTTCCTCTTTGGTTCTGTTTTGAGCATGTGGAACCAGTGTCTTTTCCTAATCTACTCTCTTTGATAAGTCAAGCTTACACAATGTTGACCATCTTTTCCACTCACTAACTTATCAGCAAATAAATTTAAAACATGTTCAACTATGATTAGGCTAGATAATTGAACAAGAAATTTGAGCACTAGTAGCGGCATTTACACTTGCTCGCTTTCAGCATGACTATTTTTGGGTATGGGGTTGTACCATTGCTTTTAGAAACTGCCTTCTTTTTCTACTTTTTACTATTTTTGTATTTTCTGCTTTTTCACTTTTTCTTCAAACAATCTGGAACTGAAAATATGCTCACAAGGCTGAGCTTATTTTTCACAGTTATCTATCCATCCTAATCTAAACTATACATAACATACATTCATTTGGTGAAATCTTCTTTCCAATATAGCCAGTCAAGTAGATGATTGCATGGTTGATCTCGGTTCATCTCTTTGATGATGTTGAAGAAATGAAAAGGCCACTTCCACCTCACTTTTTTTCGGACAGTAGTGCTCCAAATTTTCTTTAAGCTCTGCCACAAACTGTTCTTGGCATGTTTTACTCCCTCTTTAAAGGCCTCTAAGAAAACAACGAAGGGATCTTCGAATAATAACTGGCCTAGAGGATTTGAGAAATAGCCCTCATTTAGGATTACTCCCTCCCTTACTTAACTAACCTTGGGATTATTTTGAGAAAGAATCCTTTCTCCCTCTTTATGATTATCTGATTTGGAAATTTCAAACAGTAATGTTATGCCACCTTCAGGAAATCTTGGTATACCCTGATTTAGTGAGATGATTCTTGTTTGTGATCCATTATCTTGATGAGTAGGACTATTCTTTGGCACCAGGTCTTCTCGAGAAGAAATTTTAGTATCAACATCAATCTGTTCTGTACTTTTAGTATGAGAAAATGCATCAGTAGATAAATCAACAGTAGAACATATATACATATCTTCTTTACAAAAAGGTTTGGATGCTGACTGTATGCTTAGGATTTCATTGGTTTCTTCTTTTGTTGAAAGGGGTGGTGTCTTTCTCTTCTTCTGGGTGGAACTATGATGTCTCTCTTCCTTTTGTGAATGCTCACAAGGATGAATGTCTTTTTGAGAAAGTATTTCAACCTCAACAACAATTTGTTCTATTTTTTCTTTATGAGCAATTTCTTTAGTAGGTAAGGTAGTAGTGGATAACATCTGATCTATTTCTTCTTCAGTTAAAGGAGGAGGTATTTTCTGTTTTCTTTGGATTGGGCAACAATTGCTTTCCATTTTTTGTGGAAGTTGATCTTGTGGCTGAATGTTCTCTTGTATTTTACAAGGAAGGGTAGATGGATTGTTATTTGTTTCAATCTTTTCAAAGAGCTCTTGTGGATCCTCTCTTATTTTTTGATGGATTTCATCTGGGATCAACTCTTCTTGGTCATCTTGATGGTTATTTTGGGTAAGAAAATTATGGATCTCCTCTAAATAATCCTCAGGATGCTAATCTCTTAAGTTTTCATCAATGCTTACAAGGTGTTGTATGAGGTCTTCAGATTGATCACAACAATTTTCAGCCAATGATAAAGATGGAAAATTTCCTATATAGTGTTTACAAAATACTTTGTGGAAATCTTTCAAAGAAAACAAGATGCCAGGTTCTAGGCCTTCATACCATTCTCTTGCCTTTCCTTCTAATGTACCCATGAACATTTTCATGTGGCAGTGCTCATGCCATTCAACCTTTAACCTCCATACATGTATATGAAAATTGATGAGATGTAACAATGGGTCATCAACCTTTTCATCTCGAAAGATAGGTAGGTTTTCTATCCAATTTACGTCTTTAGGCATTTTGTGTGGGAATCCAGGGATATGTTCTCTGCTCATCGGAGCATATCTCCTTTGTGTCCTTGGATCCATCTTTGTCAATCAGATAGGGTCACTGTGTCTTTTCAATCAGTCTAAAGTTCTCTATCAGTGGAGTCTTTTGGTCTAATGAAGGTTGTGGAGTCACCAGGTGGAGGATTTGAACTGTGCTGTCCACCATCAACATGATTGGGATTGCTTAATGCATTCCCAGGAGATTTTATAAGAACTAGCGGAGTAATAGGCCTACTGGAGGCTAGTGGAGTCGCCAGGTGGAACTTGGTTGTTCTTGTAAAGATGTAGCTATGGTCCACCACCAGTAACTAGGGAAAATCCAATCTGGGAATGTTTTGGGGTTTGTTGAGTTTTATGTAGCCTATGAGGTTTGGAAGAGTTTCCTATAACTGAATCATCATTTTTTCTAAGATGGTGAAAGAGCTAGCTTCTACTCTTCAAACAACACTTAAGTTTTCTAAGTTTGATTGAGACTTCGAGAGTTACTAAGGAGTACTTAGATTGTCACTAACTCGAAAGGTCCCACCGTGATCGCCACTATGTTAGGGTGGCAATGAGGTGGCTCAATCAGATAGTAGCCTAGAGTTTAGCAAAGTAGTAAGGCCTACTGGAGGCTAGTGGAGTCTCCAGGTGGATTTTTAGTTGTTTTGAGGTATATGTGTATGGTCCACCACCAGTACTGACAAAAACCAATCTAAGGGAGTTTTTTTTTTGGGGTTTTTTTGAGTTTTATGTGCCTATGAGGTTTGTAAGAATGTCCTACAGCTGAGTCATCCTTTTTCTAGGATGGTGAGACAACCAGATTCTACTCTTCTAAGTTTGACTGATATTTTTAGAGTTCCTAAGGGATACCTAGGATGTTTCGACTAAATGTCCCACCGTGATCGCCATTATGTTAGGGTCTCGTGATTTGGCTGATTGGCAAGCCAAATGACAGTGTAATATCAAATCAGTCTTTGGAGCCCAAGGGCCTAGCCTTCCTGGACTCAGAGAGGGCTATCTCTATTTGTGTAAGGGATATCTGTGTGTTTGCTTATTGTGTTCTGATTTTAGGCTAGTTATGAAGTAGGTTTTTGGTTTTAGTTTTTAGG
The DNA here is from genome assembly GCA_034641835.2 of Pinus albicaulis. Taxonomy (NCBI): domain Eukaryota; kingdom Viridiplantae; phylum Streptophyta; class Pinopsida; order Pinales; family Pinaceae; genus Pinus; species Pinus albicaulis. The sequence goes on along the minus strand of JAXQQM020071191.1, from coordinate 317,864 downwards.
TTGTGAGGGATGAACTTGATCAAAGATATAAGATAGGTAACAAGATGTCAGATCAACTGGGCTATGGAGTCGAAAAGGTTAAGAAAGCTTTCAGATGGTGATACAAGGTTGTTAAAGGGCCGATTTGATTCAAGGTAAAATGGATCTTTAGGAAAAATGGGGTAAGATGGACATCAAGTTTGTGAATAACAAAGGATTTCAAGCATAACTAGTTTAATAGCTGACATAAACATGGTAGGGAAAACCATTAATCATGAGAAATGTAACTTTAAGCTAATCAATGCATAGAAATAAACATTCAAGCCATGCATAGAGATATATAATTCTCTAACTTTAGGAAATGGCTATCAGACTTTGGGGAAATACATTCAAGACAGAAAAACAACTCAAATCACTATGTCGGAACGCCTAAACACAGTACTTCAAGCTATTGGGGACCTTGAAAACAAGATTGCATAGTCTTAGGCAAAGGGCAAGATCAGAACAAGACCTCCTTGGTTCAACAAATGACAATCTAATTAGTCAAAGAGAAGTTTCATAGATGGAGCTATGGCTAGCCATGAGTAAGCATGGCATACCGTAAATAATACGTAGCATGCATAAAACCATGAATGAAAAAAGCAAACAATATTTCTTAAGTTATTAAAGAGCAATCAAGAATTCTTTAATGTGACTAAGAATGAAGAAAACATGGAAGCTATGAAGAAACAAGAAATTTGAGGTGCCTCCAAGGGCATGTCTCAAATTTTTTCTCTACTGTCCTATAGCAAGCAAGAACATGGATTTATGAATGAAAACTAGGAAACAAAATAGAGAGAGAGACACTATACCATTCTACCAAGTCATGGAATCCAACAACAATCCTCTTTCATCATCCAAGAACATCCAAGAGACTATCCGAAAGCATAAGACAAGTATTTCTTCCAAAGCTTATATGACTATATATTGCTTCTATTCATCAAGTTCAGCCATGTTTACAATGAAAGCCTTTGGAATGTATAGGCCAAAGTGAGGAAAACCTCTTAGTTCAATTTGCAATCTCATTGGCCTATCCAAAATATCTGATTTTTTCCTTGAAGCTTTGCAAAGCCCAAGGCACAAAATATCTAATAAAATATTTAAAAAATGCTAAAAAAGGGAAATATATTGACTTTTTATAACTTTTCATGTACAAAAATAGCTAAACGCACATGAAGAAAAGTCACTTTTGAAAGGTTCAATTTTTACAAAAATACTCAAAAAATACATCAGCAAAAGGTCCCCTGACTTGCCGAAACTTTTTGGAGGCCTTCCCGATGTCTAAACGAGGCTCATGATGGCTCGTTGGAAATATCTGAGTGTCTACTTTCTAGAACAACTTGAATTTTCCCAATCTGATGCCTGTAAGTCCTCCAAAAACAGGCCTGTGTATAAAAACCCAAAAAAATAGGCCTTGCTGATATGTGGGCAGAGTGTCGAAAAAGTGAGTGTTTTTTGCATCTTTGGGGGACCAAAACAACTTCAAATGCTCTGAAAATTTCTGAGTATATGCCTCTGAATTTAATGCATCCAATGGTACCACTCTCAAGAGTTGAAGATGCTCCAAACCAAAATGGCGGTGCCCATGATTTTATGCAATTAGGCCCAAAAATGTCGAAAAACAAGAACATGTCAAAATTTGCTCAATTTTGGTGAGCAAGTCCCTCAAGGCTACAGCTCACATCTAGAAGCTTGGGCCAAATCTTTTCCCCTAGGGTGTCTTTCTCCTTTTTCTCTGGAAACCCTCTTTGAGCGTTTTGACTCTTCTTGGTTTCTTCTTTGTTGTTTGGCATTCTAACTTTTAATTTGAGGAAGTCAGCCCTTGCCTGAGATGCATTTGAAATGCTAGAATGCAGCATGATACATGTTTTTATTGTGCCCTCATCCTTCCTTCTTGCATTTGCCTTATTCATTTTTGTCTTGCCTTCTTTATGTTTATCATCCTCTTTCCCTTCACTATTTTGTATTTTCATCACCCTTATCATGTGTCTTTGTCTTGTTGTGATAATGTTTCCATTTCATCTTCATCTTTAGTTGATGGACAACCATTTAACTCTTTGAAATCATTTTTGCTAAAGACTCCTTGAATGCTTGTTAATTATCTACACATTAAACATTTTCTTGGGAACTATGAATCTTCAATTCTTTAAAGAAAGAAAACTCTCTTAAAATAACACACTGACATTTTTTTTTAATAAACATGATAAGTCTTTGAAAAATCAAGCTGTGCTTTCCCTTTAACTGCCTCCTAACACTTTATAAACTTTCAATAAACCTCTAAACAAATAACTTTCTTCCTCCAATAAATCACTGTCTTGTTCTCCTTTATGCCAAACAACAAGTTTTGGTCAGATGAAAAACAAACAATCAATTGATTATTGTGCTTGGGCAAGGTATTGAAAAGAGGTACTTGTGGATTTATTGTTAGAACAAATATCTCCTTGTGTTTTGACAGAAGCAAGACACCCTTCCCCAAACAAAACTCTTCTTGTATTCATTATTTTTACAGAGGTAGACAAAACACCCTCCACTGACTTTGCAAAATATCTCACCACACTCTGTTTTATGGGACAATGGAGGTAGCACTAGTTTTCTATTTCATAACACAGAGAAAACCATTCATAATGATCAAAATTCCACCTTATAAACAATGTTTCTTTCTCCCTTTTGAGTTTTAGGCAAAGTCTGCTTTTGTTTCACTGTGGGTTATCATCGTGTTTGAAGGCAGCAAGGGTTCTTCAGAACTGACTAAACACACCTTAGCCTATTACAGTGTGGATATTTAACACTCACAGTCAACCATAAACTTTGATTTTTGACCAAAACATCCCACTTTATAACATCATTTGTCTCTTGGAAACGCAGTAAGAGTACATCACCTCTTAAATTCAAAATTTTTCATGGAGTGAGAAGAATACCTTAAAAAAGCTTAAGGGCCCTTTCTGATAGGTTGAGCAGCTCTCAAAAGAGTTTTTTGAAGGTTTTTAGGTGAGCATCACGTTCAGAAGCAAGAACGCCGCACAGTGAGGGGTGTTAGGTCAGCCTTCGGGCATTTTGTGACCAGAACTACAGACGCGCCGCACATCAATAGAAAGCCTTTGTATTTTCTCTCCCAGGCGCACCGTGCAATTTTTCAAACGCGCCGCGCACTTTTGCAGCCCATTTTGGAGGCCTTCCCGGTGTTGGAATTGTGCGCGCAATGATTCGTTGGAAGGATATGGAAGTATAGTTTCCAGAAAAACTTTAATTTTTTCATTTGGTATCCAATTGGTTGTTCAAAAGTTGATTTTCCCAACACTGGTTAAAACTGGCGAATCCTGGTGCAGAAATGCATAGTTCTATTTGTAGGCCACTTTTGGATGCCTTCCCGGTGTCGGAATTGAGCGCAAGATGGCTCGTTGGAAAGATATGGAAGTGTAATTTCTAGAAAATCTTGAATTGTTTAATTTGGTGTCCATTTGGTTATTCAAAAATTGACTGTCCCAACACTGGTAAAAAATGGTGAATGTTGGTGCAGAAAAACATAATGATGTTTGCAGGCTGCTTTTGGATGCCCTCCTGTTGTCGGAATTTGGCTTGAGATGGCTCGTTGGAAAGCTATGGAAGTCTAATTTTCAAATATTCTTTAGGTTTTTTATTTGGTATCCATTTGGTTGTTAAAAAGTTTACTGTCACAACACTGGTCAAAATGGTGAATCCTGGTGTAGAAATTCTCCCATGACATCTGTATTTTTTACAGTTCTCACAAACCATGATACCTGTGTAGAAATTGAAGGAGGTTTTTCTTCTTGAACCTATAAGGGAAAAAAATCTCTCTCACTTTTGTCAATTTCATCTCTGTTTGGTCAGAAACACATTTTTAAAAAAACTTCCCAGGCGCTCCTTAACCTCTGTCTTTTGCAACCTTTGTCATATTGAATGGAATGTTTTTTCAAAATCATATGGTAATTCATAGTTTGTGCTGTAGGAAGATTTTTTATTTTTTTAAAACTATGATCAAAACCTCTGTTTCTGAATCAAGGAGATCATCACTTTTTGAAACCACTAATGTAACCCTTTGGAACCCTAATGACATCTTGCTATGTGTCCACCAAGATTTTGTTCCTTTATTCTCTGTGGCTGACTGTAATCTCCATAATGATCTTTGGAGGCCCTTGTAACCTTCAAATTTAGACCAAAAACTGTTTAATCCTTTGCCATGTTGAGAATATCGATGTATGAGATCCGGAAGGCTGCTAGAATGGCTCACAAAAACCAAGGCTTCCATCAGCCATTCTCCTCCTAATGGAGCTCCAATTTTCAGAAATTATAAAAACAGTGCATATTGTACTAAGATCCTGTATTTACAATAAGCATAACTAAAGAACAGGAAATGATGCAGCTGCAAGATCCGAGAAAGCATTGTTGTCATTGAGTTTTGGATGAAGTCCATAAAAGTAAGCTAGTGCTATAGTCATTGCCTTAGAAGTTTAATATGCTTATTCAAAAGAAAATTTTCTTCTTGTCTCTGTTCTAACAACTTTTAACCACTTGAGCTTGAGCCAGAGTTTCTTCTTGATGCTTGTTATGCTAGTGTTGTTTGGACTGGATCCTGTTTGCAGCTTTTTGAATATTTTCAACAATCCCGCATAACAACTTCATGCAATTTGAATTAGCATCCTTTACTTTTATTTCAACATTGCAAGGCATATCAAGCATATTTTGCAGCTTTTTAGTCTTGGACATAATTTTTGTTTTAAATTTGTACATTGTAGTTTACCAAGCCTGGAAACCTTTGTTTCTCCTTTTTGTCTCAAACTGATTTTCCCTAGTCTACTTTGAAGAAGTTTATCATAAAGACACCATTGCAGCCTTTTAGTCACCATGAGGAAAACTCCATTGTTTTTATGAAATGAAGAAGCCATAGGATACTGCCATAAAACTCTGTCTTGTATGGAATGAAGGGAGTGCTGAAACTTTCAGACTTGGATTGTTGTTTTATAGAGGAGTCCATTATCAAGACAACCTTGCAGCCTTTTACTCAATCATTAGTTCCCTTTGATATTCTATTGCAGCTGAAAAGATATTTAGAAAGATATCATGTCCGTCATTATATTTTGACCTTTATATCAGATCTGGCCCACTAATACCTAGAGGAAAAGTTGACTATCAAACTTATCCAATGGTTGTAGAAAATTCTGCCCAGGAACTTCAATAAACATTGGGAAATCAGTCTCAATAATAATTTACTTCAGCCCCTCATTTTTCAAGATGAAATTAGTGAAAATCAAGGGACTATTTATGTCAGTCAACACAACCCTTAGACACAAGGAAAATCAACCCCTTTTAACTCACAAAATTCAGCTTACAAAACACTGTTTGCAGCCCTTTTCAACCTATCATGGGGCCTTTCTTTTTATCTACTGATGAAGATGCTTTATAGACAGGAATAAGAGGTTTCTTCAATACTATAATATCACTGCTTTTCTTATGATGTAATACCAGAATTCAGCTTATAAACTTTCAATTGTTCCCACTGATTTTCAACTTTGAATTTTCCAATTGAAAACTTTCTTAAACATAATCCAAAACCCTGCTGATGCACCCACTGTTCATCTTTGGAGGAGGTAGCACACAACAGCTCTGAAGTCATTTAAAAACATGTTAGCCCTCTGCTTTTAAATGAAGGAGGTATTATTTATCATGTTCCCAACCATCTTCTCTTTGAAGGAGGTCTTCACAATCATGAAATTTCATCCATTTGCTAAACCATGTCATCTCTTAGCCATATATGTCTTTTCTTGGTATATCAGAATAGGTAATAAAGCAAAATCTTGACAATCTGCTGTATGAGGCATGTTTCTGGGATATGTATCATTTTGTCAAAATATCTTTGTGAACTTTTAAAATAGAAACCACATGACATGTAGTTTGTGGAGTATTTGCTTGCTAGTTAGCATTTACTAACATTTTTTGGACTATGATTGCAGGAGCTTAATGAAACAACTCTCTGCCCTGTGGCTGCATCCCGGGCTCAAAATCACATGAGAAGTAGTTGTCTTCTCATGTTGAGCTAAATACTGTCTTCTGGGATGCATGGTACACTTCTGCTCTTGAAATATCCTTTGAATCATTGTAAAACTACCTAATATCAGTTTGACCTAAGGCACATGCATTGCTGAGACTTTAGGGCCTGTTAGGGGTGCGACTTAAGGGTGTAACCAACTTTATTTGTAGAATAGGAAGGTCTGTTATGAATGGTCTATAGTAGATAGAGGTTCTTTGGCTTTAGGATAGTTTGCCAAGGGAGAAATGCCTAAAGCACCACTACCTAACTTAGGGGAGACTTCTTGGACAGCTTTGGATTGTTTTCTTTGGAGCTGATGGACAAGCTAGTAGGGCTGAGGCTAGATAGGGCTTGATAATGAGGTTTTATCTCGTCATGGGTTGATTTGAAAGGGAGGAGGGAAAAAATGTTTATGGGTGTTTTCCAGCTAGCAAATTTGATAAATTTTTGAGATCAGCTACTAGAAAACTCAGCTAGGAATCTAGTCATCAACAACAGGTGAAAAACAATGATGACTAACACAACTGTAGCAGATAAGTAGATTGCATTTGTCTTGTGACTGTGTTATATTTTAATTATTATGGTAATGCTATTATTGTGCAGGGATTTGGGGTTGAACCCATGATTTAGATTGTTTTATATTACTGGGTAATAGACCAGATGATTCCAAGACCAACGACATATGTTAGTCCAACATGGGAAATTAAACCTTGGTTGGACAGTCTAGTGTGGATGGACTGATAGAAATTTCAGGGTTTAGGAATAAATTAAAGTAAATCTTTTAATTGTGAATTCAACAAATGGTTATGATCATAGAATAGCATGGTATGTAGAAAAAAGAAGAAATATTTGTTTACTGTATCACCCTTGTGAAATAAAATGACATTGGGCAGGTAAATAACCTATTAGAAAGAAAATTCTAATTTTGAAAGGTAGCAGGGGAACTTGTATTGCTGAAATTCAGTAAGAAAAATAATTGAACCATTCTCATAGCAGAATATCAGTGAGTTGCTACAAAAAAGTATTAAACCATTCTCATACCATAATATCAATGAACTAATACAACAAAGTATTAACCATTCTCAAAGCAGAATATCAGTCAATCATTATAGTAAAATAATAGATTAAGTCACACAATAGAGTATGGAAAAATTCTACAGAAGAGAATATTTTAAAATTGTGTACAATAAGTAGCATAGTTCTTCCTCTGCGAGACAAAATAAAAAATTATTTAGAGAATAGGCTACTTGCTTCTAACTCGGAAAACTTATCCAGTAAAATTATCAAAAATATCATTTAAGGGTATACACAATAGGAAAAATATCTCTACGAAAAAAGTGGTATCACACCTAAAAAATAAAAGATAAACTGTAGGTGCTACACACCCAAACCTATTTAGTTCTTATAGCATGGAGAATGAGACCTCTGCCATATAACCCTTTGTATTAAAAAAATATGGCGAATAAAACTGAATGGATTAACCCAAACCTTGAAAAACAGAAATAAAATAAACGAACAACGAAATCCTTTGCCTTTGCATTTTCAGAATGAACAATTTTGTTATTAAACCCATGCAATTCGAAGAACATTCAAAGGATAATCTAGCATTGAAGCTATACATATTCCTAATCTTTCCACAAATGGCTGAGTGTCGAAAATTTAACGGAATGAGAAAATAAATGGCGAGTAATCCACAATACCTGGTAGAGAGCACCTAACAAATGTTACCACCTGAAGCTGATTTCACAGTTGTGGAGTGCTCAAGAGACTGGTGGAAAAATGCTTGCAACCAAGCCAACAATATGTATCAATGCATGAGTGTTTTCCATAAAAACAATAAAGAAAATAGTACTTGCAGGGTAAAGCAAAGAAAAATGGCTAACTTGGTAAAATAAAGTTGTGACCGGGACTTTAAATCTATAAAATAAAGGAAGGGATGTCGGATTAAGCTACAGGTAAGGAAAAACCCACATCGTGAATAATAACTAGAAAAATTTTAAGTTTAAATATGTTCATTACTTTTTGGGTGCCCAGGGGTTTGAGGGAGCCGTGAAGTAGAATTCCCTACTGAAGATGAAAATATTATTCTTGAGCACTACAAGGAAAAGAGCCTCTAGTGTATGTTTTTTTGGAATCCCTTATAAAAATAGCCCAGATATCCATTGTTAGTGGAGGTCACTTGAGGAGGTTGGAGGGTGGATGTTTTTGCGAATATTTTTTCGTGGTGAGTTTATAAAGATAAAATGCATCGATGTCCTTAATATATATGTGACACACCAGTGCATAGTAGAGGCTAAAGCATCGTTGCAAGGTTATTTTTAAGTACTACGAAAAAAACGGTGCACTTGATACATGCAATGCACCAGGGCGTCTAATAAGCGGTTCCTTCCTTACAACGCACCGATGCATACAAGTTGATGGGCACTGTGACAATGTTTTCAAAAGAATGATTGTGCTCTTTATATAAAGTGCAATGGTGCGTACGATCAAATGGCACACTGATACACTCACTATATAACCTTCCCGGTGCCTCAAATTAATCGAGCGCGCCGACCAATTGGTTAATAGAAAAAAATATTTTCACCATTGCGGTGCTATACTCTAACAATGATGCCCCAGTGCAGTTATGGTGATATGACGCCCTGATGTAGGGTGTTTATTTAATGAAAATATAGGGTGATTTTTATATATATAATGACCGATGTTGGTTGTATATCGCTTGCCTGGTGCATTTCATTAATTGAGAGCACTACACAAGGGTTTTATTTAAAAAAAAAATTTCACCATTTTGGTGCTAAACACTAACAAAGACAGCACAATGCGCTTTAGTTATAATGATGCACTGGCATAGGTTTTTTATTCCAAGGAAGCACGGTGCGCTCCGTACAATCTGATCTGGTGCATCTCAGTAATCTAGCGCACCGTAAAAGGGTGAATTTAAAAACATTATTTCCACCAAGTTCGATGCTATACTCTAACGACGAAGCACTAGGGTGGTTAATGTTTCCTAACATGCCAAACCATATATTTTTTAATTTAAAGAAATGTGGTGCGTAATTGATATAACCATCCGGTGCGTCTCATACAAGAGTGCACTGAAAAAGGGTTTATTTAAAAAAAAAATTACCAGTCGTAAAAATTATTTTTACTATATACAACCTTGTAGAGCTCTCAAGCACCAGTGTGACCTTTGTGTCCTTGAGGCGCCCTGCCATTGGTGCTACCATTTCCTGCAATGCTTCCATCCATTGCTCAATGCGTGGACTTCAAATTTGCGAAATGGTGGGAAAATTATGTATTTAGTACTCTATTGGAAACATGCCTCCTAGACGCGCAAATGTGCAGGTAATGTATGTGTTTCTCACCACCATATTTTGGAAAAAAAAAATATGGCACAATGCGTTCGAGCCGTTTGGCTCGCACTATTCCTGGTGCTCGTTGTTAATTTACAAGTTAAACCGCGAACGGTGTTAACAAAAATTGCACCAAGCAGTTAATGTGACAGCCCGATGTTCTATCGACAAAAGTGCACCACAATAACAATAAAAATTTTGTGGTGCGTGTCGGTTTCCAACCGCATAGAAAATTTATAATTTTTAAAAATAACAATTTATTTTATATTCGGTGGTGCGTTGGTTTACTGGAACGCACCGGGGCATTATGTAAAAATAAACATAGCGGCCCGGTGCATCTATATTACAGGAGCACACGACATTAAAATACCATTAGAAGCATTAATATTTTATTCACGAGGTGCGTTCTATAAATGCACTGAGCCGTGACGATTATTTTGGCGGTGCATCGTTTCACGGGGAGAACCAGTGCGCTATGTTTTACTTATCACACCGACTGTTATTAACAAATCGGAAGGAGCTTTAGATAAAAAAAAATCAAATATTGATTTTTATATTTTTTTTGTGTGACGCAGTGCATGGGTTTACCGAAAGGCACCAGTATGCACCTGTGAAATGTTGATAAAAAAAAAACCCCGGTGCGTTTCAATTATGTAAATGCATCGCACCATTGAAAAAAAATATTATTTTGGTGTGGTTCATTGCTCAAACCTACCGCCCTGGGGAATTTTGTGTTTGGATACCACATCGCCGGTAGTAAAATATTGAAAACGAGCAGTGTGTTGATATATAATAAATGCCCTAAGGCGGATATTGTTTGTCAACGCGCAACCTATGATATTTATGTTGGAAATACTAAGAGTGGGGGTGAATCAATATTTCTTATCAATTAGCACTTTTCAATATTTTCAGAGCATTAGTTAATATTAAATTATTCATGATGTTTATCCAGTAACAATAGTAAATTGTTACACCATTTTTTTGGTCATCTAACCCATTATTATTAGATGAACCCAAGTACACCACGTAAAACCAATTTTACCCTAAGTAAAATTGCTTTCACCACATGAAATAACTTATTCGTTTATACTTCCCGGTCATATTTAACCCAAAACAAGGAAATTAATTAAATAAACCCTTATTTATTTAATTATTTCCTAAGAATAAGTTATTTAAATAATTATTTAAATAATATTCTTAGTTAAATTTGACTAAATCATTCATAAATAATTAAATAAACCATTATTTATTTAATTATATTTCCATCATTTCCCTTAAATGATAAATAAATCATTTATTTATTTATTATTTATAAATAAAGGAATTGACTCAAGTCAAGAATCCTTTTCCCTCCAACAAATATAATAAAATATTCCTAAAGGGTGCTTCTAGAATTCAATTAATAATAATTTATTCATGCACTAAGTTCTAGATAACCCTAATATTTTGTTATAAATAGGAGGGTTTTCCCCATTCATTAGTCACCTCCATTGCATTAGATCACTCTGGATCTACTCTTGGTCACCATTTTCCATTTTAGCTTTGTGAACTCCCATTGAGTTCTATGTTTGTTTTTCTACATCATTAAGAGAGAGGAATTTTAGATCTGAAACACTGAGGACTTTCAAGAACCCATCCCACTGAGGAGAACCGAAAAACACCTTTCTTGTTTTCCTCTCAGGTGCCCCATTCTTTAATATAATATAAAATTCTTTTAAATACATTGTTCTCATCTTATCTATTGGATGCATGGAGCCTCATTATATTTTATTTGCTTAATGCCTTTTGTGCTTAGATCTGAATTTGTGCAGCAAACTTAAAGATGTTTTGCAGCCATAATCGATGTTAGGGCTATTTGTTATGCGTAGCTAAAGTGATCTTTTACGACGAAAGATCCATACTAACAATTGGCGACTCCACACGGGTTTTCTTTTGCGACCGCTGTCATTTTATATATTCCTGCATATCCAGCTGTTTCAGACCCTAGGGTTTCTCTTCCATTTTTTTTTCCCTATTTTTCTAGTGCTTTTCACCTCTAAAACCCTCAAACAGTCACATTTTTAACTTCCGTGTGTTTTTGGCCTTATTGCGTAGGTGACAGACATCTGCCGCAGCTGAGATGACAAATTTTTCTGAAATCTGCCACTGAGAGAGCCGGATCTATAGGTCGCACTTATCGGCCCAAAAAGTGCGACCTGAGCCTGAGGATGCACTTTTCTGCCCCAAAACTGTGACCTGGACCAAAAACACGCCAGAACCTGTGACCTGCACTTTTTCTGCAAATTTTCCAGCACTTTTTCTGGGTTTGTCCTAAGCTTATGTTAGGGTTTTCCAGCCTCTGTCTCTGCCCATTTAGACCTGCTTCTAATCTGCTTCACTCATCTAAGAGGGAATATTTCCCCTTAGGGCTCTAGTACCCTCCACTTTTTGTGGGAGAGTCTTTGCTGTTTCAGAAGTCTGAATTTCCAGAGTTTCAGCCTTATTTCTCTCAGATCTGATACCTCTTTTTCAGATCCCTTTAGATCAGCTCTCCTCCCTTTCAAATCACCTCATATCGTTTTGTTTGGGTTCATTTCTAAGGCCACCACCTTGTCTCTTCTATTTTTAGCTGATCTCCTCCTTTTTAGCATCAACCTTGCCTCTGCTTATTTGCTATTCTCTGCACCACTTTTCAGCAGATTTCTCCTTTAGATCCCAGTCCCTCCCGACATTAGATATATTGGCCTCCTTTTTGCACGCTTGACTTAGTTTTTTCCCTCTTATAGACTAGTTTTGAGAGCCCCGCCTTCTTGGGTTAGATTGATGCATTGTTAGCTGTTAATGTTCTGTTCTTTCCATCTTATTTACTGTAGATTTATTTTTAGTTACGCAGCACAATTTTTCTTTTACTCTCAAAACGTCTGGGTTTAAACAATTAAAATTAACGCACACCACACACTGACCCTAAGTGAAGAAGTTCCTGGTTAACACCGCCTGGAAAAGACTTTAAAATCAATTGTCACTGCACCTCTCTGCCCTTGACCTCACTTGATTTTGTCCCTCCCTGCCCTTGTCGGTTTTTATTCTTCCCGTCATCATTGCGCCCCCAAGGCGCCTCTCCCGGAGAATTCTTGGCCTTCACCCTCAGTTTCCGCTTGGTCGACTTCCTTCTTCCCGTCGTCATCGAGAAATTCCTCCCCCGAGTCTGGACTCCGACTCTTCCTCTGATTGTTCGGGTTCTCCCCCTACTCCTGGTTCTCCCCTTGTTACTTTCACCATGTCTAATTCAGGGCCTACTACCAGCAGCAACCCCAGTGCTACTGCTGGGTCTGTTTCCAGTGGAACCACCTCGAGACCTACCTCAACTGCCCCATTGCTCCCTTATATGGCCGGCCTTAGTCTCCCCAACTTCAATCAGCTGATCAATGACCCTATCCGCCACGATGTTAGTTGGCCTGCTATGCCCACCAAGCTCCCCTCCGACATTCCCAAGTTCGAAGGCCTTGCTAGTGAAGATCCCTCCAACCATATCCGATATTTCCATATGTGGTGTTCCTCCAATTCCATTACTGACGACTCCATTCGTCTTATATTGTTCCAACGCACGCTTACCGGCGAAGCTTCTAAATGGTATGTTGAACAGGCCACCTCCTCCCATACCACTTTCGCGACCATTTCCCAAGCCTTTTTATCTTATTTCCAGCTCCCCCTCCGATACGACACTGGTACTGAGCTTTTAACCTCCTTCCATCAATCCTCTTCAACCCACCTTTCTGCTCATGTCCAGGAATGGTGGTGACGAAGAAGCTTATGTCGAGCTCCTCCCTTTGAAGATCGGGTTTATATGGACTGGTTCCTTTGCTCTCTCTTACCTCAAATTGGCAAAGATGTCGCCTCCCATTTCCCTCAAACCGAAGAAGCCGCCCTCCAAACAGCCTTGAAATATGACCTTATTTATGCTCAATCTGGTTATGTTTATACCGTCCTTCCTGACCTCCCAAGCCTGGCGGCACTAACGCCCCGGGGGCATCTCACTCTGCTGACAGTATCGTTGGAGCTCTTTCCCATACCTCTGCCCAACCTACTATGGGCTATGGTTTCCCTCCATGAGGGGCCAGCACCTCTAGCACCTTTCCCCCTCTAGGTCGCATGTATCCAGGATACAGCATACTTCCCCCTTTTGCCCCTACTCCTGCTTACCTCACTGTTGCCCATCCTAACCCTTATCCTTACCCACAACCTGGTGTCCCAGCTCCTTCAGCATTCAGACCTCCCACTCCTTTACCTTCTCCACCCTTGCAACCGCACCTACTACCCCCTTCAGGGCAAGTATTTGCACAGCATGGGGCACCTACATTTCTTCCTTCTCAAAGAAAGAGAAAAGGCAACCAATCCTCTTCTGGTAACCATGAACCCAATCCTTCCAGTATTGACTCTACCACTGCCAACCAGCCACAAGGCTCTCAGCCCAAGCCGGACAGGCCACTTCGCACCAATAATCCCTGTTTGTGTTGCGGTGTTTATGGTCACTACACTCACAATTGTCCCTTATTACCACAAATGCGGCAGATGTGGGATTCTTAGGCCACCATGCGAGGACAACACTCCTCCCCTACTGTCCCTCCCACCTCAGCTACTTCTCAACCCGCTGTGTTTACCGATCCTTTCCCTCAACAAGGATTCGTGGCCACTCAACTCCCTCATGCCCCGGTAACCACTGAACCTTCCCCTTCTGGTTCCTCTAATTACCAGATTCTCATGATGGCCTCTAACCCACCTCTCACCGTCAACCTCAACCTTCAAACCCGGTCCCATCAGTATTCCACACCTCCCGTTCCACCTCTCTCCGAGTCTCCATCGTCAGGTCCTATAGAGCCTCTATCGACACCCAATGGTCCCTTGCAACTCCCTCTGCCCCAAGCCGCGGTTCATCCCAAGACTCCTAAGGGACCATTATGCCGAAATGTTGCCTCTGGTCGGGCTGCCCATTCATACAACATAGTAGATGATCTGGCACAATCTCCTGCTGCCATTTCAACATTGGAACTCCTTCAGTCGTGTCCTTCTCAAAGGAGGGCTCTACTATCTGCCGTGGGCGCTGTAGATCCTACTGATGACCAATTGATCGTTTTCGACGCCCGTCAGTTAGACCATCCCCCTCTTCCTCCTTCGGTTGCTTTCCAAATCCAATTCAAAATCTGAAATGGCAATGTCGCTCGATGTGTTATTGATGAGGGGGCATCTACCTGTGTAATGTTCGCTTCGGTTTGGAAACAACTCTAATCCCCTGAACTGGCCCCTTCCACAATCACCCTTCGTACGTGGGATGGCCATGCCTCCTAGCCCATCGGCCTATTCTGTAACTGTCCTATCACCCTTTCCGACAAGACTGTTTGTGTCGACGTTGAAGTTATCGACGCCCCTCTTGACTACAACATTCTTTTGGGGCGTAGTTACACCTATGCCATGTCTGCCGTCCCATCCGCAGTCCACCACAAGATGTTTTTCCCTCATAATGGCAAGATTTTCACCATTGACCAGTTGACTTACCATGAACCAAAATCTTAGACCTCCCCTGAGTCCACCATCTCTACTGTTACCAATAAGCAAACTGTTGATTCTTTGACCAGTGTTTCCCCTGGAGTCTACAAAGACTCCTCCTTGCTTGGAAATTTTCCGGGTCCTCCCCCTCCTCCTGTCTCTGACTCCAGCTTAGCGAATGTTTGCATGATGCAATCGTCTCAGGCTGACCTTCCACAGCCTGCTTCGGCTAGTCAGTAACCTCAATCTCACCCACCGCAATCTGCTCCTAGCCCTTCGCTTCAGTCAACTGAACCTTTTCGGCCTGGACCTTCCCATCCACCTCACACTCAGGAACCTTCTTACCCTCCCGAGTCAGTTCCCCCAGGTCTCCACCATATGGGAGCCATCCCTCCTGGCCATTACCCCGCCGGTCAGATACCTTTCCTTGCTCCCCCTATTGGAGTCTATTCGGTTCCTGTCATGGCCACCCTTTCCCTCCCTAATCTAACCTTGGAAATACCGGTATGGTATCTTACTCCTCCAGCCGAGACCCCACCCGGCCACCCCAAACCATACATTGTTGTGACCCCTGTTCAACCGATTCCCGTCGCTCCTTCCACTGCTATAGTGCCCCTAGCCCCTCCGTAAGACCATCCTCATGCTGTGACAGCTACGGGCAAGAAAAGAAAAACTCGCAAGGGGGCATCCAAAGACAAGGCCACCGCACCTGACCCTACCCCTCCTCCACCTGCCAAGCCTTGTGCCTTGTGTGATGGTATCGGTCATGCCACCCATACTTGTCCGGAGTTGCCCCGTATCCAACCCATGGTTAAAGTCGCGTTCCCTAAATCTACGGTCCCTGAAACCTTTGTTTCTTCCTCATCCGCAGCCAAGAACCCAAAGACTCTTCGCACCAACAAACCCTGTGCTCTGTGTGGTGTCCATGGCCATTATTCTCAAAATTGTCCTCACCTCACGCATTACCGAGCCTCTTTAGAGGTCATTCGCGAGTACGAAGTTGAACAAAATCAATCCGCCTCTCCCATCCTTGCTCAGTATGCATCAGGTTTACTCGAGGATCCCCCTGATACCATTGACATTCCTCCTCCTGATGTTAAGATGTTGGAACCTGCTGCCCCCCTCCTATACCTATCATCATCCGTCCAACCCTCGGAGTACATTCCCTCTGAATCCACTCCATCTGTTTTGCTTGATCCCCCTTCAGCAACATTCTTGGGCTCTACATCCTTCGATCATCTTTTCACTTGTTCTTCTGTCATCCCCTGAGACGGTCCATATGTGAGCTTTTCTTCCCATGCTGATGATTTAGGTAGCTTTGCGGCCTCATTTGGTTTCCCTAACCTTTTCCCTCCCATCCATAACCATGATGATACCATCTGTATCTATGATATTCTCTGCAGCTTGAGCTCTAGCCCTCATACCTCACCCTCTAGTTGGTTTGCGAGTCATAGCCACCCTATCTAGACTACTACCTCCCATAGTTGTCATTTGCTGTCTACCCTTCACTCATGCTGCCATATGTATTCTTACTCTTCCCATGTCTTGTCTTGTGACACTATTGTGCAGGACCTCTCGTCCATGCATTATATTGGCTATGCCGATGGGGCAAGTCAATATTCCCGAAATATAGCCTCGCCAGCTTGGGCCATTTTTACCCTTTGTGACAATGCGCATGCGACCCTATCTTTTCGTGATCATGAGTCAGGTAGCTTTGCTGCGTCAGGTGGTCTTTCTCCCACCAATCACCCCATCTCCTATCACGATGATGACATTATGGAAGAAATCACCACCCCTAACTTTATCTATTCCCCCTTACATCGAACCCATGTGTTCACACCACATACACCTTGTGGCCATTACATTGAAACCCACTGTTTGAGTACGGGGGCACCCATATTTGAGAGAACAAGAGAAGCAATTCTCCCCAACTCTCCTAATGTATCTGGTTGTGCCGACTTTAGTACCATTATTCTTCCACATTTCGAAGAACCTATAAAGTCCCATATCACTTTAGATCACTCTAGGGATGATACCCCTTATCGTTCCTTCATGTTACATCAACAACGCAGTCTTTTTGACATTGTTTCTAACCAACCTATAGGTTTTCTAAGAGAGCATTAGTTCATTATATCCATATCCTCTGTTTGGGATAGTGGCACCAGGTATGCCAACCCAGAAACTTAAATTCCATTTGATTCATATATGCCGTACTCAAAGAGATTGGTAATCCTCCATTTCCTTTCTCAAACTGCATAACCATAGTGAAAACAAATGGCGCACCATATCCTTAAAATGTGTTTAGATTCCCCTTTTTTCTACATACATTTTTGTATGACCACAACATGCTTGGGGGCACCTATGCCCCCCAACCATAAAAACCCCATATCTCAGCCAAAAACAGCACTGAAACCCCTTTCTCTGACAGGTTGCACTTTTCAGGTCATTTCCTGGGACAGGTCACAGTTTTCTGCCCAGTACCTGCTACCCAGGTCACAGAACATACCCCAAAAAGTGCGACCTGGCCTGTTCATGAGCTCTGGGTACCTTTTTAAGGTTTTAGTACCTTGATTCTTCACCAGGACACATTTTATCCATGACGAGTCTATTCACCTCTCCTACAAATCGACTTCCTTCACTTACAATACTTGTACTTGGAGCACCACTTTGTCTCCTTACTTGTCTTTGTTCGTGTTGATTTTCGTCATGAGATACCCTATTGTACTCATGTTTTTATGGTTCTCCATTGGAAATTTAATGTGTAGTAGCACCATCGAGTCACCCTTGTTTAAAGCATCTGAGTTGAGTCATCATCAGTCATGGAGTCTATCTCGCGTCCCTTTGTACCCCGCTATAGTCCTCCATCCTTCATTTCTTGGTCCCTCTCTCGTGTTGCACGTTATGGCCTTCAGTACCATTGTCCCCTATCCCTCATGATATTGTGTCAGTCGCTGCCAAGCCATTCATGCCCTTTATGCTCTAACAAGGGAAGTCGTCCAACCACTCCTCCGTATCCCTCATTCCATCATCATCATTAGTGTCTATCTATTCGTCACTCTACTATTTTCCCTCGTGCCTTAGTTGGGGTTCCCTTATTGCCTCACCTATGGCAAACCTCCTTCTGTCGACATCAACTCATTTACTCCAGAAGCCAGGTCTAGGAGGCAGTGTACCTTGGTTTGAGCTCTTCTCGGCATGATCGTGAGCTAGACACTTTATGGTCCAGTGATGCAACAACAGCTATTGGTGATTCCTGGGTGTGTGTGAGATGTCTCAACCCTCATGAGGGGGTGGCCCTGCAGGTAGCCCCCCACATGCCCGGATGACTTCTTCATTTCAGCCCTTGATGCAGCTCCTCCCATTTGATGATATCGGCCTTAGCCGCTTGCAGCGCCTCTTCGATTTGCATGTATCAGTCAGATTTTGCGAGCCCTTCCCCATGTGTAGGGGGCATTCAGGCGTATTTGTATCTCATGTACTAAAATATTCTTGTATAAGTCCTGACGGTTATTCTAGGCTTCACATGTATGTGGGATTCATCATTTTATTTACTTGGCTCATGTTTAGGCCAGCACATGTTTTCTTATTGCGTTCCGTGGTTTTTCAGGCACCTTATTCTTTGTACTTTGTCTCGGTGGGCATAGGTATGCCTCCCCCGCCGCCTTTAGCATAGGTACCACTTCATAAAATAGAGACTTGTTGCACCTGTAAGTCTCGTCTCCTCAGGGTCTAGTCCTTTAGCACTTTCGTCTACCTTACATTCCTCTCTCTCATTTCCCTCTTATTGTCTAGTGATTGAGCTCTTACAACGTACTTCGGTCATATGATTTGATCCTAATACTTGTACGTTGGGGGGCAATCTGTTACACCATTTTTTTGGTCATCTAACCCATTATTATTAGATGAACCCAAGTACACCATGTAAGACCAATTTTACCCAAAGTAAAATTGTTTTCACCACGTGAAATAACTTATTCATTTATACTTCCCGGTCATATTTAACCCAAAACAAGGAAATTAATTAAATAAACCCTTATTTATTTAATTATTTCCTAAGAATAAGTTATTTAAATCATTATTTAAATAATATTCTTAGTTAAATTTGACTAAATCATCCATAAATAATTAAATAAACCATTATTTATTTAATTATATTTCCATCATTCCCCTAAAATGATAAATAAATCATTTATTTATTTATTATTTATAAATAAAGGAATTGACCCAAGTCAAGAATCCTTTTCCCTCCAACAAATATAATAAAATATTCCTAAAGGGTGCTTCTAGAATTCAATTAATAATATTTTATTCATGCACCGAGTTCTAGACCGCCCCAATATTTTGTTATAAATAGGAGGGTTTTCCCCATTCATTAGTCACCTCCATTGCATTAGATCACTCTGGATCTACTCTTGGTCACCATTTTCCATTTTAGCTTTGTGAACTCCCATTGAGTTCTATGTTTGTTTTTCTACATCATTAAGAGAGAGGAATTTTAGATCTAAAACACTGAGGACTTTCAAGAACCCATCCCACTGAGGAGAACCGGAAAACACATTTGTTGTTTTCCTCTCAGGTGCCCCATTCTTTAACATAATATAAAATTCTTTTAAATACATTGTTCTCGTCTTATCTATTGGATGCATGGAGCCTCATTATATTTTATCTACTTAATGTCTTTTGTGCTTAGATCTGAATTTGTGAAGCAAAATTAAAGATGTTTTGCAGCCATAATTGATGTTAGGGATATTTGTTATTCGTAGCTAAAGTGATATTTTACGACGAAAGATTCATACTAACATAAACAATAAAACACAATAGGCACACGAATTTTAGGTGGAAAACCCCCTCCTGTTAAAAAACCACCGAACATTTTTCCATAAATTCTTTAATCTTCATCCCCAACTGAAATGAAAGGTACAACTTCCTAGAATTATAGAAAGGCATTATTCTCCAACTCCCACTGGAAGGACGCCCCAACGCCCTTGTTTCTTCAGTAGTCAACTGAATTGATGCCCTGACATCCTAGACCAACCTACCACCCTGAAGTGTTCAGAGGCTACAACCTCTAGGTCACTTCATGCACCAACCTAGCACCTCCCTGCCACCCTATAGTGATAATAAATAAGACAAGAGTGTGGAATCTTGTACCAGGGACAATGATCCACGATACAATATGATTCACAATGATGTTCTTGAACTAGACCAATCACCCAATCGCACTATGACCTGCAACCCAACCATAACGTTATCCAACAATGAAACTTATACCTCCCAAAAATTCCTCTCCAACTTTAGGAAAATTGTCTCTTTTACAATAATGGCGCATTTAAAATTCTACAATGATGATTTTGTACAATACTAAATTTTAACACAACTTGGTACTTGACTTGACACTGCTTCTTTGAACATTAGTGAATGCTAAGGTATTGTTGTGCTTGCTTCAAGTAATGGTACTTTGGCGTAGCATTTTCATTCTAGTATGTGTCTAAGTTTTCCTACTGTTGCATCATTTCTACACATGGATTAATGAAAAATAACCAAACCAATATACAAACAAAATACTTACATTGTCTTGCAAACCATATGTCAGAGAAATATTCAAAATTCAAATGTAAATACGTTCAACATTTATGAACGAAACCAAATCAAACATACATAAAAAATACTTACACTTTCCTGCAAAAACACATGTCAAATATGATATTCAAATTAAAATTCAAGCACTTATCATACATACCTTGTTGTATCAGACTTACCCTTGACTGTTGATGTGTTGTCCTTACTGCAGTGATCCTTGAATGCATACTTTTTCTTGTCTTCTAGAATCTCGATATTGAATCTGTTGTTACTTTGTAATTTCGGATCTCCAAGGTATGAAATTGTGCCCGGTGGTAGCCCTTTGAGTCCTCTTTCCAACCCCACAGGTCTGATCAATATTGTATTCTTCAGGAAATATTTATTCCCAATCTCCTATGATGACATCATTATAGACTGGTTCAGAAGAGCGAACTTGTACGAAATTGCACGTGTCACTGTTTCAACCTTTGGTCATGAAAACGATATCTAACAAAATACAACATGTTCTTTTTCTGTCACTATTTACAAAATTTGAATCCAATTCTCAGAGAGAAATTTATGACTATTTTCCCAATCTCAATTGTTTGACATGAAATTCGGGAGCCTGCAAAAACCCTAACTTCCTTACATCATATCTCCAAAAATATAGCGAATCAATATCTAAAATTTGGACACGTGCTTCATCAGGATTTTGGATCACACGGGTTTTTTGGTTAGCATATGAAGCTTCATAGAAATTTTTTTAGAGAGAAATTTCCACGATGACCTATTTTAAGTAGCGAAATCCTTACATGAGGAGGATATGAGGGTCACAATTTATATAAATTCTTAGGTTGAGAGGGTCTTCAACAAGTGATGGTTGGAGGGATTTTAGGAGCTTAAAAAATTATTAATTTTTGTATATCAATGACCACAACCAATGATTAGTGTCATGCCACAACCCCACGAGGTTTTAGTCCACTAAATGGGGCTACTAACTTCAAACACGAATATCTCTCAAACCGTGAGGAATTATGTGGCATGCCATATATCAACAAGAACATATCAAAAAGTAGAAACCATCCAAAATATCCTTGACTCGGAATAGAGTAAGTTGTCAATTAAAAATTCCCATGCAAGATCGAGGTATCACGTGGTGCTGCTTGGGTTGACATCAATGACAACCACAGATCAACAATATCCCCCTTTATCATTGATGGAAACACAAGTACTCCCCTTGTGATCATGAAACCTCTTCCTATACCATTCTCTCCCCCTTTTTCTTCAATGGCAAAGGATAAAATACCCTGAAAAACTTCATCCTACGAACCTTTACACACCTCAACTCCGCCCTTTTTTTTTACTTAGTTAGATAAGAGAAAGAGTATAATGAGAACTTGGGAGAATCCCAAGCTTTAGATGAATATACTCAACTGCTTCACGACATAATGGTTTGGTAAATATGTCAGAAATTTGTTCCTTTGTGCCAACATATTCAAGCTTGATATTCTTTTCAGTGACCTTCGAGTCTCTAACGAAATGATATTTGATTGGAATGTGCTTTGTTTTGGAATGCATCACAGGATTCTTGGAGATATTGATGGAAATGGTGTTATCGCAAAATATGGGAATAGGCTCATCAAACTTGACTTAAAGATCTTGCAAAGTTTTCTTCATCTAGAGAACTTGAGTACAACAAGCTATTTCCACGATATATTCTACTTTTGCTTTGGTTAACGAGATTGAAGACTGCTTTTTACTTAACCATGAAACAAGGCAACCACCTAGATATAATGTTGCTCCAATGGTACTCTTTTGATCATCAACACTTCTTGCCCAATTTGCATTTGTATAAGCTTGGACAACTATATATTTCCTTTGGGATACCATAAACCATATTATGTTGTGCCCTTAAGATATCGGAGAATTCTTTTGATGGAAATAATATGAGATTCTTTTGGTGCTGCTTGGAATCTTGCTACTTGTCCAACTGCCTGCATTACGTCTGGCCAAGAATATGTCACATATAAAATAACTCCAATCATAGATCTATACAACCTTTGGTCCACATCCTTTGAAAAATCATCTAAATTTAACTTTCATTCTGTTACCATTGGGGTACGTACATGCTTGCAATGTTCCATCTTGAATCTCTTAAGCATTTCCTTCATGTACTTGGTTTGATATATAAATATTCCTTTATCCTACTTAGATATTTGAAGCCCTAAAAATTATGTCAGCTTGCCAAGTAGTGACATTTCAAACTCACTTTTCATCTTTGTGGAATTTTTTTTACTTAATCTGTCTTCATTGATTCCAAAAAGTATATCGTCTACATATAACTCGATAATTGTTCGGTTACGTGATCCACTTTCACATAGAGATTATTGTCGATGCTTTATTTATTGAATCCTTGTTGATGTATATATCCATCAAGATGAGCATACCAAGCTCTAGGACCTTTTTTGAGACCATATAGTGCCCTCTTTAATCTGCAGACATAGTCTTCCTTTTTCAGAGAGTAGAAAACCTTTGGGTTGTTCAGTGTAAGCTTCTTCTTCAAATTCACCATTTAGAGAGGCTGAATTAACATCCATTTGGTAGACCTTGATTTTTCTTGAGCACGCATAAGCGAGAAACATTATGATAGCTTCCATTCTGGAAATGGGAGAAAATGTTTCTTCAAAATCAATTCCTTCAACTCGTGCATATCCTTTACAGACTATTCTTGCCTTATTCCTAGTAACCTGTCCATCCTCATTCAATTTGTTTCTAAATACCCCTTTAGTTCCAATAAATTTTTTATCCTTTGGTCATGGAACCAATTCCCAAGTATCACTCTTCTCAATTTGATCCATTTCTTCATTCATAGCTGCTACCCAGTGGTCATGTTGACTAGCTTCCTAAAAATTGTTAGGCTCAAAAGTTGCTAAAAAATCAAGGTGGGCTTGTTGTGATGAATGAAGTTGTCGACTTCTTCTTGTTCCAATTCCTTCATTTATGTTGCCGATGATTTGATTTGACGGATGATTCTTTTGACACCATTCTTTTAAAGCTTTTGGATATTTTTCTTGTACATCATGCTGATCATTTCTTACTTCCTCTTGGTTGACTATTGTTTCCTTATTTGATTGGTCTTGTTCTGGAGCTTCTTCTTCATCCTTCACAAATTCTCCCTCAGATCCCTTAGATTTTCTTGAAGGGACAATCTTAGCGTCATCCTTTGTAACAAAATCTTCATCAAAAGTAACATTTATGCTTTCCACTATTTATTTTTTCCTTAGATTGTAGCATATAAAGCCTTCCTTTTGCATGAATGACCAATGAAAATACCTTCATCGACATGGGAATCAAACTTTCCCAAATTTTTATCTTCTCTTTTGATGTAGCATTTGCTTCTAAATATTTTGAAGTATTTGACGTTAGCTGGTCTTCCTTTCCATAATTCGTATGGAGTCATGTTACAATTTTTCCTTATCAAACCTCTGTCTATAATGAATACATCTGTATCGATTGCTTGAACCCATAATTTATCACCTAATTTTGAGTCATTTAACATTGTTCTCGCCATTTCCTGTACGGTTTTGTTTTTTATTTCAGTAACTCCATTTTGTTGCGGTGTTCTAGTTGTTGAGATGTGCCTTTTTATTCCATTTTCATCACAGTACTGTTGAAATACCTTGGAAGTGAATTCTCTGCATTATCTGATCTCAAACATTTGATCTTAAAATTAGTTTCATTTTCAACCAATTCCTTGTAGATTCTAAAACACTGGAATGCCTCAGTCTTTTTCTTTAAGAAGCTAAAGGTTGTCATTCTGGTGTAATCATCTATCATTAGCATAAAATATAATTCTCCATCTAAACCTTTTGTTCTCATAGGTCCACATAGATCAGTATGTACTAATTCCAATGGACATGATGAAAAGTGTTCTTTTATCTTGAACTCAAATTTTGTTTGCTTGTCATGCCGACAAGATTCACATATCGTATTGGTAGGTTTTGAAATTTTAGGCATTTCTCTTGTTGCTTCCTTCTTGCTGATCCTGACCAAATTGTCGAAATTTATATGTCCCATTCATTTTTTCCATAACTAACTTTTATCTTTTTTCGCGAAAAAGCACCCTTTCGGTGTCTCATCCAAAATATATATGTCATTTGGACCTCTCCTTGTTGTAGCCATAATTTTACTGAACTTTCCTTTCCTGATTTCACATTTCTTGGAGTTAAATAGCATTGTGTGTCCTTGATCGCAAATTTGTCCAACACTAAGTAGATTGTGATTCACATTTTCAACCAACAACACATATTTCGCTAATGAATTCTTGCTTCCAAGTGTGACTGCACCTACTCATATGTCGTTTAAAGACCCGCCATTTCCAAAAGACATTGTCCATCCTTCTTTTCCTTCAAGGATATGAGCTTATTCCTATCTCCAGTCATATGAGTTGAGCAACCACTATCAACATACCAAACGTTTTTGTGGCTTTGAGCCTTCAGATTGATAACACATTTTTCAGTCTTCTTTTCCCATATTTGTTCATTCTGATTTTATGAGAATTCCTTTGAAGAAATTCCAAGTCTGCAATATTTAGCCATGTGTCAAAATATTTTACACTTGTAACATTTGACATCATCTCTCAAATGATCAAATTTGTTAATATTCTGCTGAGTTCCAGAATATCCATTTTTGAAATATCTCCCGAAACTTTATTTATTCCAAACATATGTATGACATTCTATAGCTCTATGTCCAAACCTTCCACATGAATAACAATGACCATAGAAGATAGGTTGATACCTAGGAGGAAATATTCTTTGAGGAATTTTCTTCCATGGTTCTTCCTGCGAGTCTCGATCTCTTGAGTTGGCTGGAAGGTCTACCTGCTTGTTAGATTTTTCATATCCATCTTTTTTTGTTGTCATAGTAGGACTTGGCTCCTTTTCAGATTTTTATTTTTAACTAAGACCAATCTTGTCACTATTTGATCGTGGATTGTTGATGATTTCTTCCAATTCCTTGGAGTTGTTGGTGTAGTCTTGAAGAGTTTTTCCATCTTTTACTTGCTTTCGAAGAGAAACTATTTTAGCTTCCAATGCTTCTCTTTCCTTGTTGCTTTCCTCTAATTCTTCCTTGAGTGATTATTCAACTCGTTTGTATTATTCAAACTTGATTTTAAGATTTTGGACCTATTCCCTTTCTATCTTTAATTTGTCTTCAAGAGTGTTGAGATGCTTCTTCTCGACCTTGAGCTCTTTGATAACCCTGGTAATTTTGTTTTCAAATTCAACCTCAGTCATCTCTTCTTCTTTGTCTCCTTCTTCGTCAGATGCTTCTTGCTTATTATGCTTGGCCATAATACTCTTCCATTGATTTCTTCTTTGTTATCAGTGTCTTCATCAGACGAAGAGTTATCTTGTTTGGAGAGGAAACTCTTCTTAAACAATTTTTTCTTGCATTTCTTGTTGAACTTCCTCAAACCTTTCTTTCCTTTTGTAACAACCTCATTTATGTGAGGACACTTGGCTAAAAAATGCCAAAAATAACCACAATTGAAACATATCAATGGAAGTTTACCTTTGAATGTCCCCATACCTGTTCTCATTTTTCACGGTAAGTAGGCAAATTATTTATCTGAAAATTCTTCTTCATCTTCTTCCTTTTCTTCTTCCTTACAACTACAAGTTTTCGATTTCGGAGTATGCTTGTCCTTAATAGTTTTCTTGGATGTGGAAAATGCAGTTTCTAGGTGAGATGTGTCATCCTCTTGTTCAATCCTCATTTCATATGTCATAAGCACTCCATGAAATTCATCTTTGCTGAGATTGGATATATTCGAACTATATTCCAAGACATATAACTTTGGGTTGAATCTTGCCGGAAAAGGTTCTAAGGATCTTTCAGACAACAATTTTCTTGTCGACAGATTCTCCCAAACCTTCCAATGCATTTTCTATTTCATCAACACAATGTAAGTATGCATCAATATTTTTACCTTCCTTCATTTTGAGTTGCTCAAAATTTTCCCTGTAAATTTGAAGCTTTGCTTCTTTCACGTTTGAGTCACCTGCATATATATTCTCAAGCTTTCCACATATTTATTTAGAAGTTTTGCAACTCAGTACCTTAATATAGACAAATTCGATAAGCCCACTGATAATGATATCTTTAGCCTTTGCATCATATACCATATTTTTCTTTCCTTGTTCATCTTGGGTCGTTGTAAAGACATTTTCAACGATTTCCCATACTTCGTATCCTTGCGCCAGAAAATGAACCTGCATTCTTCCACTCCAAAGTGCGTAGTTATTTCCATTGAATAGAGGAAATCTATTCTTAGTATACTCCATGACCTCCTTCCAATTGTTATATTGTTATTGAAGGAACCAAGCTCTGATACAAATTGTTTGAAATACTTAGAGGGGGGTGAATCAGTATTTCTTATCAATTAGAAATTTTAAATATTTTTAGAGCTATAATTATTCATGATATTTATCCAATAACAATAGAACACAATAGGCATACAAATTTTAGGTGGAAAACCCCCTCTAGGTCAAAAAACACTGAACACTTTTCTAATAAATTATTTAATATTCAGCCCCAATTGAAATTAAAGGTACAACTTCCTAGAATTCTAGAAAAGCATTCTTCTCCATCTCCCACTGGAAGGACACCCCAATGCCCTGGTTTCTTCAGTAGTCAATTGAATGGATGCCTCGACTTCTTAAACCAACCTACCACCCTGAAGTGTTCATAGGCTCCAACCTATAGGTGACTTCATGCACCAACCTAGCACCTCCCTGCCACCCTGCAATAAGACAATAGTGTGGAATCCCGTACCAGGGAAAATGATCCACAATACAATATAATTCAAAATTATTTTCTTGAACTATACCAATCACCCAATCACACTATGACCTGCAATCCAACCTTAACATTATCCAACAATGACACTTATACCTCGCAACAATTCCTATACAACTCTAGGAAAATTGACTCTTTTACAATTGACAATGATGATTTTTACAATACTGACTTTTGACACGACCTAATACTTGACTTGACACTGCTTCTTTGAACACTAGCAACTTCTGAGGTATTTTTGTGCTTGCTTCAAGAAATGGTACTTTGGCGTTGCATTGTCCTTCTCGTATGCGTCTAAGTTGTCCTATTGTGTCCTCCTTCCGGCACATTCAATAATGAACAAGACCCAAATCAATATATAAACAAAATACTTACACTGTCCTGCAAACCATATGTGAGAGAAATATTCAAAATTCAAATTCAAATACGTTCAACATTTATGAACAAAACCCAATCAAACATACATAAAAAATACTTACATTGTCCTGCAAAAACACATGTCAAAGATGATATTCAAATTAAAATTCAAACACTAATAATACATACCTTGTTGTCACAGACTTACCCTTGACTGTTGATGTGTTGTCCTTACTGTAGTGATCCTTGAATGCATACTTTTTCTTGCCTTCTAGAATCTTGATATTGAATCTATTGCATATATGTAATTTCAGATCTCCAAGGTCTGAAATTTCACCCTATGGTAGCCCTTTGAGTCCTCTTTCCAACCCCATAGGTCTGATCAATATTTGATTCTTCAAGAAATAGTTATGCCCAATCTCCTACAATGACCTAACTATATACTGGTTCAGTGGACTGAACTTGTACGAAGTGTCAAGTGTCACTGTTTCAACCTTTGTAACTGAAAATGATATCCAACAAACTACAGTCTGGCCCGTTTCTATCACTTTTTACGAAATTTGAATCAAAAGCTCAAAGAGAAAGTTATGACACTTTTCCCAAGGCACCTGTTTGACAAGAAATCTGGAGCCTTAAAAAACCCTAACTTAGATTATATCTCCGAAAATATAGCGAACCAATATTTGATATTCGGACACGTGCGTCATCAGTATTTTGGCTCAAATGGTTTTTCTTTTAACATCTGAAGCTTCACATAAAAAAAATTATAGAGAAATTTCCATGATGACCTGGTTTAAGTATCGAAATCCTTACATGAGGAGGATATGAGGGTCACAATTTATATAAATTCTTAGGTTGAGAGGGTATTCAACAAGTGAACATTGGAGGGATTTTAGGAGCTTAAAAACTTATTAATTATTAACTATACAATGACCACAACCAATGATTAGTGTCATGCCACAACCCCATGAAGTTTTAGCCCACTAGCTGGGGTTACTAACTTGAAACACGAATATATATCAAACCGTGAAGAATTACGTGGCATGCCATATATCAACGGAAACATCTCAAAAATAAGAAACCATACAAAATATCCTTGACTCAAAATAGAGTAAGTTTCTTAGACAAAATTCCCATGCAATATTGGGGTAGCCCCTGGTGCTCCTTGGGTTGACATCAAGGACAACCACAGATCAACAATTTATTTAATTAATATTTTTGTTGTTGCAGTGCGTGACTGTTTTTTATGCGCACCATTGGTGGTGCGTGATATAGATGTATGCACCGTTGGCAATGTGTGACTGTTTTTTGTTGCACACCGAATACTTTTATTTATTTTTTCAATAAAATATATATTTATATATTTGTAAATACATTTTTCATTTAATAAAAAAATTTATGTTTTATGTATGAGGGCAACTGATGTATTTAATGTGTGAATCATTCAACAACGTCAAAGGATATAAGAGAGACAACAACAAGAGTAGAGGGATGACCATTACAACATGATACAACAATGGGAGGCAAGGGAGAGGGAGAGAATTTTATACTCTTGCCCTATTATTCCACCCAACCAGTTGCTCTTGAGGGATGTATGCCTCCTTAAGTTGTATGAGGAGGCTATAGCCCTGAAGTGGAATAGCAGCTTATTGGTAAAATTGATCTATAGATGAGATGCCCACCAACAGGATTTCCGTGTCGGTCCTGACCAATGGTACCAACCCACTGAGGAGGAAATGCATTTTATCATTGGCTTATCTAGGACAAGGGAGGATTTTCCCCAGTTCCCTAATGTCCCCTTTGGTTATGCAGCAGAGAGTCAATTGGTGTAATCTTAGAGATACATTATGGATGACATACTTTCTTTAGCATATTTTCGGGTGCCTAGTGGACAACTACAGATTTTTCCTTTTGGTCCAGAGGAGGTTAGGTGCCTCTCACTATTAGTGACCACCATTGCACATTATACCAGAGACAGGCATCACATTATTTTCCCTCTTTTATTTTATGTTGATTATCTATTCCAGAGGCCATGACTTGTTAGATTTTCTACCATTATTTTGCGGTAGTTTTGTATAGCCTTATATAGATGTTGTTCTCAAGCACGTGGGAGGTTTACCTTCCCTTTTGTTTCAAATTTGTTTTGTTTATTTTTTGAGAGGTTTCCGGAGATGAGACCTACTTTTGTCCATCAGCCTCGTAGGCGAACGATAGAGGTATAGATGAACATGTGGGGTGAGATGATGCCAAAGAGGGGCTAGTCGAAGTATCCGGCCAGGATTTCTAGTGATGCACTGGAGCTACTAGCCAGTGAGGATGACCACATGTTCGTGATGGTGCCGTGTCCTTACGTGGGGATGGATTGGCGAGGGTGTCCCAACATCATCTTCACATGGGATGAGAAACTAGATGATAGAGGTAATATTAGTGTTTTCTTTAAATTAATATAGTTTCATTTTATTGTCTTAATTAATTAGAATAAAATTTATCATAACACTTTCTTTAACTTGTTTTATTAAATTATTTAATGAAATTGTCTAATTATTGTTGTGTACTATATATTTTTTAGATATTGGAACGTTCGTTGGGGACATGCTTCCACCCCACCGGATGATCATGTAGATGATGAGGAGATGGCGGAGGTTACATAGGATGAGAGACCTCCTCAGGTGCAGATACCCATGGGCATGAGGCGTAGGGATGACATACGATTTAGGATGGATTTGGGTGACCGACTATGTAGAATCCAGGTTGATGAGGGAGTCTCTCCTGTGATGATTAGATACATCCAGGAAAATCATACGCTCACAGATCTCTTGAGCGAAATGTCACGTGATATGATGAGCCTTATGCGTCATATCGTCAGAGCTTCCAGGCTACTGGTAGCGAGAAGGGATAGGCGCCATGGAGATGCACCACATAGTAGCTCGAATGACGATCAAGAGGGGAGTAATCATTCTAATACTCCACCTCCCCCTCTTTCACCTCGTGGAGATGAGCAGACAACACCTCCTGAGCAGGAACCTCCTGAGCATGCACCTCCTAAGCAAACACCATCTGAGCAGGCACCTCCTGAGCAGGCACTATCTGAGTAGGCACCATTTGAGCACACATTGACTAGTTATAGTATTATTCATGTACCACCAGATATTGTACATTTATATGGAGTTCAATTACAGTTGTATATTTTTGACATTATATATATATAGTGCATGTTTTATGTTCATGTTCATGTACTTAATTTACATGTTGGTGTTCATCATGATGTGCATA
The DNA here is from genome assembly GCA_034641835.2 of Pinus albicaulis. NCBI lineage: Eukaryota > Viridiplantae > Streptophyta > Pinopsida > Pinales > Pinaceae > Pinus > Pinus albicaulis. The sequence continues at coordinate 286,874 of JAXQQM020071191.1, read as the reverse complement.
TTGTTAGGTCATTTTAGATATGTTCATTTAATGTGCTTGCAGATAGATGTGTATGTTATAGCAGTTATTTGACATGAGATCTATATTTGATGTTTGTATTGTGATGATGTTATACAATGCTTGTGTTTCGTTAGATGATCATGATCACGATGATGAGATGATGTTAGTGAATTTGAATGTGTATTTTAGAATATGATGTTTGTACAATGGTTATCATGATCGTGATGTTTATTTTTAATATTAAATCATGATATTTATTAAATATTATGTATTAGTAATTATAAAATTGTAATTGTAATTGTATGTATCGTGATTGTAATTGTAATTGTATGTATTTTGATGATTCAGTTTTATTAAAATTGTAAAATTTGTAAATTTGTAAAATTGTAAAATTGTAAATTAATTTTCAAATTTGAACCATAATCAACGTAAAATTGAATCATTCTAAAATTGTTAAATTACCGTACAAATTGTTAAATTACCATAATTGTAAAATTATCAATTTGTAAATTTGTAATTGTAATTGTATGTATCGTGATGATTCAATTTTATTAAAATTGTAAAATTTGCAAAATTGTGAAATTGTACAAATGTCAAATTTGAACCATAATTACCGTAAAATTGAATCATCGTAAAATTGTAAAATTGCCGTAAATATTGTTAAATTGCCATAATTGTAAATTTGTAAATTCGTAGTTGTAATTGTGTGTATTGTGATGATTCAATTTAAAAATTGTCAAATTGTCAAATTTGAAGCACAATTACCCTAAAATTGAATTATTGTAAAATTATAAAATTTATACCGTACATATTGTTAAATTACCGTAATTGTAAAATTGTAAATTTGTAATTGTAATTTATGTATCGTGATGATTCAATTTTATTAAAATTGTAAAATTTGTAAATTTGTAAATTTGTCAAATTGTCAAATTTGAACCATAACTACCATAAAATTAATATTGTACATATTGTCAAATTACCATAATTGTAAATCTGTAAATTTGTAATTTTAATTGTATGTATTGTGATGATTCAATTTTATTAAAATTGTAAAATGTACATATTGTTAAGTTACCATAATTGTAAATTTGTAAATTTGTAAGAATATAAATAACTGTAAAATAATAAATCTAGAATAATTTGAATTTTTGAAACATAATAAAGTTTATAAAATAATGCAAATAAATTCATGGTTAGAATTATCATTATTTTATTACATTCTTACATACAAAAAATAATAGTATATATTAATACATTTTTTTTCTAAAATTTTGACGATATCATATATATATATATATATATATATATAGGGTGCATTTATTTAAGTAATGATATAGTGAAAAACCATTTAAAACAATCACATAGTTGTATGATTTTAGGAATTGACATAACAAAAACGAACTTGATACAGTGCATTGCTTTTGAGATCAACATAATTGCAAATTATCAAGAGAAATGATTTTAACATCAACACAATGGAGACCAATTAATTCAAAAATAATATTATAATGTTTGGAAAAAAAAAGTCTTAGTTATAAGGTTAGTCCTCTTCTTTATAAAAACCCATCTTAAATAGTATAAATGATGAAATAACACATGTACCATATCACTCTATGCTCTCATCACCCTTATTATCTTCCTCGCTTGGCATGATAACACTATTGTTCTAAAAAATATGTTTTGATCTAGGGTCATGTCTCAATAAAAACCACCAATATCTTTCCAACACAAATGGGTAAAAAAACATCTAGTTGATACATATCTAGCGGAAAACATAAGGCTCCTTAGCTTCATCCCACATCTTTCTAGAGTTGATACATATCAACGTACAATATTGTGTCATGTGTCCATCATTGGAATTTTCTGTGTGAAAATGGTGTCCATATGCCCAAATAGATGGGAACAAATGCACCTATAAAAAAGTTAGAAAATCATAGTGTCATGTGTCTAATAACCCAACTGTTAAAATATAAAATATAGATGTTGCATTTCAAAGGTGAATTATTAATTTTAAAATGTACATAGCTAGATTATTACCGAGTTTTTGAACCCAATCCCTACATTTAGTGCATCCAGAATAAAATGTGGGTAACAACCGGTTGCACCATATTTCTCTCTGACTTGGTCAACAACCAAACTATTGGAGCATATAATTGGAAAATTTTCTTTTAATTGATCAGGATAAGACACGCTTCTACCATTCAACAGTATGAATTCTTTCCTGTCATTGTCCCATTTCATCCTCTTTTGTTCGTCCCATTTCATTTATCACATCCCATAATTCATTCAATTCATCTACTAGTGGTTGTAAGTAGACACCCATATTATTCACTTGTCTTCTACTAGGGACTATGAGATCTAACATAAGATGTTCATTCTTCACGGAAAACCATGGGTGGATATTTTTATTGATCACTACTACAAGCCAAATAGAATAGTTGGTGTTCTAGAGGGAATCTGGGTTAATTCCATCTATGGCTATGCTGAGTGGTAGACTTCGTAGTTAATCCTTGAATCGTTCAGCCCAAGTATCCTCTATATGCTTCATGGCTATTGAATCTGTTGGGATTCACATAAATCCCAACTCACTTATGTATGAGGCATGCCATCCCTGCAACATAGCTTTTTATTTGTAATGAAAGAGCCTTTGAATCCTTAGGATTATAGGCATGTGCCTCAATATATTAAGAGGAGAACCACGTGATTTACCCTTATTTTTTTATTTATCGTAACTTTCATTCCCACATTTTGTACATATCTCTTTGTTTGTATATTCTTCTGTATATAGAATACAATCATTTAGACATGCATGATATGATATTTATTCAACACCCAACATTTTCAGTAATTGCTTTTCTTCTTCGCAGCTACCGGGCAAGACATTATCACTCGGAAGAACCTTATCCTTGAATAACCTGTAGTTGGTGGACAATATTAAATGTACAATGCCAATTATTATTAACGTTCATAAAATTTACCATTTGTAAAGTTGATTGTATGATAATATTTCTCAAAATATAATGGACTTGATGGTCAATTACCTTAAAATTTCTGAGAAACATGCATTCAACAAGCCAAAATTTGCTTTCAAGTTGTACAGTAACATCTTTGTCCCCAACTGTGTAGAATTTGACTGACCGCCAGGTCCAAAGAGAGGGGTGGCGGAAGTATATTTAAGGCTTTCGAAAAAGGTTTCAGTGATATGAGCATCATCCTCTAACTTATCATCGCTCTGGAATGCATCTAACAACATTTTCTCCATGGCATTCGTATCCCTTAAGTAATCATCCATAAAAAACCTCTATTTGATTGCCTCCATTGCCAGCTTGTGAAGAACTATTATTGCTGTACTCATTCCTAATTGGTGAATCTAGATTTAGTGGGAATTGAATAGGTGGTTGATTCAACCATTCTTAGTATCATTTCTCTCCGAGTTTTTCTCTTAATACAACCTTCTCTTGATTTGACATTGTTGTGGGGTGAAATGGAAGATGGTAGGTAGGTCGCTCATCATCACTATAATGCTAATAATTTCAAAAAATATATTTGAACATGATTAGTGCAATATCAATGATATCAATTAGTAAGCATGTCAATGCATGATTAATTGGTTTGATGTTGAAATAATTACATTATACCAAACAATTATTACCATCATTGTCGCAGGATTGTGGCTAGAAGATGGCATGTTACAGTTGGCAAGGTGAAGCAGCTCTCCATTTTCATCTACCAACTGCGTCTTGCGGTATGCTGCTCCTGATAAGAGATTCGGGCGTTTTGGAACTGTTTGAATATTTTGTGCATATGAACTCGATTCTAAATCTGCATGAACCTCAAATTTGTATACATTAATTTTATTCAGATTGACACAATTTATAAAAATAAATTCAATTAGATAATGAAAATATAAATAAAATCTAAAGTAATTACGTCTGGAGATGGATAGGGAGAACTTTACGATGGAATTTCAGAAATATTATGGAATGAGCTAGATTGAAGAATTTTCCATTTGATATAATTATGAGATTTTATCCTTGTAGTTGAGGAAAATCAACAATAAATTTTTGTGTACATACCTAAAAGTAATTTTGGTGCATTAAAAAAGAAATTATTGTTATCGGTGCTAATGTATTGTTAAACGACCAGGTGTGGTTTTATTAATTGCCACACCGGTGGGGTTAGTTAAGAAACACACTTAATATCGAGGAAAAAAAATGCGACTTTATTTTTTTGAAGTGAAAATAAAAGAGGTAAACTGAAAAATGAGCAGCAAATGATTTTTGGAAATCTAATTTCATAAAAAGTTCTTTAAATAGTAAAAAATATTCATTATTTCATTATTTTTTTCCAAAATTTTTAGGGAAGGGATTTACAATCTCTATTCCTATTTAGATTTAATTAAAATTCAAAACAAAAAAACAAAAAAAAATCCATTCTTACCTTAAACCCTTGCTTCTTCTTGTTTATGTGACTACAAAGATTCACAATTAGGGCTTTTCATTTTAGATTTATAGGGTTTTTGTTAATATATATATATATATCTTTGTGTTTGTGTTTAACATCTAACTCGGGGGACCACTTGGAGAGTCAGATCCCAAACCTTATTGGTCCTTTAACAATTTTTTAAAATACAACTTTTGGTAATCGGTGCACCCTGTTTAAAATAGCGCATTGGTGCGCTCTTTTAGTATAATCCACCGGGGGGCATATTGAAAAAGGGCACTATTTGATAAAAATTGTTTCCATTCATTTATATGTTTATTTTTCAAAATAAACACTTTTGTTAATTGGTGCTCCCGTATTAATATAACGCACCGGGTCTCCTATTGACAAAGAGCACCGTACAGTGTTTCTACTGTAGTGGCAGTGAATTTATAATAACATATAACACTGTTATCGTTTAATTTTTTTTCTCATTGTATGTGCTAAAATGTGAACCATGCTAGTGCGGTTAATACGATAAATGCACTGGGCGTTTAATTTAGATAGACGCGTCGTTTTCTTGATTTTTTTTTTAACTGAAAAGTATGTGATTTATTTATAAAATATATTAGTGAATGGTACATGTTTTATATTGATAAAAAAATGTTTGAAAAGAGTTCAAGTAACAAAAATATTGATAGCACATCTAGAAAAGCAAAAAAGGTAAGTTCTTTGTAAATTCGTTACAAATATTATTATTTTTGAACTATATGTAAGTTTAACTAATATGTATTGTTTAGTGTGTGTCATGCAGAGCCACAAAATGATGAAGCACGATAACATCTTTCGGATCTAACACCAGAAGAGCATAAAATCTTGATGGAAAAATTGCAGAAGGATGAATCAGGTGAATGAAAAAATACTATCGATCCAATATGAATTTCTTTTTTGAATTTTCATTAATAATATTGTTAAAAATAGTAGATAACATGTTTCAAACAATCTATTAATTCATATCTATTTAATGTTCTACAGGGACCAACAACAAAGGAAAGGAATTTTGTTCTAAGAAAAGGAAAAAAATAGAACATGCAAATGAAAATGAATTTCTCCTTAGCTCATCCGGAGTGGTGCTGGAGGTTAACGAAAGGGGGGAAAACTTTTACAAAACTTTGAGGGATCTAGTGGAATGAATGTATAAATTTTCTTTCCACTTACAATACAAAAATCAATCCAATGATTGCAAGAACCAAATTTTATTTAAACTACAAAAAGAGTTTCTAGAGAAATGGTCAATGAGACATGTCAGAATTTTAATAGCAAAAATGTACAACAGCAAAAAAGAAGCATTCAAAAAATAATATTCATATAAATGTTTTTCTATAATTATATGTATATAATACTACAAAGCAATCATTTATAAATATCACTTTTGGTATATTTAGTTTCCATATATCCGTATAAAAATTAAATAGTTTATTGTCATGTTACTTTTTTAGGAATATTATCAAAATCTCAAAGGATGAACAAGTTGATATCATAAATATGCTAGTAGGAATGTCCAAAAAGGTGTACAAGGAGATGGTCAAAGAAATAGACATAATTGCCTCGCACGAGGAGCCATCTCAACAATAATGTGATTCAAATGTAATATGTAATCATTGAATTTTTCGATTATGTACAATAAATAAATAATTTAGCATTAAACATTAACTTTCAAGTATTTTCTTGTAGAAAAGAAAAGAAAATGGACCCATTAAGCATATAAAATAGGACGACAAGGAAGAAAAGGGTTGATATCAAAGTTTGTGAGTAAATGTTACTTCCTTATAAAAACAACTAACTTGATTTCATTTTTGTATATTTTAAGTTTTTTTACAACAACCATCATTGAATGTCTTCAAACAGGTGCTAACATGCAAAGAAGAACCATCAGAAGAATTTATTGACATTATGTTAAATATGGGTTGTCAGCATATGTTGGCATATCATAAATTAATTGTGGAATTTGTAATTATTTATCTTTTTTTACTTAGCTTCGTCTATAGTTAATAGAACAAAAGAATCATTTATATTAAATCTATGATTTGTTATGGGGTATAAAACTTGCAAGAAACAAAGTATGGAATTGCGCCAACAAAAGAATTGTTGAAAGAAGACATGAAATTTGGTTTTGAAATAATGTGCATAGTTCATGAGTCAATTCTTGCTATAGTACATTTATTTTCGATTTACATTGATGTATATTATTTAATATTACAATTTTCATTATTCTCACCAATGTAGGTACACTCATTACACTTTATTTTTATGTTTGTAGATGGAACTTGAATAATAAGAAAACAATCAACACATTGAACAAAACATTCCTCCAAATAACCTAATTCACAGAAGTAGCTCGAGTAGTGACAATAGTTCTAGTGAAGAATGATTATCAATATGTTTGGATATCAATGCAAGCCATTGTATTTTTTAAAATATTTGTGTGTGAAAATCAGACATTTTGTTTAATGTAATGGACGTAGTGTCTCAATTGAAAGACAAAGGTTTACCAATAATTGTCCCATTTTGTATGACAAAGAGTCTCTTATTCATATACAATAAAATACATTTTAATTTATTCTATTGTGTTCTCCATTTTCGTTGTGAAATGTTACACCATTGATTAAATATATGGATGATTAAATATTATAATGAAGATATGTGAAATCTCATGATATAACAAATTCATCCAAACACACATTCAAATGAACTAATAAAAATTTAATTGATATGAATACAATTATAAGATATGTGTCGACTTTTGATGAATAATGAATTTTAAAAAATCACAATAATTCCAGTGCCATAGGTCGATGTTTCTAAAAAATAGAAAATGAACACCAGTGCATGTGTATGATACTATGCACCAGTGAGTTTCTACGACCTAGGAGAACTACACCAAATAACAATACCAATTAGAACGCCCAGTGTGCTTTATTGACGACTACAACCTAGGCAGATAAGTGTTTCATGCACCCATATGGTTTTCCTTTAACGCATTGGTGTATTTTTACACCTTAATTTCCTAGGACATGTACACAATCAATACGCACTGGGAGGATAGAAGGTGCATGCACTGGTATTATTTGGCCTCAATGTACCGATGCATTCGTATTTGTAACGCACCGGTGTTGTTTTCAGTAAATGCCTCTGTGCTTTACAACTATAATGCCCTGGGGCTTATGTGTTTTGTAACCACCCGGGGTTCTACCTTTCACAAAATGCACCAGGATGGAAAGGTAATATAAAAACATCGGTTTGGATACTGTCTAACAACTTGGTGTGTTATAGGTAACAATACACCGGTACGTTGAATCTGAATAACATCGGTGCATGCACCTTCTATTAGCATGGTGCGTATTTGTTGTTGACACGCACCGTAACGTTGCATATGTAAATGCCCTGGAGCTTCTAAAAAAAATTCCTTCCCGATGCTCGGTATGTTTACTACATCGTTGTGTATCGTTTAAAACATACCAATGCGCTCACACATGACGTGGGCACCGATAAGAAAAACATCTGTAAAAACCTTCGGTCGCCCAGTTTTTTTAGTTGTGTTGAAGTTATGTTAGCAGTTCTGTCAAAACCTCCGTTACCAAAAACAGATGTCGTAGCAAATATTTTTTTTGACAATTTTGGCCAATTTTATAACACTAAAAACCTCCTTTATAACCTCCGATTGAGGGTATTTTCCTTTTAGTGGAGTGGCCAACAGAGTAGAGTACTTAGTGGAATCCATGTATGGAGAAAAATGCACAAGGTTTTCCTCGTGAGATAGCAAAGAAAATCCCACTGGTTCAAAGAACCTCATCATGGATAAGTTGTAGAGCGGAGTTGGTGAGGTCAGCCGAAGCGAATGAAGGAAGGGTCAAGGGTTTGAGAGGGGGTAATACCCTAACCACCCTCTTAGCCATCCTTACCGTGTGATCAAAGGAAAATCTACGGAGGAGAGGGGTGCTAGTTGTCGACATCACCAAGAGGTGTGTGCATCCTCGAGGTGCTTTGAAAAGATATGGAAAGTGTAAATGTTGACAACTACCATATTCATTGCACAGTGCTTGGACATGTGCCATCATAGTTCCCTACACATGGGTTAACAAGCCTTTTATCAATGTATTTAATCACCATGTTAATCCAAATCAAAATAATATACAATGGTATAGAGTGAAACCTGCTTAATTTAATCACCATGTTAATCCAAATCAAAATAATGTACAGTGGTATAGAGTGCAACCTGCTTATGTTCGAGAGGGTTGAATAGACCATTGTGGTGGCATGGGTGGTGATCACCACAACCAATAACTAGTTAAATAAGAACAATGTATCTAACCGTTCTCTCTCCCAAGTATTAATAACCTAATGACAACATTATTTGGGAAAATACCCTTGAATTTAAAGAATTACCATGAATAAAGAAATACATTGTGGCTTAATTCTTAAATGACAAATCTATCCAGAATTTGGATGTCTTCCGATAAGATAAAAATGAAATGATTGAAGTTTTCGTAGTGTTTTTATGTATGTCACAAGTTCTTAAAATGTTTTAAACCTTTATCAAATTTATTATCATTAAAATATTTTGATATTATACAAACATATGGTAATTCCAATTTATTTTTTGATTTATTCTTTGAAATTTTTTCACATATATAAAACTATTTTGTTTATTGTTTATTCATTTTGAATACATACGTAATTAAAATTATTAACGCCAAAACTATTTTGTTTATTCATTTTGAATACATACCAAGTATTGTAAATAAAATTATTAACGCTAAAACTATACAAGCTTGTACATAAAGGTGTAAAATAAAGTAAAAGAAAAATATAAAATATATATGTTAAATGGAAAATTAGATTAAATGGAAGTGTTTAAATAAATGGTCGAACTTCTTAAATGATATTCATGACTAGTTCCAACATCAGATGAGGGAGTTGTTTATCTAGCCAGAGGAATTGTTCAGAAGGCCAAAAGTGGCCAGAATTTGGGTAATTTTTTTTAAAGAAATTTTGCAATCGGAGTGTTTGAATCATGTTTTTGATGGTGGAAATGGATTCAGCACCATCAAAAATCTCTAGAACACCTAAAATATTGAAGTTTGATAGCTATATCCTGGATTTACAAAATTCCTTGCCAGATTTTCTTAAAATCTTACATGAATTTCAATGATTTTCAGAGAAAAAAGGCAGTCTAGTTAGACTACTTCTCATAAGATTATCCGCGTAATAACTACACGTATTTACGTGTACATGATGTTTGACTGCATGTGAGCAATTAAAGGAGCTCTCTACCTTGGCGATTGGCAGAGAAAGTACACATGGCTGCTTCCAACATGGAATTGAGAAATCTGTCCAAGTTAAGAGAGTATGATAGGTTCATTTAGGGAAGGAACAATGTCCAAACTTGAAATTTTTCACATAGAAGGTTTCTTATTCAGAGATAAGTTAAAAATTGTTGGAGGCGGAGAAGCTGCCAAATTTAATAGATATTATTTTGAGCCGATGAGAATATTAAGGAATTGTCAATGTAAATGATGAATCTGTTGAGTAGATTGTCAATGTAATGAATTACATTTGGGTCATTACATTTGGTTCGTGTTTCATCAGTACATGTTCATGTTTTCGATAATTATATAAGTAAATATTTCCTCAATGCTTTTGGGACGAGCTAGTATGGTTTATCTTTAGGGCATATGAAAAATCAAATTATGACATCTCATTTTAAATAACAAGGCTACAAGGTAGCGACTACCTATCGCTTAGTTTAAATATAGTAATGTTGCAATGTGATGTTGGAAATGTCTACGGATAGCTATTATGGCTATTACATGCCGCTTAATGTAATTATAGAGATGTTGCAATTTGTCATGGCAAAGTTTATTTTAAAGGGTTTAATTTCTTTTGTTTTATAAAGTGCCATGATGAACTTTATTCCAAAGTATTTTGACTTTTTAAATGTATATGTATGGTAAATGCATATATATATATATATATGTATATATATATATATATATATATATATTATAATTTTTTTTTTAAGTTTATCATATATATAATATGTTATTTTGTTTTATTTTTTTTAAATAATTTTGTTATGAAAAGTTTTAAAAGGCTCGAAAGCCAAAAACGAAAAGACGGTATGTAATTTTTTTTAAAACAAAAAAAAAAACATAGAGTGTGTATTGTTTTTTTCAATATTTTGTAGTGAGCCTCACAACAAAATACAGTCATGATCAAGTGTGGTCAAATGTTTTGCTCAGTGTTACTAATCATTTTCATTAAAAAATAATTGTGATGTATAAGTTTAAAAAAATCTAAAATTAAATAAATTTAAAAATATATATTATATTTAGATAATAATTTGATTCAAAAATCCCTCTAAGGTTATAATTAATATTTTTTTAAATGTGAATTGTATTAAAATGACTTTCGAAGTTCTGTACTACATATGTTACAAGTTATGTACTGTAGTAATAACTCAATTAGTAAATTACTTATTATAAGAGCAGATGTAAAAATAACTCAATTAGTCAGTCAATGTTAGAGCAGATTTCAGAAATAACTGAATTTGCTAGTTATTATAAAGAGCAGATTTCAAAAATTCCATAACATAAAATTCCCTGTCGGATTGGATAAAGGTGACATATTAAGAAGAGTTTTAACAAAAAAATTCTGGGTCAAACAAAAGGTAAATTATGCCGTCCTGTACCATCTAATTTTACATTTCTCACATGTTTCTCCATTGAATTCGAAAACAATCACAAAAAACAATACTGTAAAATCTTAGCTATTTACCAAATCAAAGATTCGCCACATGCCTGAGCACTGATTTTGACATAATGTACCAGGCCAGGCAATTAATCATATATATATATAGAAAGATTCTATATCAACATAAGCTGCATACATGCAGAGATATACCCAAAAAAATAGAAGGAACCCAACCCATACACAAAAAAGAAACTAATACTGTTCAGAAATGCATATGTGTGTGCAGGCACACAAAGTACCAGAGTCATAGTGAAATCTCAATATAAGTAGAGCACCAACGATCAGAAAGTATCAAAAGAGAAAAAAAAGGTGGAGCACTAGTATACCAGAATGGCCCAATAATAAAGACCAGAAGTATGATGTAAACCAAAGTCATATTCAGTGAAGTAGAACAGAACCCTATGCCTGTGGTAGTACATGATGCCAAAATCTTTGTCAACTCCTAGCTTTGGCAGTTGATCAGCCATAGATTTTTTCTTCCTGTAGACATGAAAATGTCAGTCTAGCTAAAAGAGTCACCCAAATCTCTGATCCTGTTCAGCCAATGTATCAGATGTGGAAAATCCAACCAATTTGTTTTATCAAGAGCTCAAATGATACAAGTAGTTGATTGTTGGATATGTTTCAACCTGCGTTGAACCCTCTGGTTATTGGAGCAATATCGGTTGAGATAGAAAGCTTGCTCGCTGAGCGATATCCGTGAAGTGTCCTCGCAACCATCTAGGTGGAGGAGAAAATATTGGAGGCTCGACCTTGTGTATGAGCCATTGTATAGTGACTTAACCTCTGCGTAAAAGAAAGCTTACATGTGAGGAGACATCCGCGGCTTGAATCGGTATTTGCGTGAGGTCGCATTGCTGCGCAATTGTATGCGAGGGCTCATATGAAGTCCTTTGATTGAGATATTAAAAAATGACAGGTATAGTTAAATTGCTAGTTCAAGAAATTAGTGCAGAGTAAGTTTGCCAAATACAAAACAATTAAATACAACAAAAACAAAATCCAGAATTCTACTATTTAAGGAGACTTGTATTCTTGGCTTGAAATACTGTTCAAACCATTTGTGGCATCTGCACTGTACGTGCATAGTTTATTGATTATATATATTATCTCATGGAATCGAAGATTTAGTGAAAATTATTAAACAAATACTTATCAAAAGCTAAGACTGGAGTATTTGAATATTAAAGTAGAAAAAGAACTTAACAAAGTAAATATCAATGACCCAATAATGCTTAATATATAAGCTTTCAGTCGTAAAGTGCAGGTGAAGAAGAATCATATTGTAAAGAAAATTATAACAAAGGCGAAGAGCAGGGAAGATAAGACTAACTTTAGTCTTAGTACAGTGTTTAGACATAGAATTTGGTGCATTAATATTAACTGTGAATATAGGAATCTGCAAAAAAAAATATGAACTTATAAGCTAAGGAAGCATAAACTTAGAAATGGCAATTTACTATTTCTGTTACCATAACAATATTGACCAATTTGAGAGATGTTGTTCAAAGTTGATACATAAGAATATATGAAAAATTAATTTCCTTGCTTCGTTTGCAGAGGCGGTTACTTGTAGTTCACATCCTATGGACAAATAATCTTAGTGCCTCTCGCTCTTTTATAGAGATGAATTAATGTTCCAGATGTCAATTACGATTTTTGCAAAACCAATAAACAACAAGACAGAAGACTGGAATTAGCCCAGGGATCATGTTTGCACAAATATTTTTTTCACGAAATTTTTAAATAGATTTATAACATTTATATATATAATGTCAAATTGTAAAGACAGGTTCTATTCATTGAACATATATGTATGAAATCTGAAAACATTTGTAAATGTCAAATGGAAAATCTATATTTCTTAAATATACGTATTTTAAGTCTGAGAGTATCTGTGAATAGGTAGAAGAAACACTATAAGTATAACTAGTGATTTTTGTTTGTAATTGTTCTATGAAAACATTCTTGTTCTGGAAAAATGTTGCAGACATACTGCAATTTGAGAAAGGCAGATTTGAGCAGTAAAATCTTGTACAAAAATTGAGAAGAACTTTGCACTACTTTCTGGATTACTATGTGTTTCTGTTGTAGCCAATGTTTGTAGAAGTGCTGGTGCTGCAAAGAAAAAGGAAAAATTAGTACAAATCTTGCTATTTTGGATAGCATAATTTAAATTGCATATATCTGATTTTTTGTTGAAAGATGAAGAATAATTATAAGTATACCTAGCCTTGGTAGGGCTTCCGTTGTTGTCAACAGATTGGATCTCGTTGTCTTCATTGATTGTAAATGTACCATTGATTTTGAAATCACGTAGCATATACATTGTTGCTTGTTTCCTTTTAACATAGTCTTGAAAAGACATATTCGCTAGGTTGGGAAGTAACTGTTTCAAGAGGAATTTGCTTCGGTAGCAATATTGCAAATTGGTGTTGTTGGAATTGATTATGCAATTAAGACACTGTGAATAGGAAAAGGACAAATTTTTATTGCAGTTTAGGCAATCAACTGTATTCTCCTCTATCATTGTAGAGGCCGGTATTGGTGAATTGCATTCAACACAAACTGGTTCAAATGGCGTAGAGTAAATGCTTGCAATTGTGAATGTTCCTTTTATCTGTTCATAGAGGAGGACAAGTAGTATATGTCAAAATAGAAACAGATGAAGAAACAATTGCATATTGAGTAGTAGAGGTACTATTTCATTTGTACTTACAGAGAATGTTGGTGGGTTCAATTTTCTGAGTTCTTCTGCTGCTTTTGCGTTCAATTTTGTGATGAATGTAGCTTGCGTTGTTCGAAGTGTTCTGTCCTTCAGTTCTTTCCTGTTTGTTATGCTTTTGAATAAGATAATTGGAAGATGGCCTTTTTGCAATTCTTGCTCAATTTCATCATAGAGCGGTGCAAATGTTTCAAATAACTGCAACTGCAAAAGAACACAAAAAGTTTTTGTTTTTTTTAACTGAATTGAAATGTAGGATGGAACTAGCAATATAAAAACATTTCAAAGTAATTTATGTTACCGTTGCTCTATTGTCATCGAAATTTCCATCTTTAATTTGCAATGTATATTGGAAACCAACTTTCCGTGCAGCTGTGACAACTGCTGCAATTGTTCCAATTGGATATGTTTCTGTATTTGTTGTAAGCTGTTTTACTGTTGTATCTAGAATGAATTTGTATTATTTGCAAATTGTTGGTATGTTCTGTACAGTGCTTAGTTCAGTTAGCAGCATAATCCAATCACAATCACCGCGGTCATAATTTGTTTTGGGAAGAACTTTAAAATTTGTAATAGATATTGCTTTTCCTAGTGATATTTTTTGTCCATGTTGTTCAATAAGCTCAGTTGGTATGGACAATGTGATTGTCATGATTCCTTCGGCATCTGTCAAATCTGCACGTAGTATTTGTCGTGCTTTGTGGACTTTATCAATATATGTGTTATAGATAACCATAACATCTCCATTGAACATTTTTCCAGTTTTGCGAATGTTTAGTTCTTCAATGGTAACTGGAACTAAATATGTTGCTTTCGATCTGTGTATTGATGATGTTGATGTGGCAAAAGAAACAACTAGAAGTAAAATATATTGGTGATAAATATGAATGCTATGTGAATGGCACGTATAAGAATTTGTTTCAAATTTACTTACTTGTCTGATTCAGTTGCACTTGATATTTGTTTTTCTTTGGCTATTCTAGCTTGTTGTCCAGAACTGTGAGATGAAAAAGATGCAACGTTACTGAATTGTGCACTTGAACGCAACCACGAAGTGTTTGGTAAATTTTAATAACTAAAAATAAAAATAAAATTATAATCTTATTGTATATTGTACTAGAAACTGAATATTAGTTATTGAAAGAAATATTAATTGCATTTAAAAACTTCGATAATGGAATACTTATAAACTATACAATATTAAATTCAGAAAATTCTATTGGTGCAATAGAATATATACTGATCTGAGTTGCAAATATTAAAATTTTTTTTGGGTGAGAGAAAAAATGATTCAATTCCAGTACTATAGAAATGTGTAAACGCATCTCGTACAGATGTATGAAAGTTCAGGTAGTGCTGATTGGCATGAAAAAATTTACATATGCATCAAAGACTAAGTAAATTGAGCGTAATAAGCAAATCTGGATGTGTTTTTTGATCAAGCTCACTTTCCAATGTTGTTACTTATCATGGGTGGTTGGCAGTTTACACAATGAATATGTTGATCAAGATATATGTCATTTGAGCTTGTTGTACTACCCAACAAAAAATAACATAGAAACACCATAGGACAAAAGAAACGAAAAAAAAAGGTACAGATAAAATTTCAAAGATAATAGGGATATTAAGAGAAATAATGATGAGATTGGAAACATTTTGTTCAAATTGCACAATGTGAATTAAGATGCATATGGATTATGAAATAATTTAGTTTGATGTAACTGAAATAGAGTTATAATTTTCGAAGCAATTTAATTTGTATTTGATATTATCTTTATTGCAATTTAGAGGTTGACAAGAAGCAACATGGGAAATTGGAGGAGATCTTAATGAAAACGGGTTCAAATGTAAAGTGAACAGGAAGCTTGACAAGTTTCTAGAGGAAGGGTGAGGAAAAGGAATTAAAGGTTGACAAGAAAAGAAGAACAAGAAGACTGGGATTCATAGAATTATGCATGTAACAATTCTGATGTAAATAAGCAATTTGTGATGATTGTCAAGTTTAAGCACGGGACATTATTGAGATGGTGAAAAAGGAAACAAATTGTGTCGTAGTGCTAAAATACTGTAGAGAATAAGATTCAGTATTCTGTAGTGTTTATTGTTAGATAACTCCAAAGTGGTTATATATAGTTTGCAATTTGCAATGGGGCATGTCTCATTTGTGCATGAAAATATTACAATGGGTTGAAAGAAAAATTCAAGAATTAAAATGAATTCTGTGATGCTTGAGAAATAAATCATTGATGCATAGTATAATTCTATATGAAAAACAGTGCTACAGAAGTCAGCACTAGTAATATAAGAATAGGTCTTGCAATAGTTTTGTAGAAAGAAATAAATAGTTAAACATAGAGATATCTCTATACATATGCATTGAAGGGTAAGTAAGTTTAGTGTAGTAAGAAAACCTGGATGTGTTTATTTCTTTTTGTGACTTGTCTTTGCCTATTTGACTCATTGTAGAAAGCTATAGTAATCTGCAAGACATACAATTAGAAGTCAAAGTCATAGTAGTTAAAAGGCTATTATGCAGCTTTCAAAGACTTTTTTTAGAAACAAATTAAAGGTATGTTTGGTAATAATGCTCACTATTGATTTCATTTGTATAATAAGGACATGAGTATGCAAGTATGATACTATTGACTAGAAAAAAGCATTAGACTATTTTCATTTGCACTATGTTTGTGTTGCATTTTTGTCTTCAATGATGAGACAAATAGTATCATGGTCACTCCAATATGTATCTAACCTGAAAGTCTTATAGATACAAGTTATGTTTGACGATATGTGATCAATGATTGATAATTTTTTATTGTTATTTGTCTCTAAAAGAAAATGAAGGTTGTAATTGTGCATATACGATCTTAGTTTGTTTGTTTTGTTGTTGCTTTCAAGCATATTGATGTTGAAATCGCCGACAATTGCTATTGTTTGATTTGAATGTATTTTGCATAATGCTTTTGAAATAAGATCCAATGTATTGTTCAATGTTGCATATGGCGCAACATAGACATTCACGACTACAATATCCATGTCATGAAGAAGCATATTTGCTAGTGTAGCTTCAATGTTTTTTTCTTCAAAATGAATATGGTTCAAGATCTTTATATGTTTTTTAATACAAATTAGGAAACCATGTTTACTATGATTTGATATGCAATTGAATGTTTCAAGTCTTTTTAGAGGCATTGAATTATTCAAATGTGTTTCTTGTAAACATAGGATGTCAGATTGCATTAGATCATAGTCATTTAACAAATCATCAATATGTATTTGTAAACTGCGAGTGTTTAGAGAAAGAATTGAAATGTATGCTTTTGTTTCTAATAATGAATAGTTGTAGTCTAGTTTCCACTTTGCATTTTTGTGTAAACGTTCCATTTCAACAGAAATTTTGTGTTGAATTCGGAAGTTTTGTTTCTTAAGTGGACTAAGCAAATACAATGATTCTATGTTTCTCACACAAGAAAGAGCTGTATATACTAATCCATGGCGTCATATTCCTAAAGGATCAAATGCAAGATTGTATAGTGTCAAGCCTTGTGATCTGTTTATTATACGTGCACATGCTAGTTGGATTGGGAATTGTTTTCTGATTTTCAAGTTGCCTATTTTTGCTAATACAGAAATTGGCTTTGTTGTGCGTAGTATGGGAGTCCAATCACTAGAAATTTCTCTGCTATATAGAAAAGAAAATTTATGTGCTTGTTGATGGCCAACACGTTCATCATAGAATTTGATCCATATTACATCAAAGTTGTCTAACTTTACATATGATTTAATAATACCATCTGCACCGGTGACTAGACCGTCTTGTAAGTCATAGTTTCCTGCATATATTTCAACTAGCATGTTAAGTTTGAGGACAATTTGTGAAGTCAATGTTGCTATTTGTGCATGAGATGGTATGTTTCCATGGTTTTCTTCATCGTAATCAATTACATTAATTACAATTTCATCACCAGGAACAACAGACAACATTTTCTTGTTATGTAATGCTACATCTTTATTCCTAAAAAATAGATAGGGGAAAGTAGGATCATTAGGAGCATTTCGAATACAATGTCTATTTAGGAAATTCAAATCATCTTCTATTTGATTATTTAAATGCATCCTATTCAAAATGCTAATGAATTTTTCATTTGTTTGACACATTGCAATGTGAAATTCATAGTACTTTACATGTTCTTTCCAAAAGTCATATGTTATTGGTTGCCTTCTTATTGTAGTTTGTTCAAATATTAGTGAATCTTGTATAGGTTGTGCTTGGTACAAGTCGCCACAAAATATGATATCAATGTTTCCAAAGTATTTTGTTTGATTGTGCTTAATGTTTCTTAGTCGATCATCAATTTGATATAGAAAACAACTTCCAATTAGACATACTTCATCAATGAGAACAACTCTTAATTCTTCGTACAGTTGTGTTAAGTTTTCTAATACATCTTTGCTAAGTGGAATAAAACTAGATTTGTTGAAAGGCATTAGCAATGCAGAATGAATTGTAACTCCACCTGCATTATATGCAGCCTTACCTGTATATGTTTATATCAAACCTTTTGGTTTCAAAGGGTCTGTATTGTAATGTTCATTGTAGATGCGCATGAGCATTTGGAATATTGCTTTTGCTGTGAAAGTTTTTCTAGTACCAGCTCCTCCAGTAAAAAATAAGTAGAATGGTTAGTCTATGTTCTTTCATTTTTTCATTGCAATGTATTTGAGTATTTCTTTTTGTTCTTTATTAAGAATTCTCCTAATCTTGTATTATTCTTCATTGCTAAGCATAAATGGATGTTCTGTAAATTGAAAACCAATGTTAAGATGTCTTTTTTTCTCATTGCATTGGGGAAATTGCAAATCTTTAGCCAAGTCATACTTCTCAATAACATCATTAGATATTTCAGGTTTTTTTATTGTATGATTAGAAGTTGCAGTGCTGCTATCAATTTTTTGAATTGCTTCTTCCAAATCACCCCATTTCTTGTTCATGTTATATGTGAACTTAGTTCCATTGTTCTTTATTGTGTTCTTATGCAACATGTATGCACTCTTCCATGTAGAGGAGTCTTGCTTTAGTGCATTTTCATTGTTTTCGAATGGAACATATAGCAAAAGTTTTTCTCTGTAATAGTTTTCATAGTCAATGTGTTTTTTGTATTTAATGAATCAAATTACTTTTTCTTTTTTTTCTTTTTGATATTGGTTCGCCATCTTTCCTATACTTCGATACAAATTCGGCTAAACATATATGCTTAGTAGCATTAAGCCTATTGATATAGTAATCAATTATAGAACTGCACATAACATCTTCAGAGTTGTCAGGAATTTGTTTCAGAAGAGTAGTTGGTTTAAGTATAAATGTGTGTTCGTCTATTGGTGCTGTGTTTATAAATTTGCATTCTCTTTAACTATGATTCAATGGTAGTGATAGAGCTATGTGGACTGCTTGTTGAGCTGAAATTTGTTGAAGGTTAAGCAAAGCATTGCCTAGAGACCGTATCATTTGAATAGCATCAATTTTTCTCTTTTCATGTTCTTTTCATATCCTTTTGAATGCATTTGTCATAGATCTGTCAACTTTGGTCATATATGAAGTGCAATATGAAGCTGTAGCATATGCATTTAGAACATATTGAGCATCTGTATTTTCATTCCATAGGTGTGGCATATTGTATGCAAAGATGTTATTCCATATTTCTGATGGTTTTCGTTGCAAGAATACCATTGGTTGTGTTAATGTACTTTGTATTAATTCGATGTACACAGTTACTGTTAACTGGAATTCATCTAAGAAATCTTCATGACTAGTTGATTTGTCATAGTGTTTTTGCTCTAAGGTGCTTTACAAGGACAAAACTTTTTCATTTATTGAGCCATGTACCGAAGTAATTGGTTCAAGAATCCTTTTTCTTTTCATTGGTAGCATTGGAAATTTGTATCTACACTGTATTGCTTTTCTTTTTTTACAGCTTTTGGTATGATGATGTTCATGTATCTTTGCGAGTTCTGGATCAAGGTGATTTGTGCTACAAGTTATATAGTTATCCAAGAAGTTTTCAATTTCTAAGTTAGTATTAAGTCCATATACTGGAGCATTTTCTATCCATATAAGAGCATGTTCATGTGCATTACCTCTATTTTGGAACTCAGTTACAAAGTAGTAATCTAATATTTTGCCAAAAAATGTGCTATCTTGACAGATCAATTGCTTCAATGCATTTGTCTTTTCTCTATAGTAATGTGTACATGTTACTGGGTCCTTTCTGACAAGATAATCAATGTTTCATTCCTCAATTGTTTCAATGTGTTTGTCTTTAGTTCTATTGCTATGTAATTTAGTAAGGGTTTGTATTAGTGGTGTCCAAAGATGCTCTGCACTTGTAAATGTAACAAAGAAAGTTGGAGGACCTAATTGTCGTATCATTGCAAATATATGTTTCTGCATTTGTTGATGGTAATCAGGAGAAATTCTTATGTGTTTGAAATCTATGTATCCAATGTGATTTTTTAGTAACTTTTCTAAGTTGGGCTTGTACTTAACATATTTTGCTAACAACTTTCTTCCTTGTAATTTTCCTTTTCTTATTCGTACTGAGATGCATGACATGACCTTTTCAATGAGTATTCGCATTGTCTTGAAGAACAAATTTGTGATGTGATAGGAAAAGTGACCACTGCAATGCATTAGTTCCCATTTTACTATTTCTTGGTAACGAAATATTTGTAGTATATCATCGTCACGTGGATTTCCAAAGAATAGTGTTGGGAAACTCATTTCTTCTGCATGTTTGTCTTTGAATATCCCAAGTGGTCATTGTCCCTCAGCTGGTGCTATTTCAATAATCTTGTCTTGTAAATCATGAATTCGTTGTGAAGCTATGAATCCATGTACCAAGGTTTCAATTGGCCTTTCACTTTCTGAAATGCTATCAGTTTCACTTTTGCTATCAATGTTGTCATCGTCGTATTTATTACCTTTATTGTCCAATTCAAGTATATGATTCCAATTGCTATTAATGGAAATGTTTTCAGTTTTATACAATTTTCGAGAACATAGTTCTTTAAGTGATCTCATGACAATATGCACACGCACTTTTCCTTTTTGATATGCATTATTGTATTCTAGTCGCCGTTTTAATGCAATAGCAATTGTGATTGTATTTTTTATGGATTGTGGCAATGATTTTTGGACAATTTCCATCTGGACAGGTACATTGATTATTGAGCCAGTTAAGCCCATTTGTGATCACTTATTCCCACATTGTCTTATTTGTGCAAAGGGAATTCTCAATGCAACAAGTCTTTCCTCAAGCTCTAAAAGTCTTGTTACAGTTTGCAATGGCTTGTTAGGTCTTATTTGTTCAGGTGTTGCAAAGCGAGGCAACTTTGCATTCACATGTGTTGTTTTGCAAGATCTACAAATGATATTTAAATGCAATGTCTTCTGTTTTCTAGATATGTTTATGTACATTTTTTCTAATTCAAGTCCAATGCTTGAGATGTTCTTTTGAAATTGCAATGTCTTACATATTGGACATTTGGTTTTTGGTGTGTCTTCAATTTATCGTTTGTGAATTTCTATGGGAGTACTTTTTTGTGATGAACAATTTTTATCTGCTATTTTGTTTCTATTTTGTCCAATTTTATTTGGGTGATTTGTACGTATCATTTGTTTCAATTTGCGCAAGTTTATTCTATTGTTGGTGTTTTCGTGCATTTGTACTATTCTATGTTGCAGATTGCACCGATTTGTATTTTGATTTGATAGTAATGGTTCATAATGAATGTGTGATGTACTTGTTTCAAATGATAATATGTTGTATGTTTGGCTGAAATTTGTTTTTGATTGGTAGTAATTCACAATGGTTTTACTGGTGAATGACCATATTTGTATGTTTACATTGAATATGATCAATGTCCATTGGAAGCAAAATGATGTTCCCTTAACTCCTCCTTTTTCATATGGCATTGCCATATTAATTAGGTATTGTTGCAAGCCTGCAACCATTGTTTGACTTTGTATAGTTTCATTTGTTAAGTGTTTTTCTATACAATTTAATGCATTGTTGCTCCTAGCCATTAGTGCATTGCAAAAAGATTGGACAATGTAGAGTCTGAAAGATTGTTCATCAAATTCAGGTGCTATTAAATGAAAAATTTCACTAAACATGCTATTAGCACATTTCGACATAGTTATTTTTGCTATATGCAATCCATGAATTTGCATTTCATGAACAACGGATTCATAATGGTTTTCAAGATATTTGCAAAGAGGTGACAAGGAATAATTTGGTACAAAGTTGCATCTACATAATATTTTGTATAATAGGGGTTCAAAATGTCCACTAATGGGATCTGTATTGTGAAACAAAATGTTTAGTGGAATTGTATCTAGATCGTGGTTGAAGAACAAATACCTTGTTTTCATTGTTAGCGACCAGACTCCAATTGGTATGTTCAACCACTTTGATAGCCACTGTATGCAAAATGTGTCTCCCCATAGGCCTCTTTCAGATTGGAAATTGCTATTAGATGCAGAAAAACACATTCTACGAAGGTATGTGTCAACATCGTGAATTCCATGAAGTTGATATAACATGACAGGATCTAGTTCATATTGGTATGATTCTTTTGCCTCTGTGTCATTTTTCTGTAGAAAATTGAGAAAATGGTCTATTATTCCATTGCGCAGTTCAATAGACGAGTAACGAAAGTGCAGAAGCACTTCAAATGCATTGAACAAACAATCTCCAGGAGTATATGCAAATTGTTGTAGTCTAAAGAGACTATGGTTCATTAAAACGATATCAATATTAGTATCTATGCGATGTTTTTTTGCTGGATGGTAGTTTTCAATGTCTATGATTTCAACCATTTTTTTCTATGTATTTATTCTTCAAATTCGTATGGTGATTTTTTTACTAAGTACTATGTATCTTAGATTTTTTTTCCTCAAAGATGAGAAGAGCTTCTATAATATTTTTTGCTTTATTGAATATATCTCTATGATAATGTTTATTAGCACAAAATACTAATTTTACTATTATATTGTATCTTTGATTTCAAAACAGTAAAATAAGAGAAGCAAAGTTGCAAGCAACTAGTTCCTATTTTGCATCTCTCTGTATTTCAAAAGTATCATTGCAAAACAAAGAAGATGCAACATTGATTATTGTCTCTGAAAACATGAATCTCACATACAAGCTATGTATTCTAGAAATAATTCACTTTTGTATACAATAGAAAGCATGAAATACAGATTGTATGTGTCTTGAGTAGTAAAGCTAATCTTGCTAGTTGTAAACAACATAGTTGTAATTACGAATATGTATGTACAGTTAGATATGCACTATAGCATAGTAGCATCTTGAAGGCAACAATATGCTTCATACAAATAGCTGAACGTGAGAATTGACTTAGTTATTACAAAGCATTCATCCCTTATGCAAGTCCCAACTTTATTGCACCAAAGCATGTACTTGCAAGTCAATGTAGCAAATATTGGACAAGATAGGTCAACATAATATGAACTAATTCTATTACTATATTTTGAAAATTTGGTAGTTACACCACTTTTTGTCATAAGACAAAATATTCATTTCAATGACGAATAAATGTATTCTATGACGATTTCTAACAACCAGTCATTGTTCTATGGACATTAACAATGGTGGTGTATACAACAACAACATTTGGATCATCTGAAGTCGTATCTATACGACCTGGTACCACATCTAGATTTAAAGTATTGACTATTTGTTTTTTCTTTGCTTTCCTTCGTGTTGATCTTTGACAACTGATTATTATTTTTTGCATATTAACAAATGTACTGTATACAAAAACAACAT
The DNA here is from genome assembly GCA_034641835.2 of Pinus albicaulis. Taxonomy (NCBI): domain Eukaryota; kingdom Viridiplantae; phylum Streptophyta; class Pinopsida; order Pinales; family Pinaceae; genus Pinus; species Pinus albicaulis. The sequence continues at coordinate 263,063 of JAXQQM020071191.1, read as the reverse complement.
TTGCACCATTTGAAAGCTAAATGACTTCTTACAAGGTCTACATGCAAAGTATCCAACACTTGTTTTCTCCGTTGGTTTGTTTCTACAGTCTATTTTGATTTTAGCGGTGTCTTCTTCTCCTATTAGTTGTTGTAGCGTCTTTGAAAGTTGCATGTGACTACATTCCATCGTTCCAAATTTATATATTCCATTCAATGTAGAAAGTGGCACCTAACTTTGTTAAAACATCAAGAAAAAAACAACAAATTAATTATCCAAAGGTATCAACTGACTGAAGAATAAGAGCAATACCAGAAGTTGAGACATAGTAACTTGTGCAGGATAATGTGAATAATAGATGACATAGAACAATCTTGATTTATACTATATGAAATCTTTAAAATCCTATAATAATAACTTAGGGCATGGGACTAAGAATACCACCACCATTGGTCCATAGCAATAAGACTAATGTGACTATTTGGGTAGCTACTCTAATTTGCTATAAATCTCTAGACTATAGTGTAACAAGTACTATTCTCAGTAAGCTATAACTACATAACCTATAAACTACCCTTGTCTTTGCATCTGTTCTATTTGCTACTTCTGTTTTGACTGCTGCTAGTGTTGCTTTTACTCGATCAATTAAACTGATGACTGTTGTTAGGTGTCTTGTATTCTAGAAGCAATTGTTTAAAGATTAATTCTGACTAACTTTTAATTGAGGTGCTTGCATTTTGTTGACTCCATAATATGCACAAGATGTAATAATTTCTTGGAGGATACCAATGACCACAAAATAGCTTTAACTTTAATTTATTTCATAGAGTTTTGTTTTTGGGGCTGTCTTAACTACCCTTGGCTTTGCATCTGTTCTATTAGCTACTTCTGTTTTCACTGTTCCATTTTTTATCTCCAGTTTTTTGTGTTCCAACTGCTTTCTAAAATGGTGAACAATGCAAAGGTTTTATGTCAAAGGTTTTAATACGTTTTATATGCACGGATTTTTTTTTATAAAGTACTTTGTTATAAGAGCTAATGTTAAAACATTTCAATGTTTTTAATATGAGCCTTCATTTTGGGTGGCTCGGAAAGGGCGTGTTGCTTTAGTTTTATTTTTACTATAATATGTGCTGCCACATATAAAAGGCCCAAGAGTCTTTGTAACAGTGTCATATGTTTTTATTTTAAAAAGCAGAGCAGAGTGTGAAATAGAGTAGGTTTACATAGCAGTATTATTATTTTTTGAAATGAGAGACACATAATCAAATTTTGTGCATTGTGTCTTGCAGCAGTCACTATTTTGTAAAACCCTCTGTGAGCAGGAAGTTCAACACGAAATTCATACGATATTTCAAGAATCAGACTAAACACCTAAATATTTGGAATTGGAAAATTATGAACCTTATCACAGATTGTAGATGCAAGAAACAGGACTGTAGCAATCAGTTGGGAATTACTTCAAGAGCATGATCATATGTCGAATTTCGAGAACCTCAATCAAAACTTTTCTAAAAAAATCGAAATATTAAGAGAATGTGACTGTAGCGATCACTCGGGAATTACTTCAAGAGCATGATCATACATCGAATTTGGAGAACCACAATGAAAAATTTTCTGACAAAATAAAAAGCTTAAGAGAACAAAAGATTATTTTGTTAGAAAATGTCACTCAAACTCGTCTTCCTAGCAGTACTGTATTTTCCAGGTTAGTTAAAATTCCAAAAAAAAAAGAAGCCAAATAATGCAGAGCCAATGCATTTTGACAGCTAGCTAAATGGTGTAGAATCTAGTCAGGCAAGGATTTATAGGATGACAAAATTTATTCTATATCAAATTATATATATATATATATATTTTAATTTTCAATCAAATAATAAAATAATGAGATAGAAACAAACTTCAAAACATATACACTTTGAGATATATTTTTTTGTTGAAAAGTAAATTTACGATGTAATATTTGTTGAAAATGGAAACAAACTTCAAAACATACACTCTGTTTGATGTAATTTTTGTTGAAAAGTAAAATTATGACGCAATATTGAAGGTTTTAGGAAAATTTAAAATTACAGCGAAGTAATTTTTAATTAAATAATAATTTTAAAAAAAAATTGAAATTACGAAAAGTATTTTATCTTTTTGAGAATTAAAATTATGGCAAAAACTTTTTAAGTCAAACAAGAACATAGTTTTTGATCTGTTAATACCGAAGCTACAAATGAAGTGGAATTTGATTCATAAAATGATGATGATGATAATCTACATTTTTTAATGAACGGAGGCTTTAGTAAACAAAGTCGTTCCAAGGGAAATGACTTTGAATCCTTCGAGGCTGATACAAATGGTATTCTCATGCTAGAGACCTAACAAAATTATGTTTTCTATTTTTTCTCTGTATGATATAATCTTGAGAAGTACTTCTAGGAACTTTGTAAATTTGTTAAAAAGGAACGAGAATTGTAGGACGCACCAACTTTATCAAATTCGAATAAAATTGCAATCATCAATGTTCCATCGGTTATTATTTAAAAACACAGTCCATAATATGTAAATTGCAGGTAGAATATCATCCACTTTGCACTCATAATCAAAGCAAGAAAGCGAATTTAATATGTGGAATTACGTGAAAGAGTAAGAGATATTATGTTTAGCAAACCTTGCAACCGGAGGCGCACAATTCCAGCCTGACTTGCGAAAGCTTGCTTGCAGAGTGTCGAGTCGCACGATAAATCTACTTGCAGACATGTTGAGCAGAATACAAATATTTCAACGGTCAAGAACAGAAAATCTAAAGAGCGGAAATAAAATTCACATAGCTTCAAGCAAAATAACAACTGCAAAGTAGAAACTGGTACAACTGCTATAATTTTATGCTATTTAATTTTGAATTAATGGTTGTTGATATCAAGAGATCTACATGGGATGTCTGTGACATCACTAGATCCTCCAACTCAGATCTGCATTTGCATAATGAATGTCATAAATTACATATTCGATGCGGAAAACCTTATTGTTAATAATGATTCTATGTATAATTAATAACATTGAAATTTGAGTTTTATTTTTTCATGATGGTTTTCGCAGCATAATAGGTGGACAACTGTGAGCATTTGTACAATCAAGAAATGACCGATGATAAATTTAGATTCGACATGGATTTACTTTAATGTAATCCTCGAAGCGAGAAAAGATAAATCTGTAATTTGTGTTCTTTAATAAATTATTTAATGATGTGGATACAATGGTTCTTAAAAGTATTTTCAACCCAGTAGAAAATATATTAATAACCAATTTATAATTTAATGAAAACTAAACAACTCCACATACCAAAATTCAATAATTTGGAGCGGCAAGTCAAAACTATGTGGATAACATTACAAATTGATGAAAACTGAAACAACTCCACAAACCGAAATTCTATTGAGTTCATATTCTACATCATTTAACTCTCTTTAAATAAATTGAAATATTTATTCTACCCCATTTAATTCCCTGGAATAAGATTCAATGCCTACATAGTGACGTAACTGGAGGAATATATTGCTAATGAATAAGTTGTATGGGGTCTGACCCTTATTGCCATGCATGGGATCAGTCAACCAAATCTTTTCATGTAGCAGCATGTAGATTTGATATGGATTTACTTTAATGTAATCCCCTAATCAGACAAAGATAAATTTGTAATTTATGTTTTTTAATAAATTATTTAATGACCTGGATCCAATGGTTCTTAAAAGCGTTTTCAATCAAATTTGATAGGAAAGTCAAAAATATATTAATGAATATTTATAATTTAATGAAGACTAAACAACGCCCCCAACCTAATTTCTTTTTTAAGCTTAATTTGTGTTTTAACAACAGTGTGAAACAAGTTAAATATTAATTACATTTAACCAATACTAATTACATAATAAAAATACAAAATAAATTAGTAATTAAATTAAACTAAGTAGCAAGAACTAAAAATAAAATTGAATATTTATTTTAAAAAAATATAGTATAGAGGATGTATAACTATTATGCAAATTAAATTTATAAGAACTTCAATAAGTGATATAACATGCACTTCAAACCTTGGAAATATTGCAATAGAATTCATGGGTGATTTTTTCTTGGTTTAGGGCATGTAGCAACTGAAATGATAGGGGATGATAGACCCTATTTCATTGGTCCTGGGGATGATGTCCAGTTTGACCAGGTCATGGGGGATGATGCCCAAATTGACCTATAACAAGGAGGGTGAGACATGTTTTAAGCCATTTTTTCCTGATGATGCTTCCTCTCATCATTTCACATAGCTATGGAAAGTTTTTGTAGGTAAGAAGTGAAAATTTCAAAATCTGGAAAATGTCAGGCAAGTTTGGAGCATACTCCAGGCTTAAAGTTGATTTTTCGCTACAAAATCATTGAAGATGATTTTATGTTATAATTTCCGATGTTTTTCATAATAGGAGTAAGTAAGGGAATATATTTAAGTCTTTTAGCTTAAAAATGACCCTCTAATGAGCAGAGAAGTAATAATGTTTATATAAGTTTTCAAGTGAATAATGCTACAAACTCTTTGCTACGAACTTGCCTGAAGAGCTCTGTTTTGGCATCGAGGGAAAATTTGATATTTTTGAAGCATTACATGTTTTTTAAAGCACATCAGTCATCTGGATATGTTAAAGTATATCAGTGGAGAATCCAGTTGGTGAGAACACTCGACAAAGAAGGTGATTGGGTTGTTAGCTCATCAATCTTGACACATCATCAATCACAAAAACACATCCTCAAAATTTGAGAAGCAAACCCTAGATTTCAGTGTGGTTGTTTATTACTTAGTCATGGTCATTTCCACTTGAGGCAAAGTTTTCTTGTTCGAGAAACATCATCATTTTTGGATCATTTAAAATTTGTTAGTGAAGTTAATGGTGTTAGATTCCTATTAGGTTTTAACCTCTTTGTAAACATAAATATCTCTATATTATCTCCTTGTAATAAATTCCTTTTTGGATAAGGTGACTTCAGCATTTTTGAGGGTCTAGGCCAGGTGGCAGACTACATGTAAAGGTGTCTAATTCTATAAATACAGAGATGAGAAAATTAGAGGGGGTTGATCGATGTTATGCCATATGCTACTTTTGTAATATTTTTGAGTCAATAATATACAGTTGCAAAATGCTTCTCTCAAACCTGAGATTCTTCAGTACTCTTATGTCTGTTTATCTTATCTACCTTTTTAATGTTCATTTAGTTTGCTTTATGTGTAAGCACTTGGAATTCATGGTTAAACATGCTCCAACTTCCGTTATGCATTTAGTTTATTGTTCAAGTTATGTTTTTGATGAGAGTACACATGCCTCAGCTTCCATGAAATATGTTTTCTATGTAATTGAGTTTCACTCTGACTCCATGCCCAATGGTAGCCATTAATTCACATCCTTCACCTGCTAAAAACCATTCATAACATACTCAATAGTTAGTCATATTTGTTATAAGCATTGTTAATTGAAGGTTATACATTTTCTTGAGAGAGACCTCTAGGGTTGGAAAGGCTAAGTTCCAACCATAAGTGTTTGAAATAGTTGCATTGAATTGAATTTGTAGCAGCCCATCAGCCTCAGTTTCGTGATAACACGTGGAATGTCATACAAATTTTCTCTGCTAAACCAACCCATAATTAAGTCATTGTGAGAGATCAGGCATAAATTTATCTTGAGCCATTGGAAAGAAGACTCAGAGGGCTATGACAAAATTTCATATCTTGAATATCTGAAATTATAGAGTTACAACCATTTCAATATCGAGCTCCTAAAAGCAAGAAAAAGGTGTGTATTTTTAAAACAAAAATTTCACAAGTTTTGTTTGAAAAATCATTTTGAAGTTATTCCAAAAGAATAATGAGGCATAGATATCAATATTGAGTTCTATAATGCCTCCCAAAAATATTTCCACACCCATCAATCCCTCACAAAGTTCTACTATGATGCATGAAGAGGAAGAAGTGTGTTGGAACAGGGTCTCCTACAAGAGCTGTGAAACTGGTCCATTTGGTATATTTTTTATTATATTTAGTCTAACGTAGGGGTTTTGGGGTGTGTCAAAGCCCCTAATGCATTGTAAATGGGTCAAGGAGATACCAAGAGTCTACAAACCATGGTTTGCGGACTATTGGATGCGTACGCTAAAATAGTATAAGTAGTTGAACCTTTTTGAGTTGTAAGACAGACTTGGATTAAGATTTATGCGAATTTTGAATTAGTAGATCTGTTTGGGTTTTTAGGGAAAGGACTCCTACTGGCTGTGTGCGCGGAGATCCTCAGTCCTGCTGTGTGCGGACCCTGCTACTATGTGAACATGTTGGGTTTTGGGTTATGTAAGAAACTTTTTGATAAGTAATATATGCGAAGTATTATGGATATTTGATGTTGATTGATCTATCTGGTTATGGTTATTATGGACTCGAATTATATGTGATTCTGTTATGAGATACGAATGATATGTGTTTATGAACTGCAAATTATCTATGTTATGATAACTGTATCTACAATTTGATTAATTCTGCTGCGAATATATTGTTTTATGCTTATACTTGGTTTTCTGCATGTGGATGCGAGCCTATTATATAAATCTGGTAAAAATGTACTCTGGTTAATCATTGAAAGTCCTGCGAATGACCTCTGACTGCATAGATCTGATAGTTGCCAAACGGTTTGACTTACCTGCTCTCTCTCTCTCTCAGGTTGCGGAAACCTGGTTCCGGCACCCACACATACTGCTTCGGGTGATACTTTGGCCTGCACAAGCAGGTCATTGCCGAAAGGGCCAATAGTATAGGGTTTTGTTGGCAAACCTTAACCTCTGAACCTAGGTCAAGACCCCTCAAGCCAACAAATGGTTCCGTTGGGGAGCATTTTGAGAGAGGGATTGGGTAATGCCAAGGCCGTACTGGAAACCTAAAAGAAAATAAATTGATGAATGGTTTGAATGGAAAGTTTAGGAATTCGTAGTGAAAGAAATTCGCAATAAGAGGTTGACCACCGAAGAGTGGAAAAATAGGTATATTTTCACAGAGATCTACGAGATATTCTTCGTAACTATTGCGATCGAGCTCCAGGAGTGGCTCGCAAGGTTAGTCAAATTTCAGAAGTGTTGGAAGGATGAGCGAGTCACACAGTGGACCCCAGAATTGATCCAGCAGTTAGAGAAGGCTGATAACACCATCACTCGCACCGTAGATCACTGGGTGGACAACGTGCTAGTAGGATTCATGACGGAATTTTCCATCGATCAATTTGTCTCCTACTTCGAAGCAGAGCGAAGATTCTTCAAAGGATTTAGGGGTAAGTTTCTGAAGACTTTACCATTGCTGATTAAGATATTACTGTGCAAAAAAAGTATCATGTGTAGCCACACTGAGTGAATGACCGTTGATCCGAACGGAAGTACGACGCGAAGTGGAAAATACTATCGAACCAACCTAGAAGGAGGTAGATCTGTCTACAGCCCGGTAAGAGAAGTAACTGCGTATAGTTTTTCATCCACACCACTATCAAACCAGCGTAGGGGTAAGAATTCACCTACACCTCCACCACCAGAAGACGACATGCAGGGAAAATTTTAGGGGCGAATTTTAAGGGATTTTAAATTTTATTAGGGCGAATTTTTTATGTTTGTCGTAGAATCGGTATGGACTACACAAAACGTAGCTAGTGATGTGGTGAAGAGGGAATAGCTGTCCCTTGCCTTCGAAGGAAGAGCTTTGGATTGGTACATGGGATACACTGAACAGCATGCAAACTCAACCATTGAAGATATCAAGAACGCCTTGAAACAATAGTTCAAGAAGCCTAAGTCCTATTCTAAAATAGTGTTTTGCGACTTGGGTACCCAACCAAGTTATTGAAACAATAGTGTTGTGTCTAACCTAAAGTCTCGACTGCTTTGTCTAGCCCATTACTACAATCGTAGGCTTTCCTCCTACAAGTCCTATTTTAAAATTATCCTAACACACTTCATCCTTGAGACACCTAGAAGTCACTGATACTCCTTGGCACACACTCTTATTCATTCATTTCTATGCATTTTGACCTAGTTCTTCCTTGTGATGCCCTGACACTCCCCAACACTCCTCGACATGCTTTGAAACTATCTAGAATTTGTTAGCACACCTTTTCATTCCATGGCACACCCTATCATTCCTTATTTATCATGCCCTCGCAACTACCCTTATTTTTTTGCAACTTGGGAACCTAACCAAATCCTGCTTCGACTACAATAGCCTGACCAAGTTACAATTACTACAAATATATTATTCCTTGTTCACTTAAGAACTTCCTATAACTCATCTTAGGATACTCACGCCAAATCTCAAATCAAAGAACTTAATAAGTTACGAAGACAAGGCTCACATCCATTTGTGGTCGTAAAAAAACTAAGCAGCATATTTTACATCTTGACATGCCATAACACCTAGCACGTCTAACAATCCCTTGGCACTATGTGGCACCTGTTAGAATCCCCTGCATTCCTTGGCATGCTTTGGTACTCCCTAGCGCATCCTACCATGCCTTGACACCTAACACACCTAGAAGTTGCTGACGCAAAACTTCAAGCCCTTGAACTTCAAGATAACCCAATATTTACAATTGTTTACAATAATAAGTCCATTATGCATACTTCTCCTCTTAGAGTTGGGCAGAGAGGGAGAATACTTCATTGATGCCAACCTTCTAAATGAACAACCTTACCTACTCATTGGTTGGACTCTCCACCACTAGTTGAAGAAGTATATGTGCCATGAATCAAAGATGATATCATAACATGAGTTATTGACAATTGAACATAATTGTCATGGATATCATGGACAATATATGGTGAGAATTTTTGAAACTTAGGAAACATTTTCTCATACTCTACTTAATCTATGAGTGGTATGGCTTCAATTTTTTCCATTTACTAGGAAATCTCACCCTAAAAGTCAACCATTGAAGAATAAATCCTATGCTAAATCACACCTACCTTCTTATTTTTAAGATCTTCGTGAGAACTCACCTATGACCCTTAAAGTCAGTGCCCTTTAGCAACTCAAATGGTGGAATGGAAGGCGTTTCAATAAGAGGTAAACTCATTTATCCTTCACCTTTGTCAAGACCTCTAGAGACACCTACAATCTATACCCCTCCTTTGAATCAACATGAAATTTTGTTTTTTTCTACTTCCTTTACATACCCACCCTTCAAGGGCATACTCATAAGAAGAGCTCATGGTTGAAATATTACGACAACAAAATGGGGCACACTATCTCTTTATAAGGTTTCAAGGGAGGGGTATTGGAAAATAACCATTGCATCCCCTACAACCCTTAAGACGTTCTCAACACATAAATGAAATGATAGACTAATAGCTAGACCCAAAGATAGATCTCAATGTTTAAGGCAAAACCCAAATAGAAAGAATCACACCATGGATTAAACATTGGCATTGAGTTTTGGTAAAATTAAGGACCTCCTTTCAAGATCATGACCTTTCTTTTAGCATTTTCAAATCAAAGGTTTAAAACCCACATTAAAAATGGGAGATTTGCACCTTAGAATTTGTAACCTTTACCCAAGACGAATCGATCTAATGGACTAGCTTGGATATGTCAGGTCTTGGATTTCTCGAGTACCCAATCAATTTTTTTGAGGCTAACTCCATAGCTCCAACGAAATTTAATACTATTGAAGAGGAAACTTGAAAAATATCTCTAATACGAGACATTTTTCCTTCCTTTTGATTGATTTACAGTAAACCTTAGTGCCTCTCCTTTCTTATCTTCCTCTTCCATTCTCCAAAAAAAATCATTAATATTATATCATAAACACTTTATATAGGTAAGAATTGCAATAATTTTCCTCAACTCATGAGGCACCTTTACACCTCAACCCATGCAAGTGGACCTAAGTCCATGGTACAACCCATCATACTCTGAGAGGGTTCTAATTATCTCCTCAAAACTAGGGCATAACACATCTTACAATGCCAAATGGTTAAGACATCTCAAACTTGTGGATTTTTTCCTTCATGAAACATTATATAGCTATTGCTCATCAAACACAATGCACTAACATCGCTAACGCACACCAAAAGTACAAGATATCCGTAAGATGTGTCCTACACCCTTGCACCTCCCCGACACTCCATGAAAAATCTACTCCAATGGTCACCTTCTAAGTTCCAATAACTCCTTTTGCAACACGACAAAACCACCTATATATGTTGCAACAACCTTGCCAACTTCTTTATTGGGTTCCACATATATTTCACATTTCTTCTTTGTCTTGCAAAGTGGTAGTGCCAAGGAGAGGGTATCAACTTCGATCAAAGAATGTTCAATTAATACCATTGCTAAGTTTTCTTCGTGCAACTTGTCAAATATCTTAAGTTTGCTTCAAAACTTCTCATGGTGCTTAACTTGCTTTTCTACACCTCTAAGTGAGACTACAACCCACAAAACTTCTCTAAGTATTCCACCTCTTCAACCCTTGTTAGAGTCTTCTTAGATGTGCACTCATGCCTCAAGAAGAACACAACACTAGCATACCAAATGTACATGCTCGTTCCATCTTTTAATGCCTCGCTAAAACCACATTATCACACTCCCTAAAATGAAATGTCCACATCTTAAGACAAAACACATATTTTACTTATGACAACCTAAACTATGAGAGTGACTTCGAGATGACTCTATGTTCTTAAGATGAAAACATAGGCTCTTACAACCCCATTCACACAACCATTTGAATATATTTAACCTAAAGAAGAATATACACCCTACTCCTTCCAAATTTGTCATATGACATTTAAGAGACTAACACTTTTTAACTATTAAACCCACTTACCATAAACCCTCTTTTGTTAACACCAACCCAATATTATATATATATATATATATATATATATATAAAATAATAATAATAATAATAATAATTTTTTTTTTTTTTCAATACAACTAAGTTAAAAATACTTTCACATTAAAATTTCAAAAATACAACATTCCTATCCTAACAAATTTTAATAATAAAATCATTACATAAAATAAATAATCTTAAAAATATATTATTATTATTATAATAAATATAACAAAAAAAAATGCTTTCATCACAACCAAAAATATACCATAAATGCTTTCAACTACTATTAAAAAAACTTTGGAAACAAAATTATAGGATTTTTGTTTTTGTTTTTTTGGATGATTTACAAAACCTGTGGCAACCCAAATGTTCCAAAGTGGTATTTTTTTTCGATTTTTACAGGGCGGGAATGAAAACATTTACTCTCCAAGTATCTAAATTGAATCTTTTCCCTTTGCACAGGGGCGGGAGCTAAAACCAGATTGAAGAGAGTTGCGATTTGGGGTTTTACCAGGGGCAGACCAGATATCCGATCTCGAACCCCACCATCGGCTCTTCAGTCCATTGACGGACGACGATACATTTGTTCATTGCTTTTCCACAATTTTTAGTGTTCCACAGAGAGGAGAACACGCAGGTATCTGGTTCTACTATTTTTTTCGCATCCATGCTTGTATGTTTCGGCTTAATCTCTGTGTTGCATTTTGTCACTATTTGCAGGGATGACGTTGGCTTCTGATGAGTTGGGGAGGCCATTTTTCATAATAAAGGAGCAAGAATAGAATATCTAAATGAGAGGTTTAGATGAAGGCCAGCATTGCGGCCAACAGAGTTGCTGTGAGAATCCTCTGCACCTCAGTCAGCCTCAAGGGAATAGAAAAGATGCTTCAGAGACCCTGACGATAATGTCACCATCAGTAAGCTTCTGTTTCATTTATTTATTCTCTATTTTTAGATCGGTGAAACCTCTTAAATTATGAAAATAAGTAGAATTTATTTTTAAAAAGTATGATTCATAAGTAGAAATTACTTAATTTTATTTTTAGATATTCTGCAAAGAGTGAAATAAGCCAATACTCCGCAATCATTTTATTCTTTCTTACAAACTGCGAGGCCCAATTCGACAAACCTAAAGCAATTCCACAAGCCTTTGGGATGTAAAGGGGTAATCACTCAGTGAGTAAAAAATCAAACCTAGAGTGATTCTGCAAAACTTTTGGATGCACAAGAGTAGTCAATCAGCCAGTAAAAGACTATAGTCATTGACAACTTCCTTCAACAAACTGTATGAGGCATATTCAAATACCACACTACACTATCTTAGAAATTTTCCCTATTAAGAAGCACTATATACTTAATTCATATACCACACATTTCACAATCTATGCTGGAATTCTGCAACACTTTTGTGTTTGAAAAAACAGAAACCACATTAAATATGAATCTCCCTTTCCTTCATAAGGCTCCCACCTACAATGTGAATGAAAGCCATTCTACCAAGTAACAAGGATAACAAATTTAGAATACATAACCCCTTGACATGTACTAAGGCCGTGATTGCAGTTATTGATTGATTAGTCACAACAAATAAGGGGACCTGTAATGCAGGCCAGCTCCTACCAATGAACACATCTAAATTTTTGAAATTGTATTGTCCAAGAAGCTTTGTCATTTCACCTATTGAATGTTTTGGAAAATGATCTTCAATGTTGGTGTGTCCTTCTTGCCTTTTTAAATGTCTAGTATTCTTTGCAACCCTTAAACTTATGTTGCTACCACTTCCTTTAGCCTTTTAGGGATCAGTGTTGTATGCTGTAATTGAAGCACTATGAGCATGCTCACAGCTATTAGTGCAACCTTGGATACTACTACACCGGCCATTCTGTGCTTCGGCTTTGAATTCTTCAAGAATTGGATACTGCAATTAAGAAAATAATTAAGGCCATTCTAGCATTTGTTTTTTAATTTTTACTATTTTCATTGGTTTTGTCATTTTAATTACAGTGGACTGTTTTATTTGCTTCTCTGGTTGAAGATTTTTGGCGAGCACAACGGTTTGAATGTATATCCTCTTCCTCATCTTTGTCACTAGCAAATGCTAGAGTTTCTTGAATAACAGTTAGTTCTCTGCCACAATGTTCTCTAAGTCTTCTTAGAAGCATGAACCGACTTTCTTCCAAACACATTAGAGTTTCATGTTTATCTATGCTTTTCTACAATTACAATGTTTGTTAAAGCAAAGACAAGTTTATATTGCAACTCTTATAGAATACAATTTGTTATAAGTATAATGGTGAAAAGTTGAAGACCATTTTAGAAAGTCTGTGTTATTACGTAAAGGAATATTTCAGAAAACAATGATGGAGAAACACCCTCCTAAATAGATCTTCCACATTGAAAAGTTAGTCTGCAAAGATTCCCGTTTTTTCAAGGCAACACTTAACCTAGCCATGAAAGTTATTATTATCATAAAAGTATTAGAAAAGTATAATTCAAAATAAAAGCGTATGTTCGAGAAACAAACAACATCACAAATCTAGTTCAAGAAACTTGTCGTATAGAAAACTCAAATTGAACAATACAGTGATTGTAAAACTTGGAAAGATTGACCCAAATTCAAATATAACAATCACAAAGTCAAAAGAGAAAGCAATTCAAGAAATTTATTAAATTGGAAGGATAAGTCAGAGACCTGTCAGACCTACTACTTGATGTTTTTCAAATACATAACATCAACATTTTAGGCATACGAAGGAGTGAATGAAACAACGGTTTGTTCCAATGGATCTGTAGAAAAGTTGGTATGGGTTTTAGATTTCTCAAAGAAATGTGTGTCTGAATAGACCATCTGTATGAACTAGAAGAAGGAAAGGGTGAAGTGTTATTGTTCTACATTTTTTTCTTTTTCACTGAACACTAGCAATAAATTATTGGTGAGGTGGAGAGGGCGCCCTTGAGAAGAAGGGCATACATTTTGGAGGTGACCTAGCTATTGGCAGACTTGTAACGGAAGGCTTTGTTTTCATAATCTAGTGCTTGTGAGTAAATAGCTCCCCTCCAATTTAGGAGGATTTTATCAGGTAATCCCTTGTTGAAATCAACTTCCACGCATATCCGTGCAAAGGTCACAATACCCTTCACTAGCTTGTGCGTGTTGACATTAATGAATCAGCCTAGGGCATTACCAATATAGACTAAAATATCAGGGTGCATTAAGTTAAGAGGTAAATTAGGGAGTTGAACCCAAATAAGAATGGCCAAATCTGGCATTATTAGGGGTTAAAATCTACAAACCATGGTTGAATGGAGAGCCCTAATCAGCCCAAAACCACGTTGCAAGCTCAAGGACCCCCTGTCGATCCCTCTGGTTCTTGAAATATACTATAAAGTATCCCTCTGAGGAGAAGAACAAATAATTGTGCTTAGACCAGGTCTTAGCCACCCAATCTCGAAGTACATATGCTAAAGGCCAAAATCCATTAAATCAACAAATTAGAGCATGCTCCATGTAGTCAACACTGAGAGAGTCGGATTAATTTTTTGGCACACCAATGGATGGGATTTTCTCGATTTGATCCACAAGAAAGGCTGGCATTGAGAGCTCCTTAGGAGGCTGGTTCACAATCCCTACCTTTAATGCTTCTTGTAAAAGATTTGGGTTGAGAGGAAGAGGGCCCACCCCTTCCTTGAGCTTTGCCTCACAATCTAGAAACTCGATTTATTATTGTGTTGTTTACTATGTTGTGCTCACTTAGTTTATTTGTATCCTAAAGTTGTTGGCCCTCATAAAGGAGATGCATAAGGCAGAGGGGGTCCCGGTCCATTCTTGAATCTTGGCTGCAAGGGAGGAGACCAGATTCGTAGCTCGCACTTGCAAACATAGTATCCCCTCGAGAGGGGTCTCATAAGAACTCAGAAAAACAAAAGAAATGAATCCTTGATTACAACTGGGGGGGGAGGTGGATTCGGCTTCATACAACTCTCCAAAACTATCTGCCACTCATTATGACTGGAGAAAGGGCGGGCCTGCACCAAGCCTTTTAAAAGAAGGCCCTTGACCACTACAATGTTGAGAAATCCAGGGGATTTAGTGTTAAGAGATTTCTCTTCATTAGTGAATGTTTGTGAATGCCTTTTAACTTCTTTAGATTAAGATATTTTTCTTGTTAGATTATTAGTGTTCTTTCTTCATCAAACAGTAACCAATGCATAAACATAAATAGAAAAGAGACACAACATGTAGGCTATGAGCCAGGGCCAAAACCTCTCACTCTTTGAGAGGAAAAGCCGCACAAATTCTTCTTATAGAGATTCCAATTGAAAAATACCAAGACCAAGGCCCTTGACCTATTTCGCCACTCCAAGACCAAGACATAGTTGTCTTCCTTGATCCTTTGATCTTCAAATCATAATCCCTATAGCAACATCCAAACATAGTGATTCATCACTGAACTTCATGTTATCACTACAACACCGAGTAGCACCAAGTGTTGAGAATTTAGGGGGCTGGTGATTAATTCAATTTCTCTTCTTGATAATTACTTGTGAGCTTATTTGAGTTACTTTTGTCTTCTCTTCTTTAGATTATTTAGTCTTTCATCAATTCAATTACCAAAATACAAAAGACACAAAGTTAGGCTCTTCGAGCCAGGGAGAAACCTCTCCCTCTTAGAGAGGAAACCCCACGAGAAATTCTTCTTATAGAATTTCAAGATGACAAGTACCATGACCAAGACACAGACCCTTGACCTATTAATGCTTCCAAGACATTTCCACTGCTTCTAAGTCTTCCTTCAATACTGATCCTTCTTTTCTTCAACAACTTGCACTGATCTGCATCAACCTTAGAGAACTCGGTTTCTAAGTTCGTCTTCAGACACTTCTTATTGCTTATTCAAATATAAGAGACCAGATCATTTGAAGCCTCATCATTCACTTGTCATGCATTTGGAGATGTGTAACCTTTCTGAGAGTAGGAAGGTAAATCATAGGTTTACCTTCCTCCTTTTCCCATACTTATACTAGCCCTTAGACTTATCATCACATCATGATCGTTGAGCTTAACCCTTCGCATAGCATAACATTTGAATGCTTACAGTCATTACAATACATAGAACACTGACCTTATACTATTAGTGAATTCATTACAAGTTTGACCGCACTTCACTTGACCGTAGCTTCTTCATACTAATCCGCATTCACTGCTCCAGAATGCTACACAGAACATAACTGCACTTACTGCTTCCATTTGTATTTTAACCCAAACTTTATTATGAGGTAACTATCACAGGAATGTCTACAATTCTGTCCTTTAGCCTGCACTTTTCTCCTTCCTGAAATCTGCACTTTTATGCTTCCTGAAATCTGCATTGTTTCCTGTCCAGAGATCCGCAATTCCTTGGTTCAAATGACCATAGATTTGACTGTATATAGGCATCATGTCACTGTTGTTAGGCCGACCCTTCAAGCTGATTGGAGGCCGACTAGATCACTGTGTATATAGGTCGACATATAGTGCAATTATTCCAGTGTTTAATGAGGGTGAACATTACAAGGTCTTGGAGCATTTTGATGACTACTCTTCATATTTATGACCCTTAATTACATTTATAACTAGAAGACGAATCCTAATAGACATCAAGAAGAAGTCTATTGACCTATAATAAAATATTGCTCATGAAACCCATGAAGCAAGTACAACAAAAATACATTTTATTATCTTTGTCTTCTTCTTTACATAAATACATAATTACATAGTCAATATGAAGACCGATCCTAGTTACACTTTTCAACACCAAGTAGCTTCGAGCATCTTAGCATCATAACATTAGTGAGCACAGTACCTAGAAGTGTCGAGGTTATACATTATGATATAGCACCTGGCATTGATCAACACCGTAGCATAGAGTATTATTCTTATTAACACAGTACCTGAGACCTTTGCTGAGATTTATGAGACTCCATGGTGTACTGCAAGCTCTTGCTGTGGTAGCATCGAACCACACATACCAAATTATAATGCAAAATGGCCTCGGATTTGCTTGGACCCATGCTCCCAAGGGTCCCAAAGCAAAGAAATTGGATCTCGAAGAAATGACGTGGACTTAGACAAGCAAGATTAAGCCTCTATGCTAAAGGAGAAGCTTCTAGAGGCTACTAAACCCACTCAAGAGGTAGCTAACTGCATTTTTTTAATTGTTTAATTATAGGAATTACTGCAAGAAATTTTCCCATGAGGGACTTCCATTGGCTTAGTTCTTGGGTTTGAATGGTAGATATTCTACCAAAATTGATGACCTTTAACAATCAAACCTTTATTTTTTGGAAAGAAAAATGCAAGGAGAAATGAAGAGGAATTAGGCATTTATAAAGCTCTAAACCCCCTTCATTGAGCGCATGAGGCCTATTGGGGCCTTCTCGTAGGCCCCAACTTGTTTTAAAAAAAGAAAAAATAGCTTTTCCAATTGTCTTGGGACTAGCCCTACTCTTTGGGGAGTGTTCAACATTCTCTAGACAACATGAATATGCAGATTGTGAGCGTGCTCTTGAAAACAAGGTTGCGGGGGAGATCCTCCCCCTATCAAACCCTCTCCTTGAGCGCGATCCCTCGAACCCGCTCTCGAAGCGCACTCCCAGAGCCAATGCTTAGAGGGTGATATTAATGACAAAGATCCCTATACGAATCTAGAGGTAATGATAAAGATACCTTTGGTTCAATCTATGTTTTTTTATGTCTAATTCATCATTCTATATGCTTTTGTTGACATATATGCATCAAAATATAAAAAATATAATATATATATATTAAAAAAACGCTACTCGAAACGCTCCCGGACTGGGAGCTTTTGAAAATGGCGCTCCTGCTCCCGCTCTCGCTCCCTATTTTCGCTCCCGCTCGCAAGTAACCTTGCTTGAAAACACTCGATCAGGAGTATTTTGGGAGTGCACTATTGTAGATACTTGCTTGAAAGTTGAGCAAGGGGAGTGCTTCCCTACAATATTTCCTTTTCCTAGGTTTTTCTTAATGGAGACTTGAATGACTAACACATCGAGAAGGATATTGTTATACAACATCTACAAATCTTGATGTGGTTTTTATTAGCAAATCTCAAAGTAGATATTATTATGTGACATATAGAAGCATGTTACGTGGAGTGCCCATTTTTTGGATTTCAAGTGGAATTCTATGTTGTTTGGTCAATTATTGTGTTTGTACATTATGGTTTTTTCCAGTTTCCTAGGCTTCCTTATCAACCTTATCTCTTTGGTGAGTTATGTACTTCATAGGTAGGGGTCTCTTTTTCATATCTACTATCCTTCACTCTTGGTCTTAAATAGGTTTTTATTCTTCTAGGCTTAGTCCCTTATTTAACTAAGGGACTAAATGCGTCAATCCTTCGGGCAGTCTGCACCCAAAGATGGCCTTTTACGCCGAGCACTTCCTGGAGATCAGAGATGGACTCATCACTCGACCCCCTTATACCCTCCAACATTGGATGCATGCCATCAGGATCACCCTTGGGCAGCTCAGAGTTGGATCGCACAAGCTTCGAGTGGAAACAAACCACCATATTGACAGGACGGAGAGGATCTATCAACTTTGTCACTTACAGGAGGTGGAAACTGAGTCACACTTCATCTTCAGATGCCCTGTCTACTATGGGATCCGCAGGCACTTTTATTGCTTATTAGCCAGCTTCCTTAGATACACCAACCAGAGATGCTTGGCACTTTACCTCCAGGAGACCTTCAGACACCGTTTGACTCTACTCCAACTTCCGTCCGCTTTGGCCACCACACAGAGGATCACTGACTTCTTCAGAGCACTCCCAGCATCGCAGGGCACCAAGAGAGCCACCGATCGATCCTTAGACCATGACTCCAGGTCAGTGCGGATCCGGGAATCTCGTCCCACTAGACCCCATCAGCGATCCAGAACCAGGCACCCCCCCACCTCCAGGGGGCGCCCCAAATCCTCCCGACGGCAGCGGCAGCAGTCCAGCTCCTCTTCATGGCAACAAACATTGACAAGTTTCCTTCAGTCCTCTTCTAACGGCCTCAGATGCTAGGAGAAGGAGTCTCCCCCCACTCAGGAGGCTCATCCTTCTCCTCCAGGACTTCTTCACCACAACTCATTGTCAAGATGTTTCAGTCATCCAGACTTTTACTTTCGTATTCTTTGCAGTTTTTCTTTTCCTGTTCTTATAAAGAAAGGGGACCGTTTGGTCCACCAGCTAGTATGCTGTAATCATTGTAACCAACAGTCCCATTGACCTTTTTGTGGTCATTCGTTGGACGTTAATAAAATTATCTTATATTTATCTATTACTTTGTCTTCCCTGTTAAGTATATATTGTTTAATGACCATAATTTTTATTTCAAGGATTGAGGTTCATTTTTCTTTAATCTATCCATCTCCATTTATGTCTCACTCAGAATGATGTATTGGGAACATCACTAGTAGAGCTTTCTATGGAGAAGGAAATATAACCAATTGAATTGTCAAAGTAATGTTTGTTATCTTGGTAACTGAGATAAAGTTGAAGATGCCGACAGTCAGGTATGAAGGGAGGGTATCAGGGATGGCAAAAAAGATAAAAGAAGTAGCATTTCCCTGGCCTAGAGGAATTTGTCTGGGATATCTTTTAAAAACATCATCCGAGAATTGTTTACAATTTTTTTTTATATCAGCAAATAATGGACCCTACCAAGAATTATTGTAGTGAACATATCGAAGTTAAAAATGCATTTCCCTATGTCAAAGTAAAATGAGGTAATAAATAAAAGAGTACATAAGTTGAAAGTTCATTGAACAAATGTATAAATTAGGATGTGCATACGAATGCCAAATAATGGAATAAAAACCCTTTTAGCTAATTCATCCATCCATTCTTCAGGGACTCTGCTATCCACTATGATGTAGGCTCTGGTTTGCAGAGTAAACAAGAAATTGGATGATGAACACAGGGTGGTCTTTGGCTGTTTACAAGGGTGATGAGATTGTGGAGCAGTTGCACTAATGCTTTTAGCTGATCTTCATAACTCAATTTTTGTAGCTTCCACAATTTGGTGTGTAGTCATATTGTAAATTCAAAAATTTGGCTAATAAATAATAGTTATGTAGGCCCCAGGGTTGGCTCAATTAGTTGAACCATATGCCAAAAGCATGTTGTTGATGGGGATGGCATAGGTCACAGGTTCAAAGCCAATCGAGTCTGTCAGGGTTTCTAGCTGCTGTTGTGGCTGGTGGTTGTCTTGCTCTCCATGGTGGTTTTTGGTTGTTTACAAGGATGATGAGATTGTGGGGCAGTTGCACTAATGCTTTGAGTTAATCTTCATAAATCAATTTTTGCAGCTTCAACAATTTGGTGTGTAGTCATTTTAAATTCCCAAATTTGGCTAATAAATAATAGTTATGTAGACCCAAGGGTTGGCTCAATTAGTTGAACCGTCTGCCAAAGGCATGTTGTTGATGGGGATGGCATAGGTCACAGGTTCAAAGCCAGTCGAGTCTGTCAGGGTTTCCAACTGCTGTTGTGGTTGGTGATTGTCCCGCTCTCCATATGGATATTTGGGGGAAGGGGGGGTGGGGGGATCTTGGGAGGTTGGGGGAAGGGGGGGTGGGGGGATCTTGGGAGGTTTTCTTTGAAAAAAAAAGTTGTTCATCCTTTTCATATGAACCATGAATCATGATGTAATTTCTCATGCTTTATCATTTAAGAAGTAAAATATTGAAATATATTTGCATTTATACTGTTTTATATCTTCTTTATCTTTCATGTTCTCATTTTTTTTTTTTTTGAAAATTTCTATTTTTGGGATTCACGCTTCCCAGTTCCTAATTTTTTTTTTCCATCCGCATTCTTGCTTCTGGCAACATTGTTATCAGCTACATGTACAAGAATATTTCAGAGTATTTCTGATGCTTGCATCAATTTTTTTCAGCATTATTAAGAGCAGTAACAATACAAAGATTGTTTGTCCCTCCTTTAACAACTAATAAGCATAATGGGGATTTATTGTACATTTTATGGATTGCCTTGTTTTTTGGCTTGGGTTGTCATCATTGTTGTTTGAGCTTATCACTGGCAAAATGATTAAGTGAGGCAACTGCTCCAAGCACCTCTCCCAGTGGCTAAGTAGCACCTTGTTGGCATCCACTTAGTCGCTTGTTCACTTTGAACCATCAGTGTACAATCTAATCTCCTTGACTTTGAACTTAGTTTTGCATTGAACTGGGAAAGCTGGAAAATGCGGTCAAGCTTGTAGCAATGTTCTATCCTTAACTCAATATCAGCAGCCCTCTTGTCTTCCTCATGCTTCCACACTCAATTAGCAAACTGTGCCATAGCTTTTTCCATTGCCTCCCTGATGATTTCTCTCACCTCCAACTTAAAAAATAGAGTATTATCCTCCAGTCATTGAAATCTCTCATCCACACTGACAAGTGACTCGTGCATTTATTGTTTGAGGAGCACATGTTCAAGGAAAATTTTCACTTCCCAAAGGGTTGCTTAGTATCATTCCACGTGGAGGACTCTTCCTGCCTATGAACATATTGTTGGTCAATCTGGACTGTCTCCTTAGAGGATTTCCATCATTTTTAATTATGCAATTGACAGGCAGGACCCTCTTTCCTCACAGTTCCTTGAGGGAGCGTTTGGGCTTTTCTCCTCTCCTTTCTAGCCTTCTTCTGATTGCTAATGGCTAATAGAGACTGAGATAATGCAGAGAAAAAATGAATTAACAAGCCCAGTTCTTCTCCAGGTGTGAAAACAAACAGAAACTTCATAAGAATTAAACTATGATTTATACTACTCACTAATGGCTGCCACCATTGTCGCAAATTATGGAGGGATTTGCAATCAGTCCATAAATTTGATGTCCTGCAACTTAAGGTATCCTGCCTTAATCTTTCTAATTAAAAAAATAGGGACATTTATGTCAGCTCCCCAAGGCCTAGTGTTTTTTCTAAGTCTCAACATTTTTACTTACTATTAATTTCAATAATTCATTATTCTTCCTTTGAACCTCAGGTTTTGAAAATCTTGATGTCATATACTTGCCACTCAATGGCATGTTAGAAAGCCAATCAACAACCTTGGTGGATGCTCTTGTAGCATAATGAGATCTATTTCTAACCTTTCTGCTGAAACCTCCTTTTAATCCATTGACATTGGGGGTTCAAACTTCCAAATTCGAGAAGAAATGCATTCTTTCATCACAACATTGATTATAATCTGAGAATTCCACTCCATTCCATTGCCACTCTTTCCAGGCTAGGCCTAGGAAAAATTTAACTCCGCTATAAGATCCCTCATTCCTGCTTGATTTTTGATGTTGATTCCTATTTTTTCCATATATACTACAATCATCTCCCCATTCCTGCTCGTTATTACCCTTCCACTAACTGCTCTTCTGGGATCTCTTTTTGCAGCCTTATCAAAATTTGACTTAAATTGTCCTCCCTTTGGGGGTTCCATTTTCATGATGACTAGCAAAGCAGAAATGAAGTCTGTATAGGTTACCGAATATAAATATTGAGCATCTCTTATCAATAATTCATCCACAGTTAATAGCTAGTCATGTACCTCATTACACCACATGGAACAAAAATTAAACATATAAATGGAACAAAAAGTAGACAGATAACTAAATTTTTGCTAACTTACACTTAATCTTCCTAGGGAAAATAGAGCAGAGACTCTCAATCACTGCCAAATCCCAATGAAGGAAGAGTGGACCAGATAGCTACAATTTCCAAACAAGGCAGCACACTAGTGAGCGCGGCATTGAAGAAGAACTAAATACTGGTCCTGATTATCTTTCCAAACAGATTAGAAATGGTGTAATTTGTTTGCTCACCTGTCTTCTAGATCAACTGACACCCCATCTTGCATTGAGAGTTGGAGTTAATAGATTCTGCTAAAGCAACAAAGGTTAAAGCCTTTGTGGTTGATACTACAACAAGGACTGACCAAAGATCCACCCCGCATCCCTGCAAAATGGCCTCGATGTCGCAATGTTATTTTTCAACACATTGGGCAAGGGATGAGCCCCCCCATCCTTGTGGAATATTGTCCTTCCCACCATAATTTTACCACAGGTATGATTGCATGATCTGTTCTAAATGCTGAAATTGAGTCTTACTAGGCAACCAACAAGATACATAATAAATGTGTGAGGCATAGAGGATCTGTCCAACCCCCTTGTCAACTTCCCATCTAATGAGAGGTCCTTATGATGCCAAAATCAATGCTTACTCTAAAATTTTTGAAGACACGGTACACCAATCTTGGATAGCCACTGATGAAAGCCCCACTTCAAAATTTCAAGTGCAATGCCTAGATACCTCACAATTACCCTCGGTCGAACATAATTCCGAGCTGTGGGAATCTAGTAGGCTGAGAGTCTAACTCTAACAACTAAAAAATTGTCTCGTGGTCACTAACCACAACATCTAATGTAGATCCAAAGATGTGCAAACAAGTATGAGCACCATCAACCAAGCTCTGCTTAACACTCATAGAAATAAAGGATCCATTAGCAAAATGATTGTTGACCATGTCTAACCCATCGGGATGTAAGATGTCCTTCACTTGCCCCTAAATGCCAGCAACTTCAAATAGGTGAGCCAAGGCATCCATTGTCAAATATACAAATCTGGGGCAAAGGGGCACCCTTGACAAATAGATTGATTTAGCAAAATTTCAGGGGATAATGAGTTACTAACAAGGAGAAATGTTGATGCATTAGAGAGTAGTGTGTTCACCATGGCCACACATCGTGGTCCAAACTTCAGGTACAGTTGTTCAAGAGGATCTGCATTCAAGTGAATTGCATGCAGGTTTAGTTGTTCCATATTATACAAACACAAAGCATCGGAAAGATTGCAATCCTGGTGAATTAACTTTATATGATATCAAAAAAACTATCTGCCAAGAAAATGTACAGGAAGCTTACAATGATGCAAATTGGTTAAAAAAAGAAGCCCATAGCTTATTTAAGCTTGGTTTCCTAAGTCTTGAGCATAGTGAACAAGTTGAAGATGTCTATGATTCTATTTCATTTAGTGTCTTAAAATTTTGTAGACTCTGAGTTACCAGATGAAGTAGATAAGCTTAAGAAATACTTAGCAGCGACATATCATATCAGCTTATCTATTTTCTGTTCCATACCTGATTCATGGGCCATAAATCAAGTTTTCCTTATAATGCCTTTGCATCAGTTGCATGAGAAGCCAAATACAAAGGCAACCTGGGCTGATTTGACATGTGACAGTGATGGAAAAATAGAACACTTTATTGGACCTAGTGGGAAGGTTGAAAGTGTGCTCTCTGTGCACCATTTGTGTGAAGGAGAACCGTACTACATGGGATTGTTCCTTGCAGGTGTTTATCAGGTATCCTCCAAACCTTTAATCATCTTCTCCGTGACGAACCATATGTCAGGTTTAATGTTTAAATGGCCAATCTAAAATATGTGCAGGAAATATTGGGAAGTGCTCACAACCAATTTGGTGGAATTAATGTCATTCATGTAAGGTCTAAAGGACCAGACATTGTAGATAAAGCAAGTAACAGCAAGACCAAAGGGCAATATGGTGTGGAACGAATAGTGCGGGGTCAGACGGTAGTACAAGAAAAACTAACATGTCTGTGATGAAGCTTCAATCTACAGAAAACAAGGCTGGTAGCCACTGTCTCAAGCCCATTCCAAGGCCTCTCGATTCTAGATTACGTGTCTAGAATAATTGGACCCTGTACAAAACCTGTCTGCTCTTGTTGAACTACCTTCCATGCAATTGAGAGCCATTGCTTTAGCCATGATCTTGTATGAGACACCGAGGAAAGTAATGAGGCTCCAACCTCCAATAGTGCCCCTAGCTACATTCTTGGTAATGTGTTTACTAAGGCCTTGATTGAGAGATTTAGATAGCCTTTTAGAAGAGAAATTTTTAGCTATCAAACAATAGAAATAATCTTGTATTGTGTTCAACATGGCCTTGTGGAAATCGGAACGAAGGCCATCCATTCCTGATGAAAAAATCACAACAAAGGCCATCCATTTCCGATGACCTGATATTCTTCATAGAACTAAGAGCTAAAAAAACCCCTCTCTTTCGAGAAGTCACTATCTAATTTGACTCAATCACTACACCAATAGATAGAAATCTTGCATGGAATGACTCTACAATGAGCGTTCCTGACATCCACCACATGATCTGTAAAAGCATTAAGAGAAAATATTTTGAAAATGCAATCGAAACATGCCTTTGACCTTTGTTTGATCCTCTGCAAGAGATTCATCCTGCTGATGCAAACGAAGAATCTGTAACTGTCACTTTTCCTTTCAAGTAGTCAAAGTAGACTTTGGAATTTGGATCCTTCATCCCCTTCAAAAAATCCACTATAGTTGAGAATGCACCCTGGCACCCCTTCTAATGCAGTCCATTTCCTTACAAACTGTCATTTCCCCTTGAAGGACCACATTGTAGTGATCCCTCTCAAGGAAAATGTGTATCTCCTTGAGTGTAAGCAGAGCATCCTGCAACTCTTTTAAGTTTTTTACTTTTGCGGGCCATCATTCTGTCTCACCCATTCTATTAAAAAGAAGACATTTCTCATACCCATCCTTATTTTTCCTCTTCTTTTCAAGATGATTTCATATGATTTGAAAGATCACATCCATGCAGTGTGGTCATCTACTTCTTTGAATTTACACCATTAAAGCACTGGTATCACATATTGTTAAAATGGATCTATGGTAATGATGAAACTGTAAACCAAAAAAAAATCACAAACTCTAATATTTTAAAATATTGAAGGGGTGAATCCACAGTTACTATCCTGAGCTGTTTTTCTATCTAACACAAAGACTGCTTGTTTCAACTTTCTTGTTTCTAATCAAGTCAATGCCCAGCATTGAAATTTATAAAACTGCCAAGATACATTGATGATACTTGTTACCTCACAAACCTGCACTTTAAGTGGTAAAGCCTTAAAACACATGTACAACCTTTAGGGGAACTAAGAGGGTTTGTTTGTTGCCACCGCAATATTGTCCTCTCTTGCGTTCTGTTGTCTATCGCCTGGAACAAGGGGGGTTTCCTTAATTAAAATATGAGATAGATTTAGACATAGATTGTGATGTAAGACTGGAATTAGTGGGGAGTAGTGCCTATCCATTTAGGGCAAATGGAGTCAAGCGGCAACCTTCAGAGGGTTTGAAATTGTGAATGTTACAACATGCCAAAAACTCAACCTATGAATTTTTTTTCCAGATTGCAGAAATTACAGAGAGCCCTTACAAAGGTGCTCCTTAATACACACACATGGCAACAAATAGGTGATTGTACTAGAAACTGCAAATGTGTCCTACCATGAACTGAAATGACAACAGTATTTTGTCTAACTTAATAGTAATCGACAAGGGAAATTGATAGGAACACCTCAACCAAAGCCCTTCTTCAAATGACAGACTTTTTCCTAATATGAAGCCTAATTTTGTGGGAAAATTTTAATGAGTTTCCAGCAATAGACAAAAAACAATATGGATGCAATGATGAACCTAATATTACAAAAGAAATCCTTGAACTTTCTTTCTCTAGTAGATCTTCAACTAGGCTCACAGGGGAATTTCCCATTAATCCATCCATGCCTTTACAATGGAGAGAGCTTCTGCGTGATGCCTTTTGTAATCCCCACTGGGATTAGTGCCTATCCAATTAGGGAAAATGGAGTCAAATGGAAACCTTCAGAGGGTTTGAAATTGTGAATTTGGATGGCACGATAGTGCTGTTACAACATGCCAAAAACTCAACCTATGAATTTTTTTTCCAGATTGCAGAAATTACATAGAGGGCCCTTACAAAGGTGCTACTTAATACACATTCATGGCAACAAAAGGAGTGATTGTACTAGAAACTACAAATGTGTCCTACCATGAACTAAAATGACAGCAGTAATTTGTCTAACTTAATAGTAATCGGCAAGGGAAATTGATAGGAACACCTCACCAAAGCCCTTCTTCAAATGACAAACTTTTCCCTAATATGAAGCCTAATTTTGTGGGAAAGTTTTAATGAATTTCCAGCAATAGAAAAACAACAATATGGATGCAATGATGAACCTGATATTACAAAAGAAATCCTTGAACTTTCTTTCTCTAGTAAATCTTCAACTAGGCTCACGGGAATTTCCCATTAATCCATCCATGCCTTTACAATGGAGAGAGCTTCTGTGTGATGCCTTTTGTCATCCTCCTAGCCAAAATGTTCACATGAAATGTGCTCATTTGACCAAATGCTAGGGTTTGTTGTGCCATGTGCCACGTGTATGTCTTCTCATTGGAATGCTTTTCAAGGCAGTTTCTTCACATCCACTCCCATTAGAATAACATTATCTGACAAATCAATAGGGAGCTCTTTAAGATGTGGACTCTCTTGATCAGAGAAGAACAGGAAGGATTTTGCACTTGCCTAGGTTTAAACATGGTATGATGTGCATTCTATTCCAATGCTTTATTTGGTATACCATTCTATGCATGGATTGAATGATTTTAGGCCTAACAAATATACTTTGCAATGTGTCAAATTTGAACCTTCTTCGTATGTTATTATCCCTGCTCCTATTCATTTATTCCTTGACATATTCATCCCCTTTTATTCTGGTTAGTAAATAAGCCTTTGTTAATGAAGTGGGCCTACTTTTGGCCTAAATTCCATGACCAAGTTGTATCTATTTCATCAAAATTATGCAGGACATTTCCTAGGACCAACTACCTGGGCTTAGTTATTGATGAGATATCGGACGATAACACAAATTGACAACATTAAATCATGACATCGTGTTCTTGAGGGGAGATTACACTAGAGTCTCCATGATGATAACACATTTGATTTACAACTTGATCACAACCCGCTTGACAAACATATTTTGGCAGGCCTCAAGGAGAACACGGGGTGGCCCTGGGTCCATAACATGTACATGACTTTAATCACTTCCTGATGGTGTAAGTTCAATGACTACCTCCACGTGCTGGGTAAAAGCTATGCGAATGGAACTTGGTCGGTAGTGTTTGCCTCAAGGAGAATGAGGGTAGGCTTGGGTTTGCAATATATGCACATGGTTCATCACCTCCCAATGCCATAAGTTCAATCCCTTCCTATCTCCCATGGGTGAAGCCTATGAGAATGGAATCTTGACCAAAGGTGTGAAACTCCTTGCTACTAACTGGTAGTCCCAAGCATGTTGGGCATTGGTGTATTCTTCCCATATCTGGATGTTGTTTTTACATTTTTGAGCAAACTTGTTTAGTTATTTGGCCTTTTCTACCAAGGGAGTCACTGTGTTGGGGGGTGCTCAAGGGATATGACACAGTAGGATGGCAGGGCGGTTAATGAATTGTATACATTTAGCTTTAAAACATGTTTCTCTTAGAATATTTTGATAAGAATGGCTCTCTGTTCGTGAGGAGCCACATCTAGAATTTCATTGCAAGGGAGAATTTTTCTCAGCTTTTTTATTGCCAGTTACATCCTCCCCATTTTGGACTTATGGATAATTTTGTTTGCAGGTTTTGTGGCTCCCATGATACATGTCTGGTGCACTCATCACATACAAGGTCTTATGGTCAGTTGTGGGCAAAAGCTGTGGAATTCAGCATAACAGACTATTCAACTACATCTTCTGTGGGTTAGGACATGTGGACAATTCAACCTAAAAAGGTGATGTGATGGGTGCATCTGCAGTGGTTGCAACTTGCAAATCCTCTGGTGTGGACAATTCAACCTAAAAAGGTAGTGTGATGGGTGCAGCTGCAGTTGTTGTAAAGCCTTAAGAGTTGTGTGTGTGCCATGACTCATGAGGGATGAATTCACATTTTGTACCCATTTATTTCAATAAGTCCCTAATTAAGTATTGGTTTAAGACTCGAGACTATGTTCTCTAGTGATAACCTCAACTCAGAAAGTTGTATATGATATCTCCTTGTCCTTGACTCAAATATTTTAACTCTGAACCTTGTACTTGTTCCCTGACTCAAAAATTTTCTAATATGATATAAAATGTTAATTCATGTTGAAGATGGATTTTATTACTATAATTTTTCAGTATTAGGAGAATTTCTTTCTTTTTCCTTTATTTTTTATTTTTTGGGTATTAGGAGAATTCCTAAACTTACTACCTGTCTCTGAGGAGGCATAGGGTCATGTCTGAGGGACTGACCCTATACTCCTAAACCTAATGCATTATGCAATTGCCCACATACATGCTAGGTGTGTTAACTGAGTTTCAAACCTAGGTGGGGCCTCAATATTGCTCAGCAAAAACTTTCTTCCTTGGACTAATCTGGGGGAGGTTTAGGATCAACCTTTGTGGCTGCCTTATAACACCAAGAGTATATCCAGCAACCTCTAAGCCAGATATAAGCCAGATATACCAGATCTTATGATTTAGCAAGAGCCTTATAACACCAAGAGTATATCCAACAACCTGTAAGCCAGATATAAGCTAGATATACCAGATCTTATGATTTAGCAAGAGCGGAGACTAGGAAATGGGGAGTCTACTCCTTGAGGCGAGATCATAGTAGGCCATATACTCAATGGGATTTGAACCGCGGTCTCGTTAGTTTCACCCAGTGAGGCCATATTCTCAATGGGATTTGAACCACGGTCTCGTTAGTTTCACCCAGTGAAACTTATCGTTAAACCACATATCACTGTGTAATTAACTATTCTCTATTACTTGAAAGATTTATAAAACATTAAAGTCCCTGGCTGATTGGATTTCTCTAACACTGAGCTGCTTTCCCTTTCATGAGGTGGGTTAACTGAGTTTCGAACCTGGGCGGGGCCTCAATATTGGTCAGCAAACACTTTCCAATGCAGGTCGTCCACCATTTGGCCTAGCAAAATAGGCTAATTAACAATTTTCTGTTACTTGAAACATTTATGAAACTTTTAAGTCCTTGGTTGGTTGGATTACTCAAACACTGAGCCACTTGCCCCATGCAAACACTTTCCAATGCAGGTCGTCCAATGTTTGGTAGCACAATAGGCTAATTAACAATGTCTGTTACTTGAAACATTTCCGAAACTTTTAAGTCCTTGGCTGGTTGGATTGCTCTAACACTGAGCCACTTGCCCCTTCATGAGGGATGCCCTTAAGGGTTCAACATAGATTTGTGTATTTCTATTTCCAACACCCTCGTCAGGCCACACTTTGGCTAAGGTCCCCTGGCTAACCTCAAGCAAAACTAGTTCTATCCCCGTCTTGAAAATTATACATGCTAAGATTTACCCCAGATTTTTCCTTGGCCAATATGCTGTTGTACGACTGAGCTACATGCCCCTTCATTGTGGGCATCATTAATGGTTCGACCTAGATGTACGAATTGCTATCTCCAACAAAGAAAACACCTAATTTGGAAGTAAAGCATCAAAACTGAACGAAAGAGAATGTATAATGAACAAAGTTTTTATGCCAACATTCTACCATATTCCAAAGTTGTCATGTTTGACTTCTAAGTCATTTATATAGATTTTAATCATTGCTTTACGTTTAATTGAGTATAATTGCAGCCCAAATTGTTTCATATTTAATCATCCCTGAATTAGGTGTGCTCATGCTCCTAAGTCATGACTTTTGGACCTGTGTGTGGAAGTGCTCGTTGCTCTGTTTCCAAAGGTTTTGAAAGTGGTCATTTCAAAAGTCATCCTCGTTTCCAAATGTTGTCCTTACCCTGTTTCAGGCAACTAAGACTTCAAAATATTGTGCTCTTTGGTTGAATCAAAAATTTTATTTGCATATTAAAGACTGGGAATCCAAAAGGAAAAAGTGGTTCCATTTAAAGATATGTGCAACCTAAATTATCCAAATTCTTTTTATTACACTCCATCCATCTATTTCGTTGCAGCATTCCTAGTCCTTTAGTATTCAATTATAACTCTATAAAATCAAGATGGCCATCCATATTCAAAGGCTTCTAATTTTCTTTGCGTTATCTTCTAATAAGGATTTATATTTCCGAGTAATTCAACTACCAAAGGTAGTACATGCGATTAGAGCAGTAATTCAACTACCATTTATTCTCCTACATATTAGATGCTTTGATAGATTATATCAAAAGTCTTACCAATACAATAACATTGATTGTTGTATGTGGACATTTTTGTTCAGGATGGTCCATTACATAATCAAGATGAAGAGCTGGATCATGCAATTGCACTTTCTCTTTCCGAAGAACTAACCAAACCAAATGGTATATGATGGCAATTTCATTTTTTTACAGTTACTTTTAGTTTAATTATATCATTTAGCTCGATGCTTTTCATATATTCAACTAAAATTTTGTTGCTTAACAAGACTTTGTCATTTTCATGTTTTAGTGAAATTGTTTATGGTTTGATACTCTCATACAACCTTTATCAAGTTACATGCACCCTCATTAGAAAAAACAAGAGAATTTTGCTTGCCATGACTATCTTTCTTTGTCATTATTGACTTAAGAAAGTCTTTTAGCTAAGAAACTAGTTTCAAGGTTATGGCATAACTTGTCATATAAATTGAACAGAATTTATATCCAAAATGTTAACTTGTAAACTACTTAGCTGGTTTTAGGCTTTCCATTTAAAATCTACTTCAGTTTGAACTTTGAATGAGTTGTTCCATAGACTTGAATATTAAGAGATTTTGGTGTAAGGATTAAAAATTAGCCTGTAAGGCCTCTCAATTATTCATTTATTTTATCTGAATATAACATTTACTATTAAATTAGAACCACTCGGCACAAATACGTCACAGATCAAGATCATACTTTGTAGAGTGTCGTAGAATAAAAATAGGAGCAAGGACACTAAATTCTTTCAGTTTTCTTGGTTTTTATTCCTTTGGTGTATCTTTGCACCTTTAGGGGCAATTGCTAGTTTAAAGTCTAATTCTTTAAAGGGTGCTAGCTCAATGGAAGAGCACCTGCTTTACAAGCAGGAGGTTGGTGGTTCGATTCCATCGTGCCCTGATATTCATATATAGGGAATGGCGAAGATCAATTTTTGGTGACGGATGTTCTTTTGACCATCACCAATGAGTTTATGGTGACATTTTTCGACCCTCACCAAAATATGAAATGGTGACGGTCAACAAATGCCACCATATATACACATCAATAATGACGACCATTAAAGGTCTGTCACCATAAATCATTGTTGTTGATATGAAATGGTGAGGGTCACTGTTTGTCATTATAGTCATTATTCGTGACGGACCTTGATGTCACCAATGAGTTTATGGTGACGGTCAATGAACGTCGCCATATATATATGCACCAATAGTGACGGCCATGAAAGTTCCATCACAAAAAATCGTTGCTGTTCATATGAAATGGTGACAGTCACTATCTGTCATTATAATCAATATTCGTGACGGACCTTGAATGTCACCACAACACATACTTTCGGCGATGCCACCTTTGGTGACGTTCAGTTTTTTGGTGACGGAGGCTATTGTCCATCACCATTGCTCATATGAAATGGTGACGGTCACTATCCGTCACTATAAATCATTATTGGTGACGAACCTTGAATTTCACCACAACACCTATACTTTTGGCGACGCCACCTTTGGTGACGTTCATTTTTTTGGTGACGGTTGCTATTGTCCGTCACCATTGCTCATATGAAATGGTGACGGTTACTATTCGTCACTATAAATCATTATTGTTGACGGACCTTGAATGTCACCACAACACCTATACTTTCGGCGACGCCACCTTTGGTGACGTTCAGTTTTTGGTGACGAAGGCTCTTTTGACCCTCACCAATGAGCTTATGGTGACCATTTTCGCCCCTCACCAATGTGTTTTTTTCTTGTAGTGCCTATTCCAACAGTAAATAAAAGTTATTGAAAATAATCCGGAAACGCAAAGTATACATGTAAATAGAAAAACTGGGACAACATTCTTTGTTATTCCTTAAATATGCCAAAGAGAACAAGTTGAAACAAATAACATATTTGTAACAATAATTGCGAGACAATAGTTAATCAAAACATTGATACAAATGCATGAAGCATGGTAGCTTTCGGTATCTGAATTGAAATATAAATTAAGTTACTGAAATTCTAGGGATAACACCCTTATCACCAAACCCGTTATTAGAGAGTAGAAGTAGGAATAAAATGGTCTTTCAAGTCTATAATACAAAATATAAAATGTAGACCCGAGGAGGGAAAAATCCAAACTTTCAAACCGTATATAACACGTGACATGTAGCCATGAAATTTAAACCCGAACTCACGTGGCTATGAGAGCCCTTGAGGTTGGAGTAGAGTTATGTATGACAGAGAACCTAACGAATCCTATAGCAAGAAGAGAATACCTGAAGGGGGAAAGATAAAACATGTCAGAGAAGCTCGAAGAATGGAGCATTCCAGAAGAGTCTCTCTCCATGCCGAGATAGGGCAGGTACGTGCACAGAAAAACAAGGTAAGTAATTCATTTTACTATATATCCTGACGATTTTGCTAACAAAAAAATGCATCAATAAGAAAGGGGAGACTAAAGACAGAGTTATTCTTTTACCTGTGTGTAGCACTGCTGCAACTTTGAAGTTGAACTTTGTGGGCAAAGCCATGAAAGAGAGTCAAATTTTGCAACCACAAAATGGAAAATAACATAAGTAGAAGGACAACAAACAACCTACATGGTAACTTGATGAGGAACCTCTGCATAGAAGTCGAAGATAGTTGTCCACAAGAAAATGACCAGTCGTGGCAGAGGAGAAAAGAAAATTCCTTAGGGAAAATTCATAATCTTGTATGCTGAATGCTGCGTAGGCACATAGATATAGAGTAGACCTCTGGCGAGTGAAAATAAAACATAGATGAGCAAATCGTGGAAACCAAATAGAAGTTCCTCGCCAAAAATAAAAGGATGAGACTCTGTATGACAGGATTACCTGCCTTCCATGGAGCCAAGAAAGGCTAGAAGAAGCTGAGGTGGAGCTGCCAGACAGAGCCGAGGCGAAGTGCCAAACAAAGCCCGATGTAGTTACAGAGTGGCACAGTGGAGGGTGGCAAACTAATGAAGACAACCGGTTAGGGTTTGGGGTAGACTATACCCTAAACAGGTACTCGGACAAGGATCCATTGTTGATTCAAATCCTTGCGATCAGACAGCTCAAAATTATCACAACTGTGAACTGATGGGCTATGAAATAATTGCAAT
This sequence comes from Pinus albicaulis, assembly GCA_034641835.2. Lineage (NCBI taxonomy): Eukaryota > Viridiplantae > Streptophyta > Pinopsida > Pinales > Pinaceae > Pinus > Pinus albicaulis. The sequence continues at coordinate 228,978 of JAXQQM020071191.1, read as the reverse complement.
CTAGTTTAACATAACATCATGATCAATGTAATGTCCTTGTCACAATAATGCTACAGATCTTACCAAGTTAAATGAATCAGAGTTGAACCTTATGCCAAGAGTCATACCTAGTTATATATATTGACAAGTTTCCACCCTGGGACTTATAGCCCTTTCCCTATCATATGTTACAAAATAGTGAATATTAAATGTATGAGTGCATAGGAGTAATGACAAATAGATTTGCTATGATAACCTTCAGGTAAATGTATGGATAATGTAAATGTATTTGAGATGATAACATTAAAGTAAATGTTGAATAATGTAAATATAATTGAGATGATAACATTAAAGTAAATGTTGAGTAATGTAAATGTATTTGCAATGATAATAGTAAGATAAATGTTGAGTATGGTAAATGTTGATAAATTTTTCTTAGTGGTGTGTTGATGTACGTTACATTGGCTATTTATAAGAAAGAATCATAAATATTATAAGTCTTTTTAAACCTAAAAATGTAGGTGTATTCATGTCATCTATATATAATGCATTAGGGTGGTAGTTATTTTTTTATATAATTAAGATTACTATAAATTAAATTAAATTAAATATTCAAATTCATATTATAATAATTTATGTAAATAATTAATTATTAAATTATGAGTTTTGAAAATTTTAAATTTATATTAATAATTTTTTTATAAAATCTAATAATTATTAATAATAATCTTAAGTTGTGTTGAATGTAATAATAACATTCATAAAATAATAATAGAATTAGTGTTATGTCAAGAGACAACCTAAAAACTTGTTAATTCTATATTCCATAATAAAAAATCAAATACTATGTTTGTACAAGAGATTATGCATATGTTAATTCCTATTGAAGGTTTTACAACTAATATACACTCATTAATATATTATAACCTCTATTGTAATATTTGATCTAGTTTATTGGGTCAATAATGTCATCATAAGATATACATACTTTAATTGTCCTTAATGATTGTGGTATGATAATAATGTTTTCAGGTTATAATTACGTGAAAATTATCTTAGAGTGAAGAGCGAGGGAATGTATAATGAGCAGCTAGTAATTAAACAGTTATAATTGAATGTGAAAATTATCTTAGAGTGAAGAGCGAGGGAATGCATAATGAGCGGCCAGTAATTAAAAACTTATAATTACATGTGAAAACTATCTTAGAGTGAAGAGCGAGGGAATGTATAATGAGGAGCGAGTAATTTAAAACTTATAGTTACACTTAGTTGAACTGCATACAAGCTGTGTATTTTGCTTTATTGATCTCGAATATACCAGTAATTTACCTTAAAATTTCTAAAAAATCATTTACTTAATGAAATTTTGGTTGATCTCAATCATTTTCCATAACAACACATGGTGAATGTGTTTCAATTCTGTTGTAAGCCATTACTACATATAGAGAGTATTAATGTAAGATTTTGAGATACAAATATCTAGATTTGCAAAACAATGAACAAACTTGCAAGAGAAGGAAGGAGCGAGCAAGAATAGAGAAAATAATGAAATTGATTCTTCAATATTAGTTTTGGAATAAATACATAAAAGAAACTAAGTTAAGCTTAGTTGTACATGCGAAAACTATGGATAGTTAAAGCTAACTGAAGCTAAGTGTGCTTTTTGTTATGCTAATGTGCACATGCACCACATGCAAGCATTAAGTTAACTTAACTAAGAAAGTGCACATCACATGCAAGAAGTAAGTTAGCTAAAGCTAATATAGGTGCATGTACACCAACACAGCTAGTCTATGTGCATGTACACCAACACCCCCCCTTAAACATAACTTAGGTGAGTGTGATGCAAAATGAATGAGTCCTGGCAACACGGCCATTTTAGGTACCCATATACAATGCATAAAAAGGAGGAAAGAGGGAAAACCAAGTGGGAAGAAAACCCCCCCTCAAAATATAATGCAAAAGTAGAGAAAAGGCAACTACTAGGGAGTTGTGTCCTTCACCCCGAGACGATCTCGCAGGAATCGAAACTTCTGCTCAGTGAAAGTCTTGGTGAAGATATCAGCAGTCTGCTCGGAACTAGGATAGTACTGAAGATCGATGATCCCATCATGAATGAGTTCTCTAATGAAATGCATGTGGATCTTGATGTGTTTGGTCTGCTGCCGCTGCACTAGATCTCTGCAAAAATTTAGCGTACTTTGATTATCGCACCAGATGATATTTGGATGATTGAAAGTAATCCCAAGCTCAGATAGGAAATGTTGTAGCCAAATTTCCTAAATAGTGGCATTGACTGCTCCTCTATACTCGGCCTTTGCTGATGATAAGGAAATGGCAGCCTGCTTCTTTCTTGACCAACAAATTGGGCCGAATCCAAAACTGAGTACATTACTGGAGGTGGACTTGCGATCAATGGTGTCGCCAGCCCAGTCTGAATCTGTGAACCCAATGAGATTCAAAGAAAAATTGGCTACATAATGAATCCAATAGGTGATTGTCCCCTGGACATATCGAAGGATGCGCTTTGCAGCGTTCCAGTGTAACTCATGTGGCTCCTGCATGTATCTGGAAACTGTTCCTACGGCATAGGAGAGATCAGGACGGGAGTGAGTGAGATAAAGAAGGCTTCCCAGAAGCTGATGGTACAATGTGCAATCAACTAATGGTGTGTCTTTGCCATTCTGAATCTTTATCCCTGATAAGAAAGGTGTGGTTGTTGGCTTGTAGTCACTCATGTGAAATTGTGCCAAAAGATATCTAGCATACTTTGGTTGAGAAATGGAAATGCCAGAATCACTCTGATTGATCTCTAGTCCAAGGAAGAAATTTAGCAAGCCCATGTCTGTCATAGAAAACCGCTTATGCAATGTAGTTTTAATCTTAGTAATGATAGAAGCTGAACTGCCTGTTATCAAAAGATCATCTATGTAGAGTAATATGATCAACAAGGTGTCATTTTTCTTCAAAAAATAAACATTGGAATCATATTTCCAACGTACAAAATTTTGAGATAACAAATAAGAATCCATCTTTGCATACCATGCTCTAGGTGCCTGCTTGAGGCCATAGAGAGACTTCTTTAGTTTGCATACCAGAGATGAATTGTGCATGTATCCTGGTGGCTGATTCATGTAGATTTCCTCCTCAAGATCACCATGAAGAAAGGCATTCTTCACATCCATATGATTCTCCTCACATCCTCTTGTTGCTGCAATGGAGAGAGCTAGCCGAATGGAATCCATTTTGGCCACTGGAGCAAATGTCTCATCATAGTCAACACCATGTACTTGCTGAAAACCTTTTGCTACCAATAATACCTTATATCGACTAACTTGGCCATTTGATGCTTTCTTGGTCTGGTAAACCCACTTGCACCTCACAAGTTTGCGATTGGAAGGTAGTCGAACCAAATCCCAAGTCTGGTTCTCAATGAGAGAGTTATATTCCTCATCCATTGCAGCTTCCCATTCAGGATGCCCACTTGCTTCTGCATAATTTTGTGGATCAAATCCATGCATATTATAAGCATACATGGGCATGGATGGCTCCATAGCTAAGAGTGCTTATGAATCTTCCTCAAACAGAGGGATAGATACGATCATCAAGTATATCACTCATGCTGCATCATTTTTGTGTTGAAGGTGGTCGAGAATCTTCCGAACTACATGCGAAAGTATGATCTCGATGTTCAACAACTGGTTGTCCAATAGGCATCATAGGAAAAGGCTCATCTTCATCATAATTCTGATCTGAAGTTTCATTTGCATATTCATCAATGAGCGGTGATGGAAACTTGGTAACAAGTTCATCCGCTAGTGCATGCAAAATATCTTTGTCAAACTTTACACTCCTTTCAATAAAGAGCACTTCTATGTGGATATCAAGCAATCTGTACCCTTTGACTTCATCAGAATATCAAAAAAACATGCATGCTTTACTTTGAGGCTCCAAAGCCTTTCTCTTCCTGTAGGAACGTGGGCCCATGCTCAAGATCCAAAAATGCAAAAATGATTGACTTCAGGTTGCATGCCAGTCCAGGCCTCAAAGGGTGTTTTTCCAGTAATGAATTTATGAGGATATTTGTTCTGGATGTATGAGGCACAATTGATAGCTTTAGCCCAAAATTTCGATGGAAGAGATCTTGCATGCAACATGCAATTAGCCATATCTTTCAAAGATCAATTTTTCCTTTCAACCACGCCATTTTGCTATGGAGTGTAAGGAACTGTATGCCTACTTCATTACAAATATTCTTGATATCTTTGTTGACATATTCTGTCCCATTATCTATGAGGAGTATCTTGATGCATTTTCCAAACTAATTTTCTACACGCGCTTTGAAAATATTTATATGTTGAAAAACTTCAGACTTGAGTTTCAAGAAGTAAACCGAAGTGAATCTCGTGTAATCATCTATAAATGAAAACAAATATCTTTCTTTGCTCATTGAAAGAACTGGAAATGGACCCATAAGATCACTCTGTACAAGTTCCATAGGTGAAGAGGCTCTCCATGCATGCCCCTTCTCGAATTTGTCTTCTGGATGCTTTCCAAGAGCACATCCATTAAAAACACCATTTGAAAATTCAATGGTCGGCAATCCTTTGACCATCCCTTGCTTGCTAAGCTATTGCATATATCTAAAATTCAAGTGCCCAAATCTCTCGTGCCAAATCCTACTTTCTTCATTTGCATGCATAAGTAGCAAAGTGGAATCTAATTGAGGAACAAAATCAGAAAATGTATATAGACGAGATTGATCATTTACCTTGCCAGATGCAACCTTCAAGTTGGTTTGCATGTCATAAATGCTCACGGAATCCAGGGTAAATTCCACTTTCCTTCCGTTGCCTGTGTGTGTCATCTGATACACTGAGAGAAGATTCACGGAAAGCCTTGGAATATGCAAGACAATCTCAAAAATTCCATCTTCGAATTGCACTCTTCCTTGTCCAGTTGTTGTAACTGCAGAATTATCCCCCATGATAATAGGAGGTCCTGAGTATGCATGTAGAGAAGAAAAGGATTCCTTTGAAGAAGCCATATGATATGAAGCTCCTAAATCGATGATCCATTCTTGTAGTGTAGAATGAATAGCAATCAAAGCATGCCCATTACCTCTTGGATCTGGCGCTTTTTCTCTAGAATTATTCTTGGCATTCTCAGGAATGTGGTCTCCAAGATTGTGTTGCTGGAGTGTCTGCGCCATAAGATATATAGTCTTCTTCATGCGTGCAGTTTCAAAGTGAAAACCACGGTGGCAATAATTGCACATTGATTTCCCTTTCGTTCCTTTCCTTTCCTTTGAGCCAGATGATCCATCAGGGGGGTTTGGGATTTCCTCCCTTTCTTGGATCAGGATCCTTCTTCCCTTTTCCTTTTTTATGGTCTTTGGAATTTGCCTTTCCTTTTGCATGCACAGTAAGTGCATGCGCTTTGGAATTTTTAAGTGTGCCCATATTGATGAGCTTATCTTGCTCATGCATCAAAGACTGAATAAAAGAATCCAGTGAGGGCATCTTCCAAGCTACACCAGTTGCAGATCTAACTGTGTGGAATGTAGAGACGAATACTGCATACTTTGGACCAAGTTTTGATAAAATGGAAAGAATCAACTGATTTTATTGCTTGGATTTGTCAATCCTGCATCCTTTCAGCTGAAGCAACAAGGATTTATACCTTGTAAAAAAATATTGAATGTTCTCAAAATTGCTCGGATCTAATGATTTTAACTCATTTTCAAGAATGTGACCTTGCATTTCATCCTGTTTTCCAAAAAATCCTTCCAAAGTTTTCCATACTTCATTTGGATTTGAACATGATTCAACATGAAATAGCAATTTTGGAGAGATAGATAAACATAGGATGCCGAAGGCCTTGTCCATGCGATTTAAATATCTTGTTTTCTCCATTGCCGATGTTGGTTCAACTTCTGTTTCCATGGTTATTCGAAATAAGCCTCTACTTCTGAGATGAAGTAGAATCTTTGGCTTCCATTCGAAGTAATTATATGGAGTAATAATTTCCGATTGTGGAAACTCCAATTTAGACTCCATTCTTTGTTGTTGCTTCAATCTTTTGAACCTGCAAATAAAATTTCTTGTGCACTGATTACAAATCCCTGCGCTTTGATACCATGTAAGATTTTGAGATACAAAGATCTAAATTTGCAAAAAAATGAACAAACTTGCAAGAGAAGGAAGGAGCAAGCAAGAATAGAGAAAAGAATGAAATTGATTCTGTTGGAAATATTAAATCCAAGTGTGCAGAGGAAGGACAATAGAAGTCCATTTTTGTTGGCTTTTGTTTGTAAGCCAACCATTACATTTTTCGCCATTTTCTTTTGAGTTAAATCGACCAAGTCAGCTGTTTGGAGCCCACGTTGCACATCGCACTTCGCATGTCCATCGGCACCGCAACATGGTTCATCGTCCCAGTGCCGATGCGATATGCCGATATTGCAACATCGCACATCGGCACTACCACCGGCTCGGTGCTCCACCGCGATGTGATATGGCCCACATCGCACATTGCACACCTCAAGTGCCAAAGGTCTATGATCGTCCGTCTCGCCAATCGCCGAAGAGAAGTTGGACACGATGAGGACTCAGCCAGAGTTGAATAAGTTTTGAATTCCATGATATGTTAAAATTCGCACATGTTCACAGCACGACCATTGTTGGTCTAGGATCAACGGTACCACGGGAGCTCAACTAGCCAGTTGTTTTTGTCGAGGGGGTGCTTCCATAGTTGACCGCCCCATCTCGCATTGATCAGAGATCAACGACTGTGATCTACTATGGTAGCACAGCTCGACCGTTTGGAACTCACGGAGGAGTGCCTCCGCAGAACCACCAAAGGGGTGTCACCGCCTACGAACCACCGAAGCACCGCTGCCGTGATATCCTGCCAAGCGGTGTTGCCTTAGTTAATGAGGCCATCAATGCGATCTTCAAGCTGTGTTTTTTGTTGGTATGTGAATAAATGACATTCAATAGCATTAGGTTTGTAATAAATTTCTATAGTCAGTCAATGAACATATAGAGGTTGAATTTCACTGTAAAGTGCAGTGTAATTGATTTTATGCCCAAAGGCTGAAGAAAGAGAGACATAGAGATATTGTAGCACTTTGTGTGTAACAGCCAAGAGAAATTTTCCACTGTGAATCCAGAACCTTGTTCTGAAGAATTGTATGTTGTAATAGAGTCAGTTTGTTTAATGAAATAGAGTTTCATATTTCATCTTTGTGACTGAAATTTAAATTTTAGTTTTTATCTATGTGTGTGTTTTTGTTTGGAATTTCTCAGAAAATTCCTTCATGGTATTGGAGCTAATCTAGGCGCTTAGTGAACAAAGCAGAGATTTCTCTTCACTGCAGAAGCTGTAAGAAGTTAGTTGAAGCGGATTTCTCCAGCAGAGAAGGCTATTGTTTGTTTTTCTTGCACAGTAACGATGGCTGTAGCAGGAACCATTTTGAGGAATCCCCAACTTCCACAGTTTAATGGGAAGAATCATGATTATTGCGCAATCACTATGAGAGTGTTGTTTTCTTCACAGGACATATGGGAGCTAGTTGAGAATGGCTACCCAGAACCATCAGATGTAGAAGCGTTGGCTGCTTTGACAACAGCAGCAAGAGATTGGTTAAAATATAATAGGAAGAAGGACTCCAAAGCCCTCTTCTATATTTTTCAATCTGTACATGAGAGTATTTTCCCAAGGATTGCAGCAACAACAAAGTCTAAGGAGGCATGGGATATTCTCAAGACAACCTATCAAGGCATGGAGAAGGTGAAGACAACAAAGTTGCAAATGCTGAGGAGAGATTTTGAAACTCTCTGTATGAAAGTCAGAAAATATAGACTCATTTTTCACCCATGTTATTGGGTTGGTTACCCAGATGAGGTCTCATGGAGAGACACTTGAAGAAATAAGGATTGTGGAGAAAATATTCAGAAGTCTACCCTCAAGATTTGATGCCATAGTAGTGGAAATAGAAGAGACAATGGATCTCTCACAATTTACAGTGGATGAGCTGAGTGCATCCCTAATGTCTCATGAACACAGACTGAACAGAGGAACAAATTCCTCATTGGAACAAGCTTTCAAGACTCAAATGTCTTTTGGCTGAAGCAGAGGTCAAGGCAGAGAAAACAACAAAAGAAGAGGCAGAAGCCAAAATAGAGGGAGAAACAGTGCTGCAAGTTCGAGTGGAAGAAGCAACAACCAGAACCCTAATGAAGGCTCAAGCGAACAACAAGCTCATGGAAAAAGGTATGATAAATCCCAAGTCCAGTTTCATTATTGCAAGAAATATGGGCATTATGCAAATGAATGTAGGAAAAATAAAAATGACATGAATAGAAAATATGATGTATGTCTCTTAGACTCAGGTTGTAGCAACCACATGACTGGAAACATAGAAATGTTTACCAATATTGATGAATATGTTAAATCTAAAGTAGCAACAGGAACTGATAGTAAGATCTCTGTCAAGGGAAAAGGTAGAGTAAGTATCCTGGAAAGAAATGGAGAACAAAAGTTTGTGTCGGATGTATATTATGTACCTGGCTTGAAATGTAATTTGTTAAGCATTGGACTGCTCATTGATAAGGGCTACAATGTGTTTTTTAAATATGATGTGTGCACAATCATGGACATACCTCCAAGCAAGAAAGTAATTGCAGAGGTGCAAATGACAAGCAATAGGATGTTTCCTCTCAAGCTCAGAGCAGACTTGAAGGAAGGAAGAAATGTAGTAGCTATAACACAAGAGGTCATTCAAGAGGAAGTGAAAGATGAAAACTAGTTATGGCACTTGAGATTTGGACATCTCAATTTCAGAGGCCTGAACTTGTTGCACAGAAATGGAATGGTAAAATTATTACCATGGATTGAGAAACCAGATAGCCTATGTGAAGGCTGCATCTTGGGAAAACAACACAGAGAAAGCTTTCCAGCAGGGAAGAGTATAAGGGCAAAAGCACCCTTAGAGATTTTCCACTCAGATTTATGTGGAGCAATGCAAACGCCATATTTAGCTGGAAACAAATATGTTTTGACATTCATAGATGATTACACTAGAAAGACATGGGTGTATTTCTTGAATCAAAAGAGTGAAGTGTTTGAGAAGTTCTGCCACTTCAAAATTCTTGTTGAGAAGCAGAGTGGGTAGTACATCAAAGTGCTGAGAACTGACAAAGGTGGAGAATACATTTACAAAGAGTTTTTGCGTTTTCACGGAGAGAATGGCATACACAAACAGTTTACCACAAGATACACACCTCAACAAAACGATGTTGCAGAAAGGAAAAATAGGACCATCATGGACATGGTCAGAAGTATGTTGAAGGTAAAACATTTTCCAAATGAGTATTGGGTGGAAGCTGTCAATTGTGCAGCGTACATCTTGAATAGATGCCCAAACAAAGCTCTCATGAACATAATTCCTGAAGAAGCGTGGAGCAGTAGGAAACAGTTCGTCACCCACATGAAAGTATTTGGCTGTGTGGCATATGCACATGTCCCGGATCAGCTGAGAAAGAAGCTTGACAGTAAGGGGGAGAAATGTATCTTTGTTTGATACAGTGATGAGTCCAAAGCATACAAACTTTACAATCCATCCACCAAGAAAGCTATAATCATCATAGATGTGCAGTTTATAGAAGAAGAAGCTTGAGATGGAAGTTTAGAGAAAACAGTGAATGTGAAGACTAGTGTGTCTCATGAAGAAGAAGAGGAAGGGACAACAACAAATAATCCTTCCTTGGTGGCTCCTCCTCCACCACCGCAAGCACAACAAACCACACCAAAAGCTGGAAATAGAACACCCTTGAGAAATCAAGGAAGTTTTTTTTCAAGCACACCACAGGGAACTAAAACTCCATCGAGTTCAAGTGGAAATCCAAGTACACCAAGAAGACCAAGATTCATAAATTTGAGTGAGATTTATGAACAAGGATAGGTAAATGATAATGCTGGTCTGAACTCTTTATTTGCTTTATATTGTCATGTTGATGACCCAATTCATTTTGAAGATGTTGTAAATGAATAAAAATGGAATGAAGCAATGAATGAAGAGATTGGTGCAATAGAAAAGAGTAATACATGGGAGTTAGTGGACCTCCCTAAAGGTAAATAAGTCATTGGAGTTAAATGGGTCTACAAGACCAAGAGCAATGCTGAAGACAAGATTGAAAGGCACAAGACCAGACCTGTTGTCAAAGGCTACAAGCAACAACAAGGGAGAGACTATGAAGAAACCTTTGCACCAGTTGCAAGGATGGAAAACGCGAGAACAATGTTGTCCATAGCAGCACAACAGAAATGGAAGGTTTACCAGATGGATTTGAAATCTGCATTCCTGAATGGAGTGTTGAAAGAAGAGGTATATGTTGAACAACCTCCAGGCTATGAGATTGAAGGCCAAGAGCAAAAAGTATGCAAGCTGAAGAAATCTCTTTATGGGCTGAAGCAAGCACCAAGAGCATGGTACAGCAGAATAGATGCTTACCTGATTGAAAATGGATTTGAGAAATGTGATGGAGAACCCACACTCTACATAAAAGAAAATGACAGTAAGATTCTTATTATTGTTTTATATGTAGATGATTTAATATTTACTGGCAGAAGTTTCTCTCATTGTTGATTTTAAAGCAGTCATGAAGAGTGAATTTGAAATGACTGATTTGGGTTTTTTAAGATATTTTCTTGGAATTGAAGTAGAGAAAAATGAAAATGGCATTTTCATTTCCAAAGAAAAATATGTTGATGAAGTGTTGAAAAGGTTCAACATGCAGAACAACAAGGAAGTTGTAACTCCAACTTTCATTGGGTTGAAATTGAGCAAAGAAGACAGTAGCTAGGATTTTGATCCAAAATTGTATAAAAGCATAGTTGGTAGCCTTATGGATTTGATTGCAACTAGGCCAGATATTATGCATGCTGTAAGCTTAATCTCCAGATTTATGGAAAGGCCGAAAGAAACTCATTGGTAGGCATCCAAGAGGATTCTAACGTATGTGAGTGGAATGAAGGGGTACGGTATTTTCTACTCCTCATCTAAAAATTTTAATTTGACAGGTTACACTGACAGTGATTGGGCTGGAAGTGTAGATGAAAGGAAGAGCACATCTGGATATGTATTTCATTTGGGATCGGGAGCCATTTCATGGGCTTCCAAGAAGCAACCAGTAGTTGCTTTATCAACAGCAGAGGCAGAATATGTGGCAACAAAAGTAGTAGCATGCCAAGCAGTATGGCTGAGAAGAGTATTCAGAGATTTGTGTCATGAACAGGAAAAAGGCACAACCATTTACTGTGATAACAGCTCAGCGATAGCTTTATCAAAAAATTCTATGTTTCATAAAAGAATGAAACACATTGATACCAAGTTTCACTACATCAGGGAGCTAGTGAACAATGGAGAAATAATTTTGAAACATTGCAAAACTGAAGAACAGTTTGTTGATATCCTCACAAAACCGTTAACATAGAAAAGTTTTAATTATTTTAGAAAATGCCTAGGTATGCAGGAAAAACCCAGCAGTTGTATTTAAGGGGGAGTGTTGGAAATATTAAATCAAACTGCGCAGAGAAAGGACAACAAAAGTCCATTTTTTTTTGTTTTTGTTTATAAGCCAACCATTACATTTTCCACCATTTTGTTTTGAGTTAAATCGGCCACGTCAGTCATGTGGAGCCCACATCGCACATCGCACTTCGCATGTCCATCGGCACTGCAACATAGTTCATCATCCCAGCACCGATGTGATAGGCCGATATCGCAACATCACACATCGGCACTACCACTAGCTCAACGCTCCACCGTGATGTGATATGGCCCACATCGCACATCACACATCGCAAGCGCCAAAATTCTATGATCGTCTATCCCGTCGATCGCCAAAGAGAAGTCGGATGTGATGAGGACTCAGCCGGAGTTGAATAAGTTTTGAATTCCACGATATGTTAAAATTCGCGCATGTTCACAGTGCGACCATTGTTGGTCTGGGATCAACGGTACCGCGGGAGCACAACTAGCTTGTTGTTTATGCTGAGGGGGTGCCTCCGTAGTTGACCGCCCCATCTCGCATTGACCAGAGATCAACGGTTGTGATCTACTGCGGTAGCACAGTTCAACCATTTGGAACTCATGGAGGACTGCCTCCACAGAACCACCAAAGGGTTGTCGCTGCCTACGAACCACCGAAGCGACGCCGCCGCGATATCCTGCCAAGTGGTGCCGCCTTAGTTAATGAGGCCATCAATGCGATCTTCAAGTGGTTTTTTTTGTTGGTATGTCAATCAATGACATTCAATAGCATTAGGTTTGTAATAAATTTTTATAGTCGGTCAGTGAACATATAGAGGTTGTATTGCACTGTAAAGTGTAGTGTAATTGATTTTATGCCCAAAGGCTCAAGACAGAGAGACAGAGAGATATTGTAGCATTGTGTGTGTAACAACCAAGAGAATTTTTCCACTATGAATCCAGAACCGTGTTCTGAAGAATTCTATGTTGTAACAGAGTCAGTTTGTTTAATTAAATAGAGTTTCATATTTCATCTCTGTGACTGAAATTTAAATTTTAGTTTTTATCTCTATGTGTGTTGTTGTTCTGAATTAGTCAGAAAATTCCATCAAATTCTTCAATATTAGTTTTGGAATAAATATATAAAATAAACTAAGTTAATCTTAGTTGTACATGCAATAAATATGGATAGTTAACGCTAACTGAAGCTAAGTGTGCTTTATGTTATGCTAATGTGCATAACATGAAGCACATGCAAGCAGTAAGTTAACTTAACTAAGCTAGTGCACATCACATGCAAGCAGTAAGTTAACTGAAGTTAATCTAGGTGCATATACACCAACACAGCTAGTCTAGGTGCATGTACACCAACAAATAATAAACTTATCCAATCTGACTCCAATATTTAACTGATGTATACAAGAATTTAATAGAAAAAATATATGGTCATCACATAATAATGGGTTTGGGGTTGGAGGTCAGTATCATAATAGGGAAATGGATTCTTTCGGATAACTCGGCTGCCATCGCCACAAATACAGTTCTCTTAATTAATAAGTAATTACTCTAGAATTTTGAAAAGTTGATGAAACATATAATATGAATGAGGACCTTCGAAAAGTTTTTGGGAGGTGAATTCGAGGTTGAATGTGAAAACTATGGTTGATTGAGAAGAGCAATCAGGAATTTTTCATTTCCTCAGTAGGGATTTTGGTAAGAAGCCTAAATTTGAAGACCTATAATATTTTTCCATTTCTACTACCAAGATTTTTTTCGTAATCATTTTGGTTTTTTTCTTTTTAGTATACTAATTGAATTGAAGTGATGTTGTCAATGATGAAGCAGGCTGGAATATTTAATAATTATTACTTTATTAACTACTATTTGCTTCCAAGTACACATTGACTCAACATCCACTTTGGGGTCCCTTGCAAATTTCTCTCCTCATCTGTTTTCGGGCAAAGTGACATCTCTGTTGAAATGTTACTTTCAACTGCTCATCCCACAAGCAACCACTTTCTAAATTGATCTCTGAAATTTTACTGATAGTAGACGCTTTCCATTTTTATTTCTCCAGGTTTTTTGTACTCAGCTACTTGCTATTATGTCTGAGGAGTCAAATTTGATTTTGAGAACAGGGTACATAGTTCTCTATTTGGGAAATAAAGGTTTCTGCGCCAGTCTCTGTATTCGGAAAAATAGAGTACTTTTGATATACAACAGTGGTTTTGTTTTGATTGAACGCGGGAGGATTTGTTTCATTTTACATTAGGAGCACAAAGAACGTGGTCCCATAGTCCATGTGGTGCAATATGATTGCATCGCATTTTATTTTGAAGACGGAATGAGAATTCATTTCCGGACCCGAAATTCTTATGAGGCGAAATGAATAAAGATTTTTTGTGTCACATTTTACCACTGTACATGAGCCCAAAATCCGGACGCGATATGGATTATAGGGTGGATTTAATTCTCATCGCGCGCACAAAAATTCTTATGACGTCAGCCAGATTGGAACGCGATTTGTCATTGCATTTTGGTTTAATGATTGTTGAAGTCCGGGGGTATAGTTTTGTTTAAGGTAAATAATGTTTTGTTATATCACGCGACTTATGTTTTATTTAAGTTTTATATGTTTTAATTATATACATATGTTTTAACATATGTTCTATAAACATATGCGCGATATTTTAAAGTGTGGGCCCCGACAGTCTTTTAAATAGGTTTTATATTTGTTTTATGTTTTTGTTTTAATATGTGATGCGGCATATAAAAAGGAAAAAGTAGTGTTATGTATCTTATTATTGTACTGCACAGCAGTGCACATTATAACACACATCAGTGTTATATTTTTGGAATAGACAGTGTATATGTTTTACAAAACAGTGTAGCGTTTTGAAGAGACAGAGTGTATTTTTTCTATGTGAGACAGACAAAAGTTTTTTGGCACTATGTCTTGTAACAATCCATCTTTGTAAATCCCTCTGTGTGAGGAAGTTTGTAATAGTTCTTTTTGGTTAATGAAATAGAATTTTTCAAAGTGTGAAACTCTATCCCTCCAGCAAGAAAAATTTTATTTTTCTCTGTGTCAAGAGGAGAGCATTATTCTCTCCATATTGTTCTGGAATTCTTAGAAATTCCAACATGGTATCAGAGCTAGTCCAGGCTCTTTGAATGTGTCAAAGAAGTTGAAGGAAGGATTTCTTGTTGCAGCAGCTTCTCCAGCAGAGTGAAGACTCAGTCAAAAGAATCCAAGGTATTTCTCAAGACAGTTTTATTTGTGTTACTGTTTGCTGAATAGTCAGTTTATTTTAAATACACAGTCAAGTGTTTTGAAGCATATTTAGAGTGCAAGAATGGCTGGAGCCAGCACTAGCATGAGTATAGGTAATACTCAGCTCCCACAATTTAATGGGAAAAACTATGACTACTGGGCAATAACTATGAGAGCCCTATTTTCTTCCCAAGACTTGTGGGAACTTGTTGAGGATCGCTTTGATGAGCCAACAGATAAAAATGAGTTTGAGGATTTAGCTTAGGCAGAGAAGGAACTGTTGAAGAGCATTAAGAAGAAGGATAATAGAGCCCTCTACTTTTTGTATCAAGCAGTGCATGAGAGTGTGTTTCCAAGGATAGCAACAACTAAGAGATCCAAAGAAGCACGGAAAACTCTCAAGACAGCCTATCAAGGCATGGAGAAAGTGAAGACAAAAAAACTACAATTGCTGAGGAGAGATTTTGAGACTCTCTGCATGAAGGAGTCGGATAACATTGACTCATTCTTCACACATGCGATTGGAATGGTCACATAGATAAGGTCTCATGGAGAGATTCTTGAATAAAGGAGGATTGTGGAGAAACTATTGAGGAGTATACCCTCAAGGTTTGATGTGATTGTCACCACCATAGAAGAGACAAAGGATCTCACAAAATTTTCAGTTGATAAGCTACATGCATCACTGATGACACATGAGTAGAGATTGGGTAGAAATGAAAACTCATCTCTAGATCATGCCTTTAAGACCCAAATGTCCTTTGAAAGAGGAAGAGGTCAAGGTAGAGGAAACAAGAGAGGAAGAGGTAGAAGCCAAAACAGAGGTGGAAGAAACAGTCCAGCAAATGCTCAAGGAAGGGGCAACAATCCAAATCAGAACCAAGGCCAAGGTAGCAGCTAGCAAAGTGGTCAAAAACATGCTCAAGGACAAAGGTATGATAAATCCAATGTCCAATGTCATTATTGTAAAAAATATGGGAATTATGCAAATGAATGTAGGAAGAAGCAGCATGATATGGATAATAGAACAAATGCAAATTTCACTAGAGAAAATATCAGCCAAGATAAATTGTTTTTAGCTTGTAATATGGCTGAGGAAAAGAGTGAAGATCTATGGTTTCTAAAATCTGGTTGCAGTAACCATATGATAGGAAACATAGCCATGTTTTCTATGTTAGATGAGAGTGTGAAGTCACAAGTCACATTAGGGAGAGATAGTAAAGTTTCTGTTATGGGAAAAGGAGAAGTAATTGTCTTAACAAGGAAAGGAGAAAAGAAATCCATAGCAGATGTTTATTATGTTCTTGGAATGAAATGTAACCTCTTAAGTATTGGACAGCTTGTTCAAAAGGGGTAAAATGTTTTCTCTGAGGATGATGTTTGCACCATCATGGATAAAACACCCAGTAAACAATGTATTGCTAAAGTGAAGATGACAAGGAACAAGATGTTCCCTCTCAGGATGAGAGAAGATTTGAAAAATGGAGAAGAGATAGTAGCAGTGACACAAGAGGCTTTCCAAAGCGAACCAAAAGATGAAAATTGGTTGTGGCACTTGAGATTTGGACATCTTAACTTTGGAGGTATTAACTTGTTGAATAGAAAAGGAATGGTAAGAGGTTTACCATTGATAGAGAAACTGGACAGCCTTTGTGAAGGTTGTATCTTGGGTAAACAACACAGAGAAAGTTTTCCATCCGGGAAAAGCATAAGGGAAAAACCACCCTTAGAGATTTTCCACTCAGATTTATGTGGACCGATGAAAACTCCATCACTTGCAAGCAGCCACTAGATGTTAACATTTATTGATGATTTTACTATAAAAACTTGGGTTTACTTTTTGAAAAACAAAATTGAAGTGTTTGAAAGATTCTGCAATTTCAAAGCACTTGTGGAGAACCAAATTGGGCTGCACAGCAAAGTTCTAAGAAATGATAGAGGAGGTGAATATATTTCCAAATAATTTCTACGTTTTTGTAGAGAAAATGGAATTCATAAGTAGTTTACAACTAGGTACACTCTACAACAAAATGGGGTTGCCGAAAGGAAGAATAGAACAATCATAGATATGGTAAGGAGTATGTTAAAGGCAAAGCATTTTCCTAATGATTATTGGGCTAAAGTTGTACATTGTGCAACATACATTTTGAATACATGCGCAACAAAATCAGTCATGAACAAAGTTCCTGAAGAAGCATGGAGTGGGACAAAGCAAGGAGTCACCCACATGAAAGTTTTTGGTTGTGTGGCTTATGCACACATACCAGATCAGCTAAGGAAGAAGTTGGACAGCAAGGGGGAGAAATGTATTTTCATTAGATACAATGAGGAATCCAAAGCTTACAAACTGAATAATCCATCCACCAAGAATTTTATTGTGAGCAGAGATGTTCAGTTTATTGAAGAGGAAGCTTGGGATGGAAGCATAGAGAAAACAGTGAATGTTAAACACTGTTTATCTCATGATGAAAATGATGATGATTTCGCTGAAATACAACCCCAAACAGTAGCACCAACACAAGGACAACAAAGCACACCCTTGAGGAGAAATGAAAGTGCTTCTCCAAGCACACCACAAGGAGGAAATTCAAGTGCTTCTTCAAGCACTTGTGCACCTAATGAAAGAGGAACAAAGTTCAGAAATTTAAATGACATTTATGAGCAAGAGGCAGCAAATGAAGGTATGAACTCTTTGTTTGCTTTATATTGTCATGTTGATGATCCTATCCACTTTGAGGAAGCTATTAAAGATAGGAAATTGATAGAAGATATGGATGAGGAAATTAATGCCATAGAAATAAACAAGACATGGGATTTGGTTGAACTACCAAAAGGTAAAGATGTCATTGGAGTTAAATGGGTCTACAAGACCAAGAGTAATGCTAAAGGAAAAATATAAAGACACAAGGGCAGACTTGTTGTCAAAGGGTATAAGCAACAACATGGGAGAGACTATGAGGAAAATTTCACACCGATTGGTAGAATGGAAACCGTGAGAGTAGTGTTGTCCATAGCAGCACAAAACAAGTGGAAATTTTACCAAATGGACGTGAAGTCAGCATTCCTAAATGGAGTGTTAATGGAAGAGGTTTATATAGAACAACCTCTAGGCTATGAAAAGAAAGGCCAAGAACAAAAAGTGTGCAAATTGAAGAAAGCTCTTTATGGGCTAAAGCAAGTGCCAAGAGCATGGTACAGTAGGATAGATTTCTATCTACTGGAAAATGGATTTGAAAGTGTGAGGGAGAACCCACCCTCTACATCAAAGAAAAGGATGGTAAAATGCTGATTGTTGTGTTATATGTTGATGATGTAATTTTCACAGGTAATGATGATTACCTTATTGAAAATTTTAAAACAATCATGAAAGATGAATTTGAAATGACTAATATGGGTTTGTTGAGGTACTTCTTAGGAATAGAAGTAGAGAAAAATGAAAATGGGATTTTTATCTCACAAGAAAAATATGGTATTGAGGTTTTGGAAAGATTTAATATGCAGGAGAGAAAAGCAGCAATAACACCCACAGTGATGGGGTTAAAACTCAGCAGAGCGGACAGCAACAAGGATTTTGATCCTAGTTTGTACAAGAGCATAGTTGGCAGCCTCATGTATTTGACTGCAACTAGGCCTAATATAATGCATGTTGTTAGTTTTGATTTCCAGATTCATGGAGAGGCCAAAAGAAGCACATTGGTAGGCAAAAAAAATAATTCTGAGGTATGTTAAAGGTACTAAAAGGTTTGGTATTTTATATACCGATTCAGAATGTTCAGATTTAATTGGATACACTGACAGTGATTGGGCTGGAAGTGTAGATGACTAGAAAAGCACATCTAGTTATGTTTTTCACATGGGTTCAGGAGCCATTTCATGGGCTTCTAAGAAACAGCCTATTGTAGCGTTGTCTACAGCAGAGGAAGAATATGTGGAAGCTACAACAGTAGCATGTCAAGCAATGTGAATGAGAAGGATGCTAAGAAGTTTCTGCCAAGAGCAGGTAAAAGGTACAATAATTTTTTGTGACAATAGCTCAGCTGTTGCATTATCCAAAAATTATGTGTTTCACAAGAGAATGAAACACATTAACACCAAAATTCACTACATTAGGGAATTGGTAAACAATGGAGAAATTGTTTTGGAACACTACAGAACTGAGGAGATGTTTACAAAAATTCTGACCAAGCCATTGGGGCAGAAGAGTTTTTAATTTTTAAGAAAATGTCTGGGTATGACTAATAACCCAGTAGTTGAAATTAAGGGGGAGTGTTGAAATGTTACTTTCAACTTCTTAGCCCACAAGCAGCCGCTTTCTAAATTGATCTCTGAAATTTTACTGACATTAGCCTCTTTCCATTTTTCTTTCTCCAAGTTTTTTATACTCAACTGCTTGCTATTATGTCTGAGGAGTCAAATTTGATTTCGAGAACAGGGTACATAGTTCTCTGTTTGGGAAACAGAGGTTTCTGCACCAGTCTCTGTATTCAGAAAAACAGAGTACTTTTGATATACAACAGAGGTTTTGTTTTGATTGAACGAGGGAGGATTTGTTTCATTTAATAGCAAGAGCACA
Source organism: Pinus albicaulis (assembly GCA_034641835.2). Taxonomy (NCBI): domain Eukaryota; kingdom Viridiplantae; phylum Streptophyta; class Pinopsida; order Pinales; family Pinaceae; genus Pinus; species Pinus albicaulis. The sequence continues at coordinate 209,616 of JAXQQM020071191.1, read as the reverse complement.
AAGAACGTGGTCCCACAATCCACGTGGTGAAATGTGATTGCATCGCGTTTTATTTTGAAGACGGGCCGAGAGTTCATTTCCAAACCCGAAATGTTTATGAGGCGAAATGGATAAAGAGTTTTTGCGTCACAGTTTGCCACCATACACGAGCCCAAAATCCAGATGCGATATGGATTATAGGATGGATTTAATTCTCGTCGCGCGCACAAAAAATCTTATGACGTCAGCCAGATTGGAACGCGATTTGTCATTGCATTTCGGTTTAATGATTGTTGAAGTCTGAGGTATAGTTTTGTTTAAGGTTTAATGTTTTGTTATATCGCGCAACTTATGTTTTATTTAAGTTTTATATGTTTTAATTATATACATATGTTATATAAACATATGCGCGGTATTGTAAAGTGTGGGCCTTGACAGTATTTTAAATAGGTTTTATATTTGTTTTATGTTTTTGTTTTAATATATGTTGCGGCATATAAAAATAAAAAGGTAGTGTTATGTATCTTATTATTGTATTGCACAACAGTGCACATTATAACACACAACAGTGTTATATTTTTGGAATAGACAGTGTATATGTTTTACACAGCAGTGTAGCGTTTTGAAGAGACAGAGTGTATTTTTTATGTGTGAGACAGAGAAGAGTTTTCTGGCACTGTGTCTTGTAACAGTCCAGCTTTTTAAATCCCTCTATGTGAGGAAGTTTGTAATAGTTCTTTTTGGTTAATGAAATAGAATTTTTCAAAGTGTGAAACTCTATCCCTCGAGCAAGAAAAATTTTATTTTTCTCTGTGTTAAGAGGAGAGCATTATTCTCTCCATATTGTTCTGGAATTCTCATAAATTCCAACAAGCTCTTTAAATTTGGAGCACTAGAGTAACCCCATTGGGTCAATTAACAGTTACATTAAGTGGTATTTTTGCAACCATGGATAGCTATTCGGTCAATAATGGTTCCACACAAGTCTTACACCCGAGATTAAATAATTATGAGAGATATTTGACGAAAAGGATGACCATCACGAAGATCATATCTATTCAATTTAACGCCATTCATTGGTGATCGTTAATGTATGTCTTGATGTTTGTATGTTATTTTACTTATAACCCAACCAATAATTTAATTATTACTGCAAATGAAAATGATTTTCATAAAGAGTACAATGACACAGGATGAAAGTAGCAATATTATTGCATTGAATTTCCGAAATTCATATAAGAAGATACAACAAAAAATATTCAACATTGAAGAAGTGAAGAGTTCAAACAGTCCAATCCCACATAAAGATGGTAAATTACATCATAATTACGTTGAATAACCTCTAAGGCTCAAGATATGAACCAAATCAGTAGTTTTCATTATGCTCATTCATTAAAATATATATATATATATATATATAGTTTACACCAAAAAGTACTAACCACAGGTTGATGGTCTGAAATCATGTAATAATAAATAAATACAGAATTATTATGTACTTGTCCAAAAAAATAAATGAAGACCATCGACTTATAATAAACTATATGAGCAAGTGTTGTATTCACTACTTTGGAGTGCAAAAATTTGGTGCAGACTGCACTAGTGAGCAGTGGCTTTTATTCCGAATAGATATGCACCTATAATATTTAGAAAAATGTATACAGGTTATGGTTTGTTTAGTGTTTATAGAGATTCAGGAGATAAGAAGAAAATTCTTGCTACTAGTAAGTTAAAAATAAAACAGGAAACGGTTAACTCAGAAATAAAACAGGAAACGGTTAACTCAGAGTCTTAGAACCGAAGCCCCACTATACCTATGATATAACTGTACCTATGATATAAACGGACATAATGGTCCAGACATTTCATTTCAAATCAAAAGGAAAGTAAATTCAATGCCAATAACTAAAAAAAATGAAAAACTGGTTGTAGACAGTAAATAAGATAACAAAGATAAATATCAGGGTTTGCATGTGTAGTAACCCTCGGAACCCAAACATCCAACATAAAGAATGTATTAAAAATAATCTAGCCTAGAATAGGCATGTCCAATAAAGACAGAAACCCACTAAATAAGCTAGCCTATTTCGACAGTAAATAAAAGCTATTGAAAATAATCTGGAAACACAAAATATACATGTAAACAGAAAAACTAGGAAGATGTTCTTTGTTATTCCTTAAATATGCCAAAGAGAACAAGCCAAAACAAAGAACATATTTGTAACAATAATTGCGAGACAATATTTAATCAAAACACTGATACAAATGCATGAATTATGGTAGCTTTCAGTATCTGAATTGAAATATAAATTAAGTTACTGAAATTCTATGGATAAAACCCTTATCACCAACCTGTTATTACATAGTAGAAGTAGGAACAAAACGGTCATTCAAGTTTGTAATACAAAATATCAAATGTATACCGGAGGAGGGAAAAAGCCGAACTTTCAAACTGAATATAACATGGTGACATGTGGCCATGAAATTTAAACTTGAATTCACGTGGCTATGAGAGCCCTTGAGGCTGGAGCCGAGTTCTCTATGACAGAGAACCTAGCCAATCCTATAACAAGAAGAGAATACCTGAAGGGGGAAAGATAAAACATGTCAGAGAAGCTTGAAGAATGGAGAATTCCAAAAGAGTCTCTCTCAATGCCGAGACAGGGCAAGTACGTGCATAGAAAAACAAGGTAAGTAATTCATTTCACTATACATCCTGACAATTTTTGTAACAAAGAAACGCATCAATAAGAAAGGGCAGACTAAAGGTATAGCTATTATTTTACCTGTGCGTAGCGCTGCTGCAAGTTTGAAGTTGAACTCTATGGGAAAAGCCATGGAAGAGAGTCAAATTCCACAACCCCAAAATCGAAAATAACAGAAATAGAAGGAAAACAAACAACCTACCTGGTAACTTGATGAGGAACCTCTGCAGGGAAGTCGAAGACGGTCGTCTGCAAGAAAATGACTAGTCGTGGCAGAGCAGAAAAGAAAATTCCTTAGGGAAAATTCATAAACTTGTATAGTGAACGATCTGTAAGCACATAGATATAGAGCAGACCTCTAGCCAGTGAAATCAAAACATAGATGAGCAAACCGTGGAAACCAAATAGATGTTCCTCGCCAAAAATAAAAGGATGAGACTCTGCATTATGGGATTACCTGTCTTCCGTGGAGCCAAGAAAGGCCAGACGAAGCTGAGGCAGAAATGGTAGACGAAGTCGAGGCGGAGTGCCAGATAGAGCCCAAGCGTAGTTACAAAGCAGCGCGGTGGAGGGTGGCAAACGAATGAAGAAAACCGGTTAGAGTTTGGGGTAGACTATACCCTAAACCGGTACTCGGACAAGGATCCATTATTGATTCAAACCCTTGCAATCGGATGACCGGTACTCGGACAAGGATCCATTATTGATTCAAACCCTTGCAATCGGATGGCTCAAATTTATCACAACTATCAACTAATGGGCTATGAAATAATTTCAATCTAGTTTAACATAACATCCCAATCAATGTAATGTCCTTGTCACAAGCATGCTACAGATGTTACGTACCAAGCCTGTTAAATGAATCACACTTGAATGGTATGCCAAGAGTCATACCTAGTTATATATATTGACAAGTCACGACCTCGGGACTTGCAACCCTTTCGCGAGCATATGTTACAAAACAATGAATATTAAATGTATGAGCGTATAAGAGTAAGGACGGACAAATTTGCTATGATAACCTTAAGGTAAATGTATGGATAATGTAAAAGTAAATGTTGAATAATGTAAATATAATTGAGATGATAACATTAAAGTAATTGTTGAGTAATGTAAATGTATTTACAATGATAATAGTAAGATAAATGTTGATAATTTTTTCTTAATGGTATGTTGATCTAAGTTACATTGGCTATTTATAAGAAATAATTATACGAATTATAAGTCTTTTTAAACCTAAGAAGTATAGGTGTATTTATGTCATCTATATATAATGCATTAGGGTGGTAGTTATTTTTTTATATAATTAAAATTACTATAAAATTAAATTAAATTAAATATTCAAATTCATATTATAATAATTTATTTAAATAATTAATTACTAAATTATGAGTTTTGAAAATTTTAAATTTATATTAATAATTTTTTTATAAAATGTAATAATTATTGATAATAATCTTAAGTTGTTTTGAATGTAATAATAACATTCATAAAATAATAATAGCATTAGTGTTATGTCAAGAGACAACCAAAAAAACTTGTTAATTCTCTAATCCATAATAAAAAATCAAATACTGTGTTTGTACAAGAGATTATGTGTATGTTAATTCCTATGAAAAGTTTTACAACTACTATACACTGATTAATATATTATAACCTCTATTGTAATATTTGATCTAGTTTATTGGGTCAATAATGTCGTCATAGTATATACATACTTTAATATTGTCCTTAATGATTGTGGTAGGATAATAATGTTTGCAAGTTATAATTACGTGAAAATTATCTTAGAGTGAAGAGTAAGGGTATGTATAATGAGCAGCTACTAATTAAAACTTATAATTACATGTGAAAATTATCTTAGAGTGAAGAGCGAGGGAATGCATAATGAGCAGCGAGTAATTAAAAACTTATAATTACATGTGAAAATTATCTTAGAGTGAAGAGCAGGGAATGTATAATGAGGAGCGAGTAATTTAAAACTTATAGTTACAGTTAGTTGAACTGCATACAAGCTGAGTATTTTGCTTTATTGATCCCGAATATACCAGTAATTTAACTCAAAATTTCCGAAAAATCATTTACTTAATGAACTATTGGTTGATCTCAATCAGTTGCCATAGCAAGACATGGCGAATGTGTTTCAATTCTGTTGTAAGCCATTACTACCAGACTTATCCAATCTGACTCCAATATTTAAATGATGTATACAAGACTTTAACAGACAAAATATATGGTCATCACATAATAATGGGGTTTGGAGTTGGAGGTCGGTAGCATAACAGGGAAATGGATTCTTTCGGATAACTCGGCTGCCATCGCCACAAATACAGTGCTATTAATTAATATATAAAAACTCTAGAATTTTGCAAAGTTGATGAAACATATAATATGAATGAGGACCTTCCAACAGTGTTTGGGAGGTGAATTCGAGGTTGAATGTGAAAACGATGGTTGATTGAGAAGAGAAGTCAGGAATTTTTAATTTCCTCAGTAAGGATTTTGATAAGAAGCCCAAATTTGAAGACCTATAATATTTTTCCATTTCTACTACCAAAATTGTTTTCGTAATCATTTTGGTTTTTTTCTTTTTAGTATACTAATTGAATTGAAGTGATGTTGTCAATGATGAAGCAGACTGGAATCGTTAATAATTACTACTTTATTAACTACTATTAGCTTCCAGCTACATATTGACTCAACATCCACTTTGGGTTCCCTTGCAAAATTCGCTCCTCGTCAGTTTTCGGGCAAAGTGACATCTCTTTAAATTTGGAGCACTAGCGTAACCCCATTGGGTCAATTAATAGTTACATTTAGGGTTAGTTTTGCAACCATGGACAGCTATTCGGTCAATAATGGTTCCACACAAGTCTTACAGCGAGAGTAAATAATTACGAGAGACATTTCAGGAATAGGACGACCATCACGAAGATCATATCTATTGAAGTTAACACCATTCACTGGTGATCATTAATGTATGTCTTGATGTTTGTATGTTCTTTTAGTTATAACCCAACCAATAATTTAATTATTCCTGCAAATAAAAATGTATTTCATAAAGAGTACAATGGCACAGGATGACAATAGCAAAATTATTGCATTGAATTTCCGAATTTCATATAAGAAGATACAACAAAAAATATTCAACATTGAAGAAGTGAAGAGTTCAAACAGTCCGATCCGACATAAAGATGGTAAATTACATCATAATTACGCGGAATAACCTCCAAGGCTCGAGATATGAACCAAATCAGTAGTTTTCATTGGGGTCATTCATATATATATATATATAGTTTACACCAAAAACTAGTACTAACCACAGGTTGATGGTCTGAAATCATGTAATAATAAATAAATACAGAATTATTATGTACTTGTCCAAAAAATAAATGAAGACCATCGACTTATAATAAACTATATGAGCAAGTGTTGTATTCACTACTTTGGAGTGCAGAAATTTGGTGCAGACTGCACTAGTGAGCAGTGGCGTTTATTCCGAATTCGAACGGATCTCCTTACCGGAGTTATCTTTAGTTCCATTTTTGGAGATCCCTGATCAAAACAAAAAATTATAATTATCAAATTAATTACGGCCGGAATGAGAAAATTATATGATATACCGCAACTGAAAAGTATAACAACATACCTCTTTACGGAATGAGATATCTACGTAGTCGATGAAACTCCCCAGCTTTGGAGATTCTATGGATTCCGGGCATTTCTTACGGCGGTGTATATATAATATCATGGATTCAGTGCATTTCTTATTTCTTAATTTGTATTGAAAATATTGCATCAACAACAACATCAATACTAACACCGACATTGCCACAAGTAACAGACATACCCAAGTCAGCCACGAGAATTCATGTGGTTGTAGTTGAAAGATACGGTAAGAGGAAGAGATCTGTGATATTTTCTTCTGGCCGTGCTCCTGATCATCTAGAGAAATTGGAGAAATAGAATTGGTGTATTCCTGATCAATATGGTCGTTGGCATTATTCATTGTTTCTTGATCTTCAATGCTTTGAAATATGTACGGTGTATTTTTTCTTTTGGAAAAACAACCATCATCCCTTTGAGTCTCTTCGTTCATACCCTCTTGATCTCTTGGGTAAGTATCCATGGTGCCAGCAAAATTGTTGAGATGAGCTTTGAAATTAGTTGGCAGCTTTTCAATTGTATAGTTTTCAGCCCTTGAATTTGGGAACTTCTCTAAAACCCTCTTTGAAAATAAAGATTCGCATGAGAATCTTGCAACTTCCGCTGCAGCATTCATCATGCTACAGGCGAAGCTGAGATCCATATTTAAAATTTTGAAAGCAGCCACCAATCTAGAGTTTATAAAGCTCCTCACACTTTGATAACGATCCATCTTCAAACATATTGCAGCTCTAACATATCGCAAATATTGAAATCCAGAGCCAAAGAGAAAAAGTCCCAAGTCAGAAATTTTAGTGAGACTTACCCTAGATAATTCTTTGATTCCATCAACCTCAAACATGGACTTCATAGAAGCCATTGAAGGCTTTGGAAACATGGACTTCACAGAAGCCATTGATGGCTTTAGAAACAATGTTAGGTACTCTTCCTTGCAATTCCCAGGAATACTACATGTGGCGCTGACACTCATTACAGCAAATACAAAAACGCACAAGGCCAAGAGTACTGTGATCACTATCCAAATGCTGGACGTGGGTTTCCTGACTTGCTCTTCCGAACGATCGCCCTTGCGTTTTCTGACCCGTTTTTCTGACTTGCCTCCCATATCGCCCTTCTCCTCCTGTTCGTTCGATCAGATAGCTTCAAAAGATTGATTGCAGACAATGAATACAGATCGCTTCTTCGAAAATTGCAGTGGTGACAGAGAGAACACAGATCGCTTAGAAAATAAAATTGCAGTGGTAACAGATAAAAACAAAATGATAACAATTTGCGATGAGGCTATGGCAATATCCAATACACTTGTAAACGTTGAAACTAAACTGAACGTTGACCACCAATTCTTATTTGACCGTTGGAGAAAACTTTGGTGGGGTTTCGTGTTAATAGGTAAGGAATTTATATTTTTTATTATACATATAATTTTAATTTTAATTTTTAATAATATTTTGATCAATTCGTTAATATTTCTTAATTTTATAATATTTATTAATATGTTAAAGTTAAAAATATTTTAAAAAAAATATTATTTAAGTGTTATAACATAAATTTTAGAATATTGCTGTAACATATTTCTTTCTTATTTATTAGAGAATATCATGTTTTAAATGTTATATTATTTATTTATTTATTTTATAACGATATTTGACATTAATTTTTAACATTTATAATCTTAATATTTTTTACTTTTATAGTATTTATAATTGGTTAAGTAATAAAAAATTCTAAAAACATTCTTATTTATATTTTAAATTTTAAAATATTGTTTTATAAGTATATATTTTTTTATTTATTACACAATAAAGGTATAAAATTAAGGTATTATAAGGAGGTCATCAATCTCACCTTAGAAGATCAAAAGTAAATTAATATGGCCAAGATTAGAACAGACTCTCATGGATGGAAAGGATCTGCCATTTGTGTGAGAATATGAACATCGAGGATGAAAATCGCTTCCTCTTAGAGTGCTCGGCTTACAACCACATTAGAGCTCAATTTCATAATCTTTGTTGCAATACTCACTTTCCTAGCCTTTTAAGATGTCAAAATTATAGTGAGCTCGGGAGGCTTCTCTCCAAGATTTTTGAGCATAAGAATAAAATCTTAAATCAAATTAAATAACTCTTTTCTTTAGGTCCGATAGTAGACATTAACCATCATCATCATCAATATGATGTTTTAAATATTTTATTATTATTTTATTTAATTTTTAATATATATATAATTTTATAGTATTTATGAGGGTTTAAAATTTTAAAACTTGTAACTCAAATTTTATAATATTTTTTTTTGTAAATGGTAGGACCTCGCTATTTTCTATTTATAGATGTAGGCGGAGTTACAAAATATAAAATCAGAGTACGTGGCCTCAACACCTTGTAGGAAACCAGTGCGGTGGCCACTGGCTTCGATGTGAAACCAAAGCTGAAATTGTTTCATCAGATCTTTAAACGCATGAGTTATCTGTCTATAAAATATACATCTTTGATAAAATAAAAGTTCATACAAAGCGATAATTTGCATTAGAAAAGCATGATAAAACAAACCACTAGCCATCAAATGAAAAAGCTGGAGAGTTTGGGTCTTTCACAGTGGACGAGGGCATATCCAACTTGTTGTAGCGATTCAAGTTGCTTCTCCTCTGACCTACCGTCGTCAAATGCGCTGTCTACAGATAAGTTGCACAATACTGAGTGATCTTGATATTTTTTAGCTGGTTCTACATGTCCTGAAGCAATTCCAGAAGGCAAGGTTCAATCTTAGTTTCATCGGTCCTAGCTTGGACAGGAGGAAAACTCATTATAGCCTTGGCTATAAGGAATTTTACTATCGAATACGTATGTACAGCCTGCTGGAATAAAGTGAGACGACCTCGGGTATTTCCAGGGTCAGTTATGAAGTCTAGGATCTCAGCTTCCACTTCATTATCTTCAGGGTCAGTCTGAATGTCTCGTTCCCAACTACGAATTTCCTGGCGAACAGTGGATGAATTCCCGGTGACATAATTTGCAGCGAGGTTCTCAAGGGTCTCTTGATTAGATTTTTGACCACGCTTCTTAAGAGAAGGCTGTGGCAGGGCCTACTGTTTACCTTTAGCAGACTGAGAATGACGCTTCCCCATGGTGGAAAGAAGCCTATTTAGCAACAAAGACATGCAGGAGAAAACGACAAGGAGATGAGTAACAACATATACAGAACCAATGATGGTATGTACGCCTTGAACGAGAGGAGAACTAACCACCAAACCACGGGACCCATTTCCATAGCGAACGGAGAGGACCACGAACCAGAGGACCCATTTCCATAAACAAAAACCCAGATCTAAAATGGGCCAGAAGAAATATAACTAAACAGTGCGCATGAAAAAGAAAGTATCCAAGCCCCTAGAATAAGAAAGAGATGGGCTAATAACAGAGGGCAAGAAAGGAACATGAAACATTTGAAACATCACTGCATCCCAGCTATCAATAATTAACAAAGAGTCCCGACATAATATCCCTGTGAGATGAGAGATAACGAAACCAAACTAGACCCATGCACAAGACAACAATAGACTAGCGATACTAGGACCCCGAAAACTTGCATTGTAACTAACTGTAAGCGACAGAAAAGACCCAAAGCAAAAACTTCCCAATATGTCCCGGTGATCATGAAAAAGGCACTACCTACAAGCCCTAACCTGGCATCTTCCCCTGTAAATAGCAACGAAGCCTACCCCCCGACACCGAGAGCCCCACAAATAGCCATTAGATTTCAAGCCGGTCAACTACAGAGTCCAAGAGCTAACAAGAACAACTCGAAAAAATGAACAAGGATCCCAAAAGCAAGGATCAACAGGACTCAACATTGGAGGAACCGGGTGACAATCCATCCAAAACTGCCAGAGAACCATAATATGAGACAGAACTACCATACCCTTACAGACATCAATAGCAACAATACTCAGACAGACAAATACGTACCCCAACAGAATCACTTGCCTGCTTGAGAGTGCTGCCAATAGTCTTCGGTGCTGCCTCCATGTCTGCACTGCGAAAGATCTTTGCATGGCAAAATGCCGTAGACACTCTAAATTGAAAACCTTCCCTTGCCTTTCTGAAATCCCAGGCTGACAAGCATGCGAAAAAATAACTCTCCAGTCCATCATCCAGCACCTGCATAATGCGATGGCCTGCTCCATAATATGGTATAATGACTGGGCCTGAGTACCGCCGCTAACTGTCAATGCCATTTAAGACGCCGGTACCAAGTGTCCACCCCGATCGGGGGAACTCAAATGCAATCGAATATTGTCCTAACCTTTATTATAAATAATATGTTTTAAATATTTTATTATGAGGAATTTTGGTTTTGTCATCGCTGAAATGTTTATAGGAAATCTTTAGTGAAAATCACATAAAACAAATTTTTGTCTACGCCTTTCGAACCAGCGAGTGTGGTTTATAATATACATTAAATGTAATAAATGAATATTTAGATGTAGATGTATTATTAAATTCTTATTTAATAAGTTTATAATTGATCTTTTTTCTTATTGCTAATGTTTTTCATTTTTAATTAATTTTATGTTTAATGTTTTTGTTTTTAACAAATATAAAAATATATAGGTGAGAAAATTATAGTAAAATATTTTTTATAAATTAATGTTAAAATAAAATTATAAATTAATTTTATGAAAGAATCTAAAAACCTATAACTTATCAATCAATTTAATAATTTATTAATTATTAATAATTAAATCATTATTATTTATATAAAAATTATTAATAATTAAATCATTTTTATCTATATAAAAATTATTAATAATGAAATCATTTTTATTTATATAACTATTATTAATAATTAAATCATTATTATTTATATGAATATTATTTATAATTAAATCATTATTATTTATATAAAAAAACAAGAAAAAAAACTATGTAATGAATTCATCTTCGTTTTATAAGAAATTATGGTTACTTTTGCAAGAACGCTTAATATGTAATGTAATAGGAGTACAATTTTAAAACAAATTAAATAATTTTTTTTAGATTAGATAGACCAAAGTTTGCTCTCAGTGGACTTTAACCACCATCAACAACTTCTAGGCACTATAAGATGGCCAAACCACCACATTTTTAAAAATTAGTTTTAACTATAAATCCTTTCAATATATATATATATATATATAATTTTTTTAATAAAATTGATATATTTTTATTTCTTAACACTAATTTATAAAAATAATTAAATATATATGTTATTTAAATTTTAAAATATATAACCTAAATTTTATTTATAATATTGTCCTAATACATTTATTTATTATTACTTTTTATATATGAGAGAAGTAATGAAACTAATATTTGCAAATGTATCACAAAACTCTTATTTAATAACTTTATCATTAATGTTTTATTCTATTTATTTTATTAATATATTTTTTTATTCAAGATATTCTACATCTTTAACAAAATTTATGTTTATATATATATATATATATATAACAAATTTCTATAAATTAATCTTGAAGTGACATAAAAAATTAATTTTATGAAATTAAATTATAATGGGAATAGAATATGTACATATTTTAAGATCTTAATATATGTCAACATAATAAATATAAATATAATTAGAAAATGTGAAACAAAAAGAATAGTTTTTTTTTTCCAATTATACGTATCTATATACAGACTCTATATATGTGTATTTTATACCAAAATAATGTTAAAATAGAGACATTGAGATGTATTCAAAAAGGTGGACATTTTGATGTACATTTGCGACCCAAGCCGCTAGGTATGTCATTTTGAACCTACATTTGAGGCAACCAAATAACTAGACATGTATGTTAAAGTTTTCACTTCCACAAAAAAAACAAAAGATGGAATTTGAATATATTTGAGAGCAAGCCCACAATCTACAGTGCATGCGCATTCCTAGAATATACACACACATTGTTTTGAATCAACATTCACTTGTTAGGTCTAACAAGAATATGCTAAACAAATCTTATAGGCTTATAGGGCCATCAACAAAATTTTGACCCATCATAAAGGACCTTTCAAGGGTATCCTCAATCTCTAAATGAGATAGTTATTATTATTATTATCCAATTTTAAGGTCAGAGCCAAGCCAAACACCAAATTGGTGTATGAGACCCCCTTATTTGTGGGACAAGAGACCCACCTCCACAGATTGGTGTATGAGACCCTCTTGTTTGCCAAACAATGGACCCACCTCCTCACAACGATTTGACTCCTAAGTCTACGAATGCATACATACTTTACCCCCGTCTCGTTTTGAACGTGTGACCTCTGAGGACGAAGCACATGCTCTTAACCATTAGGCCCACTCAAGATGTATATAGTCATCATTATGAGTTTTGGAACATTGAATATGAGCCTTTGGATATTTTATATACCCAAGGGAATACAGCCAAGTGTTAGGCCCTAAAGGAATCAAACTGGCTTCTATGGCTAAGAATGACACTTTGAACCACCAAAAATAACCTAATGAGTGCATCATTTTCCTCTAATTAGGGTGCCACTAGCCTTTTTTAGCATTGGGTGTTGGTATTATGGCCTTGGAAATGGCCAGTGGAGGAAACATGAATGTTGGGTTGTAGATGAAGCTTCTAGCCATATAGGTCCATGCAAGATTCCTTGAACAATCACACATTGCCTCTTGATGGAATCATTTTCCTATTGTTGTGGATGTTTTTTTTTTTTAGACAGGGAACTAAGCAACCTCTCCGGGTATATGCAACAGCCCGCAAGCCACATATACTAGTAACTCATGACTTCGTAAGGACCGAGGCGTCCAGAGACCATGGTTAGATCCCAAACTCCAATGGGACATCTATCCCTCTAGCTTGGTCATGACGGGCCATTGACAACCCTACCCCCCGCCGATTTTGAACCTGTGACCTCCCAAGAGAAATCACAAGTTCTTAACCATTGAGCCCACTCAAGTTGCCTTATTGTTGTGGATGTCATTGGAAATAGGTGGCCTTGAGTAGTAGATATGTCTCATAAGCCATGAAAAAATCCTTAGGGCATAACACAATACCTATGCATGGTTTGCCTCTGAGAAACATGTTAGTTCCCTCACAATTCTTTTATCATTAGGTATTGTTTTGAAGGCCTTGCTATGACTAAGGCAAGAAACCCAAGCCTTAGTTGAAGTAAGCCTCTATCCCCAACTCTATCAACTCCTTTTACCCTACCCTTTCCTACATCATCATATACCCTTGAGGAATTAATTACCTCTTCCATTAGGCCCTTGGCTCTACCCTAACCACCTTTGTTCCATTTCCATAGCCCCCTCCCCCCTCCCTCGGGTAACACATCACATTCACCCAAAAAAAACTATTCCTTAGGGCCCTATTTGATCTGTAAATTTTCAAATACATTCCATTGGATTAGTTTTTCACAAGATATCTAATAAAATTTGTAAAATCTATAGTATGTTATGTTAATTTTCCTTTATTTGTTAGATTTATTTTCTTCTTTAAATTAATAAATTATTTAAAATGTGAGAAATATAGAATAGAAACAAATACACACATCATCTATAATAGACACAATTTTTTCCTTGAAAAATTATTATGGGAGAAATCCCATCTATAAGGTGAGGCTACTCTATTGTCTTTTCTATCATGGTACATAAATATGCAACTACAAAGGAAGAGGTACTCTCTATGGATTTTCTTGATATTTATGACCTATGGGGATAACCCCCTCTATTATTTTCTCTAAATTCCCACTCCCATTTTCTCTACTCAACTATGGGAAAACATACAAAAACATAGAATAGAACCCCTACTCCTCCTAGTGGTCTAGTATTTAACATAACCTAATAGCCAACGAGGTGCAAGGCTTGATTCCCTGAAAGCTCAACTTGAGTTACAAGAATTAGATAAATTTTGAGGTAAAAAATGGACCTCAAAACAAAAATGTACAACAAAAATCATATTTATAAGAACCAAAATGATTCAATATAATTATGTCAACCATGGGGGATGATTCACCATTTTTGGAGAGAAAAGGTAAAAAGATAAAAATAAATAAAAGCTACCTTTTTAACTCATATTTTCAACTTATCTCCCTATGATTTTACTCAAATTTCAGGTGGGGAAACTTATTGGATGTAGAATTTAATTTTGTTTCCAAGGATTACCAATGTTGCATTCTTTCAATGGACCCTACTACACGAAAATTGTGAAGTACAAAAAAAAAAAGCGTGATTGCAATCATGTTTTTTCATGAATTTCACATTTTTAATGTTGTAGGGTCCATCGAAAGTGTGCAACATGGGAACTAATTAGATAAAAAAATTAAATTCCACAAATAATGAGTTGTCTCACTTGAAATTTGAGTAAAATCGTAAAGATATAAGTTGAAAATAGGGGACGAAAAATTAGTTTTATTTTATTTCCCCTCCAAAACTTGATGAAGTAATCTAATCTTATTTTGTTATTTCCACTTTTATTTTTTAATATCCCTTAGGAAACCCATTTTATACCTAAAAAAAATTCTAATGTTTGTATCTTCTAGAGTCTTATTAAAATTCCAAATGTGGATAGCCCCAAATTCATGAGTAATAGTGTGTTCACATGAGATTCTCTCATACCATGATGGTCAAAATGGTAGGTTAAGTTGTGGGAGGAATATTTTTTCATGTGAACTCTAATTATTGTGCTTCTTACACTATTGGAAAGGTATATTAGTGTAGAAAAATGCTAAGGGTCTCACATAAAGCGACAATTTATATAATCCCTAAAAATTCCTGTAATACCTCGAAATGGTTCTAAGAGTTTTAGACCTTAATTATTCAAACTAGGACCTATGACTAAAATAACATGGAAAGTTAATTACTTTACTTTTTATTCTTTGAAAAAATTAATATAGAAGAAAAGAAATATAATTATCCAATATCAATCACTATACCTTGCTATCCCCTGTACCTTAGGGCCTTATTCCTACCCCTATGCACCATTGCACTGGTTACCCTCATGCTTGGGCCCCTTTCACCTTAGGTCCCACAGTCCCTTAATCCATAGCCTTATCCCTAACCCATCAAATATTACCTTAGCCCCCACCACAACCCTTGGCCCCCAATTTCCTAAAGCCTATCCTACTAGATTTTGATCCCTCACCAATGGATAAAAAAATTTATTCACCTCTTCCACTTATTCCCCATGACCACCCTCACTATCTCCCCATATTCCCTTGGGTCCTTGCCTCACTAACACTAGTCCTACAATACTAATATCTTAAACCTTAGCTGAGATTTACTCTTTCCCCAAACCTTTACTCAACACTTAGGCAACTAGGTGCAAGGCTTGATTCCCTGAAATCTCAACTGGAGTTACAAGCATTAGATAAATTTTTAGGTTAAAAATGGACCTTAAAACAAAAATGTACAACAAAAATAATATTTATAAGAACTAAAAGGATTCAATATGATGATTTCAACCATGGGGGGTGATTCACCATTTTTGGATAAAAAAAGGTAAAAAATAAAAAAATGATAAAAATAAAAATAAAAAGCTTCCTTTTCAAATCATATTTTCAACTTATCTCCCTATTATTTTACTCAAATTTCAAGTGGGGACACTTGTTGAATGTAGAATTTAATTTTTCATCCAAGGAGTACCAATTTTGTATACTTTCAATGGACCCTACTACATGAAAATTGTGAAGTACATAAAAAACGTGATCGCAATCATGTTTTTTCATGAATTTTACATTTTTCATGTAGTAGGGTCCATCAAAAGTGTGAAACATGGGAATTCCTTGGATGAAAAATTAAATTCCACATCCAAGGAGCACTCCCGCTTAAAATTTGACTAAAATCATAGCTATATAAGGTGAGAATAGGGGATGAAAAAGTAGTTATTACTTTTTTTCCCTACAAAACATGATTAGGTAATCTAATTTTATTTTGTTATTTCCACTTTTGTTTCTTAATATTCCTTAGGAGACCCATTTTAGACCTCAAAATTTTTCTAATGTTTGGACCTTCTAGAGTCTTCTTGAAATTCCAAATGTGGATATCCTCAAATGCATGACTAATAGGGTGTTCATATGATATTCTCTCATACAATGGTGGTCAACATGGTAGGTTAAGTTGTGGGAGGAATGTTGTTTTCATTTCAACTCTAACTCTTGTGATTCTTACACTATTGGAAAGGTATCTTAGTGTAGAACAATGCTAAAGGGCATCACATAAGTGATGATTTTTATAATCCTAAAAAAGTCCGTTAATACTTCCAAACGTCTCTAGGATATTTAGACCTTAATTCTTCAAACTAGGACCTATGATTAAAATGACTTGCAAAGTTAATTCTTTTACTTTTTCCTCTCTTAAAGCATCAATATAGGTAAAAATAAATAGAATTATCCAATATCAATCAATATACCTTCTTATCCCCTGCACATTAGGGACTTCTTCCCACCCCTATGCACCATTGAACTAGTTACCCCCATCATTTTGGCCCCTTTCACCTTAAGTCCCATAGTCCCTTAACCCAGTAGCCATATCCCTAGCCCATCAAATATTACCTTATACCCCACCACAAACCTTGGTGCCTAATTTTCTAAAACCTACCCCGCTATATTTTGATTCTTCACCAATGGATACAAAATTTGATTTGCCTCTTCCATGTATTCCCCATGACCACTGTGACTATCTCCCCATATTCCATTGGGTCCTTGTCTCCCTAACACTAGTCCTACAGTACTAATCTCTTAAACCTTAGCTTGGATTTACTCTTTCCCCAAACCTTTACTCAATGCTTAAACCCCTTTACCCTTGGGTCACCTACCCCCTACACTATGCGGCCCTAAACCCTATACCTCTAGGGCTTAGGAACTCACGCATCTCCCTAGGCCCAAATAATTTTACACTGTTATGTTCCTCCCCACATGGGCCCTTACCTCTACCATTGTGAATTTTTACCCCTTCCCCATCAAGCCCCTTAGCCATTGGTCCTAGGCCTATGCCCCTAACCCCCTCCACCGCGAAGCCCTAAACATATACCCATAAGACACCTATCCCACTTACTCATTGGGACCCTATCTTCATCCAAAACTTATCCTACTTTACTTTTTCGTACACAACTTTAATAATATTTTTATTTATTTAAGTTTAGTCTCCTATATTTATTGACTACTATCCTCCTTTCTTCGTATGCCCTACCTCCACTTGGAATATAGCTCCATTGTCCCCTAGGTACCCACCTCTAGTTTACCCTTAACCCCATATATGCTTGGACCATAAAATATCTATGTACATACCTCTTCCTTACGGCCCCATTGGAAATGCACCATCATCTTAATGCCCTAGTCACTGACCTAGACTTCAAACCACCTTCAATCTAGGCCCCCATGCACTAGTCGTCCCCAACAAATATCATATTTGTAAGAACCAAAATGATTCAATATGATGATGTTAACCATAGGCGATGATTCACAATTTTTGGAGAAAAAAGGTATAAAGATATATATATATTAAAAAAAAAAAAACTACCTTTTCAACTGATATGTTCAACTTATGCCCCTATGATTTTACTCAAATTTCAAGTGGGGACACTCGTTGGATGTAGAATTTAATTTTACATCCAAGGAGTACCAATGTTGCATGCTTTCAATGGAATGTAATAAATGGAAATTGTTAAGTAAAAAAAAAAAACGTGATTGCAATCATTCTTTTCCATGAATTTCACATTTTTTGAGTAGTAGGGTCCATCGAAAGTGTGGAACATGGAAAATATTTGGATGAAAATGTAGTTTTTATTTTTCCCTCAAAAACTTGATGAGGTAATATAATCTTATTTTGATATTTCCACTTATATTTTTTAATATTCCTTTGGAGACCCATTATAGACCTCAAAAATTTTGTAATGTTTGGACCTTTTAGATTCTTCTTCAAATTCCAAATGTGGATATCCCCAAATGCATGAGTAATAGGGTGTTCACATGAGGTTCTCTTATATAATGATGGTCAACATGGTAGGTTATGTTGTGGGAGGACTATTTTTTTCACGTGAACTCTAATTATTGTGATTATTACACTATTGGAAAGGTATCTTAGTGTAGAACAATTCAAAAGGATCACACATAAGTGACAATTTTATAATCCAAAAAAAAAAATTAATACCTTCAAATGGATCTAAGAGTTTTAGACCCTAATTATTCAAAATAGGACTTGTAATTAAAATGACTTGGAGAGTTAGTTCCTTTACTTTTTCCTCTCTAAAAACATTAGTTAATCTAAAAATATATATAATTATCCAATATCAATCATTATACTTTCCTATCCCTTGTACCTTAGGGCCTTATTCCTACCCCTATGCTCCATTGCACTACTTACCCCCATTCCCGAGCCCATTTCACCTTAGGTCCCATAGTCCCTTAAGCCATAGCCTTATCCCTAGTGCATCAAATATTACCTTAGCCCCCACCACAACCCTTGGCTGAAAATTTTCCAAAGCCTATCCCACTATATTTTTATCTTTCACCAATGGATAACAAATTTTCTTTACCCCTTCCACTTATTCCCCATGACCACCCTCACTATCTCCCCATATTTCCTTAGGTCATTGCCTCTATAACACTAGTCATACAATACTAATATCTTAAACCTTATATTCATTTACTCTTTCACCACACCTTTACTCAACACTTAAACCCCTTTACCCTTGGGTGACCTACCCCCTACACTATGGGGCCCTAGACCTAATACCTCTAGGGTTTAGGAACTCATGCATTTCACAAGGCCCAAGTAATTTGATAGCCCTATGGTCTTCCTCACATGGGTCCTTACCTCTACCATTGGGAAATTTTACCCCTTCCCCATCAAGCCCATTAACCATTATTCATGGGCATATGCGCCTAATCTCCTCCACTCTGAAGCCCTAGACCACTAACCATGAGACCCATTTCCCACACCCCCATCAAGCCCCTATATTCATCAAAATGTTATCCTACTCTAATTATTCACCCCCAAATTTTCGTAGATTTTTTTTTCATTTAATATTAGTCTCTTATCTTTGCTTAACTACCACCCTCATTTTTGTGTATGCCTTACCTCCACTTGGAATATAGGTTCATTTTCCCTTTGGTACCCACCTCTATTTGACCCCTAGCCCTGTCTGCACTTTAACCATAAAATATCTATGCACATACCTCTTCCTTATGGGCCCATTGGCAATGGACCATCATCCTAATGCCCTAGTCACTGACCTAGACATCAAACCAGCTTCAATCTAGCCCCCCATGAAGTAGTCTTCCCCAAGCTCCTTATCACCTCATCCCCCTTCTCTATCACTTTTTTTAAAATACCTTTATTAATGTTATGTAACTCAATAATTTTATCTATCCCTCCCTTTCCTCCTCTCCTCCTCCCCCTTCATATTAACTCACCCTCCCACTTGGTTTTTCTATAACACTCCCTCCCACCCCTTTGAACTACTCGAGGACATGCAAGGTGTTAATTATTTACCTAACCAAATATTCAAGTTCTATTATGAATGTTGGTTAAAAAAAATGTTATTTTTCCAACTATGTCTAAAAAAAAACTAATACTATCGTCGTGTTCATCTGGGAAAGAGATTTCCGACGATATAAAATTTATTTCAGTCAAACTCCAAGATTGAAAATTATTCCCTATTGAATTTTATCCATTCAAAGCATGCCATGTCATCAAGTGCATGTGGCATCCATGTGTATCCCGCGTGGATCAACCATGTCACCTTGAATGGTTCCACATCACCCTTGGGCCCTACATTGCATCCACATGGCCTTAACCGTAGCTTCATCGTTCTTTTCAAGTCATCCTAGGTTTATGGGTCCCACTAGGCCTAAAAATTTGTGTTATGCGATAATTTCATGATATATCCAGTTCCAAGGAAACTTAGGGTGCATGCTGTTATCCACTATTATCATTCCCCAATCTCCCAAATTTTCGGATCACTTTCCTACATCATGGAAGATTCAACTCAATGAACATACAGGGCTCCATAAGGGTTTGCACAACGTTCCACACCCAAATCCAAGGCTCCCTATATTATGTGCATTCTCAGTGGGAGCGTGATCTTAATCTTATTTGATACTTTGTATATGTTTTCAACTTAACTACAACTAGATACCCTATATTTCATATGCAACATCCAGTACTGAGAAAATCAGTCCCTCATGTAAGTAATTCACCATGGTTGGGCCCACCCAAGATATTTGATCATGAATTACATTTTTCTAAATAAAATATTCTCTAAACTAAATCCAACCCATTATAAATATGCACATCCCTTGTCCATTTGGATGCCTAGATTACTAGATGCATCCACGAGTCAAACTAGAATATGGTCTGTATATATTTAGATGCAAATAAATATTGGGAAATGAAAAGGTATCCAACCCAGATACAAATTCCACCAAGAAAACCATTTGGTCCTATGTGAGATATGGATTTATACGAAAACCTAAAAGGATTGATATTGAAAGAAATTTTACACAATTTCTTAAGGTAAGACATTTTCCAATAACACCAAGTTCTAGGGAGAAGAACTGATTTTTGAGATTGTTTCGGGGAAAAACACCCTAGAGGTTTGTTGGGTCAAAACCTCCACAGATCAGGGCATGTTATTCAGAAGGACTCACACACAACCACACTTGTATGTTAAAAACTAGATAACAACTATAGTAGAACTCACCCGTAGTCCTACGTTTGATGTAGATCCCACGGGGTCCAAACCCCCAGCAACCCTTCTTCCTCTTCAACCTGGGAAACAAGAAAGAACATGCACAGAAACCTAGTTTTACAGCATATAATTCTCCTAAATGTTAGTGTAATCCATGTGAAATATTATATAAACAATAATAAATGCTTAAAAATCAATCTTTTCACATATGCAAATAGATACTAACACATAAGTTCAGGAACAAGATGGTTCTTCATTATTGCGAACAGCATGTACAGAAATAAAAAGTGGAGAGATCACCTGAATCCTTCATTGACAAATGTCGTCCAAATAGTCCCTTCTTGCCTCGCTTCAGATATTTTCAAGACTTGTGCCTCGGGGATAGCATATAATGGATGAAACATCTCAGGAAACAAAGGGTTTACTGTCAAAATGCAGGAGAAAGAGTACGGGAAGGCACAGAGAATTCAGACTTGAATTGGGTTCGCCAGTATAATATCTATAAAATTTCTACTCCCCCTTCTGACCATACACATGAGGGGCTTTTATGCCACTAAGTAGTTTTAATGATTCAAACAGATTTATTACACGTGTTGGGAGTGGTTGAACTACAAAATATTATCATTAACGAAAATAAGAATTTTTATATATTTTGTGTGATTTTTAATGGCATGCGACGAGGAAAAGTAAATGTGTATAGCTACATGGAAAAGTACGGGCATAACCAGCATTATGGGATTTTTAACACTATTTTTTAATGAAAAATGTTCAAATTACTGCCCGAGGCTCTCGATTTTATAGCATAGAGACAATCATGAATCACATGAGGGTGAAAAATGATGCTATAACAGATGCCTCCTAATATATGAGGTCAGAAGGGGTACATGATGGTCGAAATGTATTATGCACATAGAAAGAACTTCACAAGGACAAGGGAGGACTTCACCAAATTTTAGCCTGCTAAAAAACCAATGAAAGAAAACAGAGAGTCAACTCATGCTTAGGTGGGCATACCCATGCTCAGTCAAAAATACATCATATCAAAAGTACAGAATAGATCCAAAATGTATACAAGTATAGCTGAACTGAAAGTACACAATGAATCATCTGAGCATGGCCCGGAAGTACAAGTTGGAATCAATGTCTAAATATCACATATAAAAAGCTGATCAATGATGCTGAAACTGGATGTCTGATCATATAAGTAACTGAATCTCCAAGTACCAAATCATAAGGGGTGGAACACATGATACAATCACGCAACTCGGGAGCCAACATATAAGATGCTGTTGTACTGACACTGCAACATATAAGGGTGAACGGCATCACTGGCAGAAACTGAATGGACTGTCAAAAATGAACTGAGAAATGTTGATGCAACCCGAGGTCTTCACCGATCACTATGGCACAATTCTACACAATGGGAATAAATGAGCTGAAATCGACCATGTGATAAATCGTTGGATTACCGGTCAATGATGTATACCGTTAACCAACGCGAGACAACCCACCAATAATGAAAATGAGTTTCAAGGTGCCCCAGTACAATCTAACAAGTGCGACTAAATGAGTTGAAGTCGAACACTTGAAAGAATCTACCAATCAGGAGGCAATGATGAGTCCCCACTGTCGATAACGAAGAGTCTGCCACTTAGGACTGCAAACCCTAAGGTACTGACAAAAAGACTCTAGACCTTATTCCCAGAGCAATGAGTCGAAGTCGATGGGAAAATACTGCTGGAAGGAAGGCATTAAGGCATCCCACATCAGTCCAGCACGAGTGTAACCCCGCAGGCTAGACTGGAAGGAATCGAATGAAAGTAGGTAGCGGAATAATGAAAGTATGTTTAAGAGCCTTACAAGATAAACTGACGCACGAAAGCCCTGCAGACCAACCAATAGCGAAAGCCCGGCACGGAGGCGAGATGTCCTGGCCAGGTTAAATGGAAATCAAGGTGTTGCCGGTGAGTCATGCAGCCGTATATCTTGGCGCTGGGACACGGAGAGCCACTTCGGTCGACCCATGACCGATCAAATGCGAGCACAAGGTCACCTATCGTGATGGAAGCCAGGGCCCGGTGCGATACGTTATATGCTGGGAGCAATATGTCGTAGTTGATAAGAGACAAACCCGCCGGCAAGAAGTCAATGGGGACCTTCTCAAACCAGCACGAGCAGAAGACCAAAACATCTGATGTGATAGAACAAGATACTGACAAAAACCAGGAAGGCCGACTGAATAATGAGTCAAGAGACAAAGCATAATGGCCGACTCTGGTTAGACTTCCCTTGAAAAAAAGCACGACTCGTGATGACCATGGCAGTAAAAAGTGACACTGTATAAGTCTGTTATGCAGGAGGCAAAACAAACACTCCATATGATTGGAAGAGATAACCAACCGGGGGAGGACTGACCAGTGAAACAAGGCAAAGGCTGAACCTAGGTCAAAAACTAAAACCATCCCAAATGAAGGAAATATATAAGTGTATGTGCTTTGTTCAAGGGAAACAAACTGACACTGTACTGCCATCAAATTACGAAGTTACATCCCGTTCCCGCTCTTTTTGTTATATTTGATTTTTTTGTCTTTTTCATATAATAAGCCTGAAAAGGAATAAAATAATGCTATGGTACAATGGATAGAACGAGTATCAAGAAACAGATGCACTAGTTCCTGGGATTGGAACGATCCTATGCTCAATGCAAGGTGGCGGAAACTGGTAAGTGATACTCAGAGGAATGTTCCATCCATGGGTAAAAGGGTGTCAAGTCGTGATAGCCAAGTGCATGCAATGGTTAACTTGTACAGATAGTCAAGGTCGAAAGTTGGCTTAAACATTGAGTCAAAAATGAAGCCGGCTAAAGGCCAGGATAAACAAGTAGCCAATATGCAATGCAGTAATACAACTTAACAACACCAGGGAGCCTCTAGGGTAATAGCCAGAAAAATACTAGTGGAGAAGAAGAAGAATGAAGCTTCAACACATAAGTCATGGAAGAACTAAAGAGGACTCCCGAGCCTACATAAAACGCAGCATGGGCAACAAGTGATAGCGAGGAACTAACTAGGAATCCCATGTGAAGGAAGGCCCTACCACCAAGTCCTGATTAAATAATCGGCGAGTGAAATGGGTGTAATAGTCATGACCTGATGGGATCGACCCTATGGCAAGTGATCAGAATGGAGGCTAGTATGCAAAATGCAACGAAAAGTGGATTCCTAACCTATATGCCAGTTTTAGTTTATAAAAAATAGATTTCAAGAAGACCAATTGAACTATCCGGTAACTAAGTCAAACAAACTCTGAATTTCAAGTATAACTTCAACAAAATGCTCAAAGCCAACCATGCCACTCTCGCAGCGGGGCTTTATACGAGCAAACAGGAAGACAAGAGACTCAATAAATCAACTCAGTAAAATAGTATAAACTTGCAATAAAAACTTCAAAGAATAAAAAAGAGACTCTTTCAAAATTGCAACAAAACTAGTCTACTGAACATCAAGGAAACCAAACGCGCAAAATAGGTAAAAAATCAAAATGCGCAGCAACACACAAGGAAAGAGTAAATGAGAAGGAGCTCTCTGTTCTGATTAAGTAGAAGAGCCAAGAATCTTCAAGAAAATACCTTGGTACTCAAACCAAAATTGCAAACGTAACAACCAAAAATTTCACCAACCGAGAGATTCTTCACACAAAGGAGAGAGAAATAGACATATAAACACTTTAAACACAGTCCAGAGATTAAAAAACACTGTAGAAACAAGTCACCATAGGCAGACAAGACCAGAAAAGCTAAAAACCAAAATTTCAAAATTTGCCCCCAGGCATACACGCTTTAACAGTTTGCAACAGGCGTGCATACGCGACTGTGGCAAAGGAAACCCGCGTATACGCGACCACCTTTGACAGAAACAGCGTGTATACGCGACTGTGCACAGAAAAAAACAGCGTATGCAAAAGAAAATAATGAAAAATAAAAAGATCAAGCCTGGATAAAGGGCCAGGTCTTTAGTCTGACTGAGAAAAAACTAACTAGACTGGAAATAATGATTAAAACTGTTGGAAACACTTCAAATAGCTGAAACCACCCAACAGGGGAATCACAAGAATGTGTTCCCCAGTGGAGTCGCCAGTTCTGTTTCAGGGAAAAACACCCTAGATGTTTGTTGGGTCAAAACCTCCACAGATCAGGGCATGCTATTCAGAAGGACTCACACACAACCACACTTAAATGCTAAAAACTAGATAAAAACAATAGCAGAACTCACCCGTAGTCCTACGTTCGATGTAGATCCCGCGGGGTCCAAACGCCCAGCAACCCTTCTTCCTCTTCAACCTGAAAAACAAGAAATAACATGCACAGAAACCTAGTTGTACAACATATATTATTCCTAAATGTTAGTGTAATCCATGTGAAACATTATGTAAACAACAATAAATGCTTAAATGATAATCTTTTCACATGTACAAGTAAACATTAACACATAATTTCAGGAACAAGATGGTTTTTCATTATTACGAACAACATGTACAGAAATAAAGAGTGGAGAGATCACCTGAATCCTTCCACGATCTTCGAACAGACCGTCGTCTGGATCCGTCCCACCCTTGCCTCGCTAAGATACTTTCAAGACTTGTGCACTCGAGATGGCATATAAATGGATGAACATCTCCAGGAAACAAGGGTTTCCTGTATAAATCTGGGAAAGTGCAGGAGGCATGGGAAATCAGACTTGAATTGGGATTCCAACAGAGTATAATGTCTATAAAATTTCTCTCTCCCTTAGGTCATGCACATGAGGGGCTTTTATACTCCCTCAAAGTAGTTTCAATCAATTGGAAACAATTGGCCACGTGCTGGGGTGGTTGAACTACTGGAGTAACCATCAACCCAGCCCAAAAATAGGGAAATTATATATATATTTTTAATGATTTTAATGGCATACGTGGAAAAGTACATGTGGACTCGCGTATACACGTGGAAAAGTCTGGGCATAACCGCGTATGGGATTTTTAACACTATTTTTTTTAATGAATTTTGTTCAAGTCTGTGGGAATGGGTGCCCAAGGCCATAAAGACAATCATGAATCACATGAGGGTGAAAAATGATGCTATAACAGGGAGGAATCAATTTGCCTCCATTTGTGGCGGTGAAGGGTTTTCCTGATAAAACACTTTAGGTTTTCCTTTTAAACTGTGTTTTAGATTGGGGATTAGGCTTTTGATAACTGTCTTAGCCATAATCCCCGATGATCTATCCATTAATTCTCTATTCTGGTTCATCTTGGTCTTCGACACTAATAATCATCGACTGTCCTGTTTCTTGGTTTTTCTTGCTGTCGTGTTGGGCTGCGCAGGGTTTATAAGGCATCAATGCCTGAGAAAACATCGACGAAACATGTATTTTAACCTTGCTGATGATTTCTTTTGATGAATCGAAGGCGAGAGGATTGTCATCCTCGGCCTACGAAATTTCTTCATGTAAGCGAAAAAACATTAAACCCTGCAAAAAACAAACAAATGTTACAAAATCCTGCGTTTATAGGTCGATCTGCATCAGAGGATGTGCGGAGGAAGCAGGGCCATTGGATGGCATCATCCAACGGTCGGGATTTAATCTTAGAATGGTCGAAAAAGCATGGGGGAAGGAGGATTAGATCAGAGTCGTTGATCGCGCATGATCGACGGTCGGGAGCGGGCAATGGAAAGTTAGCGGCGGGGAATCGTTGACTGGGCAACGGGATTGGGCGACGCAATATGGGCCATCGATCTGCAGATCAGATCGACGGCGGGGATTGATCTGCTGTTGTACGAGGGCTTGTTTATCGCGCGGACACTTTGGTTAACCATCGGATACTTTTGAAGAGCGATGGCCGTTGGATGAGGGGGCCCAGATTGGACGGCGGAGATTTATTTCACTGGGCGTCCTGGTCCAGTCTTTAACGTGCGATGGACGACGGTTGCATGGTGGTTTTTTAATCGTACAAAAGAAACGCGTCAGACGTTGTATGGAATCGCTGGCCGTTGGGAGAAAACCACGTTTGCCCGAAGAGTGGTGCGATGGATACCGCCGGTTTTGGGTAACCGACCTTCGAACGGTGGGGACCACAGACAAAGGCGCACTCCGCATCGTCAGATCTGTGAGTGGGATGAACGGCTATGATGCGTTTGAGCGGCGGGTCCACCCATTTAAAAATAGAAATACGTGACTTGATTTTTCACGTTAAAACTTTGGAAACATGGGTTTTCAAACTTTACAAAGGAAAAATAGAGCGGGGATGGATTATTCATTGGTTTAGAGGCCGATTGTGCAGCGGCCGGTTCTGTTTCTAGGACGTATCGATGAAAAGGGTTAGAGGCTTGGCCCGAGGGGGCTTAAGCCCAGAACATAGAAAACATGTGTTTTCTATGGTTTTTTCAAAATAAATGGAGGTCGCGATAAGGCTAAGAAGGGGTCTTAGAGCTTATAAAATGGATTTTGATGAGGGGAAATAGCAGAAACATGGAAAAGAGGGATTTTCATGGGGAATGGAGGGATAGAAGAGGAGTTTAGTTTTGAGGAGAAGAAAGGGGAAAAAGGGGTCTGCAGTAGTATTTGATTTTGGATTTTTATAGGGTTTCAAAGGTTTTTAGAATGTAAACAACAATATGGGAAACTGGACAGAGGCATGAGGCCTTCAAGAGTCTTCAAGAGCCAACAGTTTTTAATAGAGAAAATTGTTCCTTGAAGGCTCAAAACATATTTAGCCACCTTTGGTATAATCAAATTTTACAGGTGGCTAACAGTGGCTCCACTTGGGGATGTTGCCTTCTTAAAGGCATCAAGAATTCAAACTTGATTTCTCTGGGATGCTGACTTGTGCCTGATACATTGTGTTGCTTGTCTTTTGCTGGATCATCTTGCTTTGCTCTGAAAAATAACATCAGTTATGAAAAAATAATGGACCTAACCAATACAACTTTCCACCTACCCAATCCTACTGATCTCACATTTTTTCTTCATCAGAGTGCACTTGGATTGGCAAACTCTTTTCACAACATTTTATTCTTTTGAAAGCATAAAAAACTAATCTAACTCTACTCCTTATTTCTCCCTGAACTCAGATTAAATAGTTGAGCTCAGATTATTCTCTACCTAATCTACTGTCTGTTGGGATTAAACTGTCCGACAGACTTCCATTCTCTAAATTCTACAACAGAAATTTAAAAACAGTCAAGCCAAGATTAAGCTGTTTGACTTGCTGTGATCTATGGCATAAAAACAAGTTGCACATACATTATTATTTGCAGAAATTTAAAATCAAAATAGAAGGCTTAAGATCTAGAAGTCTCTCATCATGGCCTTCCCTTTTCTTTACAGCTCTGTTTTTGCTTTTCTTCTGGTTCAGATTTTAAGCTGATTAGAACCAGTTTGTCTCTTTTATGACTCAAAAAATAAAACAGTTTTGAGTCATCTCTTTGCTTGGGAATTCAGGTTCAGGTTTTGAACATGTTTGAACCTTTCATTTCTATCCTAATCTATCTACAGATAAGCCAAGATTGAACAGTTTGGAAAATCAAATTCACTATCCTATCAGCAGAAAAATTTAAAGCTAATTAGTCAAGATTGAACAGTTTGACTAACTAGAAGTGTGTTTTTAAGGAGTGGCATTTGAGCTTGCACACTTTCAGATTTTTTTTCTCTTTTTGGCATGGGGCTTTGCCTTTCTTGTTTTCATTTCTGCCCTCTTTTCTTCTTTTCTTTGCTTTTTGTATTTCTTGATTTTTCATAACTTTGAATGCAATGGTGGATGGAATATTCACAATGGAAAAAGATAAAAAGGCTTCAAAACACAAAATGGATCAAGAGAAGTAATGCTTAAGCATCCTGCCATTGACAGGACCCCCAAACAATTTTGTTCCATCCAGTTCTTGTAAGAAAAATGCATTATTACCAGCAACTGAATGAATAGAGTAAGGGCCAAGCCATAGGTTATCAACATTTCCATGCTTGCCCTTTTCTTCCCTCATTGAGTCCCACTTTAAAACTTTGTCCGCAATCTTGAAATTGATGGCCTTTGTTCTTCTGTCAAAAAGCTTTTTTATGTTGTCCTGTTTTTGTAATGCTTTATTATAAACTTCCTCCCTGGTCTGCTGAAGATGAATGGTCTGATTTATTCTTCTGGTCATGTCATTTTCTTCAGTCTGCAACTCTTGAATCAGCTTCATAACTGGTACACCAAGGCTGTTAGGAAAAATTGCATCTATACCATACACGAGCTGGAAAGGTGACACACGAATAGATTTCTTCAAAGTTAATCTGTCAGCCCAAAGTGCATGGACCAGCTTTATGTGCCAAGACTTTTTTTTGTCCTCCAACAGTTTCTTGATTATATTCACTAAGATTTTGTTGGAAGATTCTGCAAGTCCATTACCTTGAGGGTAGTAGGCTGTGGAATGCCCCAATGATATCTGATACTTGTGATAGAATTCAACCATTCTCTTTGATCCAAATGCTGCTGCGTTATCAGTGATAATTTTGGTAGGACAGCCAAATCTGGAGAGAATGTTAGTCTCCATGAACTTTATGATGACTGAAACATTGGCCTGCCTACAGGGAATGGCTTCTATCCACTTAGTGAAATAGTCTGTGGCAGTAAGAATCCACCTATGTTGGGTAGAAGATGGTGGATGGATTTCTCCTATGAAGTCAAGTCCCCACTGTTGAAAAGGAGCTTCAACAGTGATTGGATGCAGTGGAAGGGGAAGCAATTTTCTCTTGCCTTCAAACAGTTGGCATTTATGGCAAGTAGTAGTCGTCTTGTGTATATCGGAAAAAAGAGTAGGCCAATAGAAACCAGCCCTCAAAATTTTGTTGGCTGTTGACTTCCAGTACAAATGACCCCCACACTCTCCTTCATGGAATTCTTGCTTAACCTTCTCTGCATCAAAATCAGGCAAACATTTAACCAATATACCACTTGCATTTTTCCAATAAAGACATCTATCTATAATGCAATAGCTTACTGCTTTCAGCTTCAAGAACCTTGCCTTTTTTTTTGATAAACCAAGAGGTGTATTTAAATTAAGCAAAACATAAACAATATCAATATACCAAGAGGAATTTATGAAATGGTTTTCAACAATGGGTGTCGAGAATTCCCCTTGATCATCTAAAGCATTAATCATATGAATATCAAGAACTTCACAATTTGATTCAACCATTAATCTAGCTAGACCTTGGCCTTTGATGATATTATTGGTTCTTATCTCTAAATGATATTTAAGAATAACAGTAATCCACTTACCTCTCTTACCATCTGGGTCCTGTGTTAGAATGTCTTTAATCACTGAATTCAGGACAAAGGCAATGATGTGTGAGTGAAGGATGTACACCCTGAAATCTTTTAAAGCTTTAACCAAAGAAAAAGCTTGCTTTTCCATAATGTTGTACTTCAATGGGGCATCCCTCAATGCCTTACTAAAGAATGCAATAGGCTGCTCTTGTCCTTGTGGATTTTTCTGTAAAAGGACAGCAGCTATGGTATGTTCCGATGCGAATGAAAAGATATAAAAATCTTTTGAAAAATCAGGACTTGTGAGAACCGGTGTTTTGGTTAATGCTTGTTTCACCAGCTCAAAGGATTTCTTTGCTTCCAATGTCCATTTTACCCCTTGCTCCTTTTTCAACATATTTGTGATATTCCTAAGGAGCTCAGCTAAGTTGGGGATGAACCTTCTCAAAAAGTTAATCTTTCCAATGAAAGACTGCAACTCTTTGATGTTTCGAGGATGAGAGATTTGCAATATGGCCTCTATCCTCTTTGGATATATCTTTATACCCTCCTCAGAAATAATGTGCCCAAGAAGCTTACCCTCTTGGAGACCAAAAAGTGTTTTCTTAGGGTTTAAAGATATCCCAAACTTTCTGCATTTCTCGAAAATTTTTCTTAAATGTTGTAAATGATCTTCATCTATTTTTGAAAACACAGTGACATCATCAAGATAAATAATGATAAAGAAGCCCAATTCTTCCGAGAATGCTATATCCATGGCTCTCTGAAAGGTTGCTCCAACATTCATTAGACCAAAGGACATTTTCACATACATGAAAGTGCCCCATGGTGTAGTAAAGGTTGTCTTTAATTGATCAGTAGGGTGAACTAAGATCTGATTGTACCCTGAATAGCCATCAAGCAAAGAAATTCTTTTAGACCCCACCACCCTTTATAAAATATGATCCATCTTTGGTAACAGGTAGTTGTCTTTCAATGAAGCTTTGTTTAAATCTCTAAAATCTATACAAAGCCTGATTTCTCCAGTCTTCTTCCGAACAGACACCAGATTAGATACCCACTATGAATATCTAATAGGGACAATAATACCAGCTTCATACATCTTCATGATTTCCTTCTTAACCAAGGGCATCTGTACAGGGTTTTTTCTGCGCAGTTTCTGTTTGAATGGTTTTTGGTTTTCTTTAAGAGGGATTTTGTGCTGTATTATTTCAGTGTCATAGGATTTAAGATCTTTGTAACTCCATGCAAAAACATCATAAAATTCTTTGAACAACTCTATGTATTTGAGTTTAATGTGAGATGGCAAGGTTTTGGACAGTTTGATCATTTTCGGTTTCTCTTCAATGCCAATATTACACTCTTCCACTTCAGTCTCTACCGGTTCCAGTTTAGGTTTTTTGGCCACATCATTAAAATAAAACAACTCTTCTAAAGGTGTTAGACCACTTGGAAAACTTTCATTTTTAGAATGCAGAGTTTCTAATTCCTCTATTTCTGGTTCTGCACTCAATTCTGTTTCGTTTCTAAGTTTGCTAGTTTGAAGGTTAATATTAACAAGCTCAGGAGAAGGTTCTTCCTCACCAAGAAAATTTTCTTCACTGTAGTCTGTATCATAATCTGAATCTGAACTATGCAATTCAAATTCATTTCCGAATTGCATGAAGTCTTCTATTTGTTTATCTCCGTCAAACACCTGCCAATATTTTTTATTATCAGGCATAGCTGGTCTAAATTTTATCTGAGTTGAGCAATCTTCGGTCTCATATGGCGTTAGAGATGTCCTAGATGCAGAGGCTAAATTGTGGGCTATAAGATTTCTTTTTCTCGGGGCAAAACTCAGTTTGGACTCCTCAAATGTTTTCAAAAGATCCATGACATCATTCCGATAGGCCCTAAGCCTGGGATGATTTGCATTATACTCCCCATTGACTTGCCTAATTATTAACTCAGAATCCCCATACACAGCTATTTTCTTAGCTCCTAACTTTTTCAGCAAATGTAAGCCTAAGAGCAGGGATTCGTACTCCGCTATGTTGTTGGAACACTGAAAGTTTAATTTGCAAGAAATACATTTTGTGTTCTTGCTTTCAATGTTATTAATCCAGACACCTGCACCAGTGTTTGTTCTAGTGCATGACCCATCAAAATACATACTCTAGAGAGGATCATTTT
The DNA here is from genome assembly GCA_034641835.2 of Pinus albicaulis. Lineage (NCBI taxonomy): Eukaryota > Viridiplantae > Streptophyta > Pinopsida > Pinales > Pinaceae > Pinus > Pinus albicaulis. Next base: position 177,120 of record JAXQQM020071191.1, on the reverse strand, counting down.
CAGTTTTATCGGTTTGGTGAAAGTCCTTTGTATGATTTGACTCCTCAAGTTTCTCATCGGGTTGAGGATTGTTCTCTTGACTATCCAGATTTAAGTTTAATGGATTGATGACTTGTAGTTCAAGACCTGTGTTTGGTTTGCTAATGTTCTCAAACACAGCAAAGTGTTTTGACACTTCAGTGCTGTACTCCTCTTCCCTCGTTTCATCCATTGATCCTGTTAAAGTGATTTGTTCAGTGAGGGTTTCATCATTAAACATGATAAAAGAATCAAGGGTTGTACTTATAGAATACAGAGGAGAGTTTCGAGGTTTGTCTTGACTTGTGACTGTGTATTGCATATGGGACTCCCTGTAAAGTGTTCTAGTCTGATTGAAAATAGGGATAGTCGCGTAGGTCATGTCCATTTGCATAGTCCCCTGTAACTTAGCTCCCCAAGATCTTGATAAAAGCATTCCATACTTTGGGGGTACATCAGCCACAAAAACATCCATAACTAAGTATTTGGCTGGAATCTGGGCTAAGTTAGCACAAAGGTCTTTGATCAATCCTAAACACTTGACTCTGCTCGAATCAAAGGAGTAAAGATCTTTATAAGGTCTGGTGATTTCAAGACCTAGGCTCTCCATCACAGCCTTTGGCATTAAATTATGAGAAGCGCCTGAGTCATGCATAGCGTTGTGCAAAATTTTGTCATGAACGTTCAAACTTACATAAAAGGGAGGGACCGGTCCCTCTTGAAACTTACCTTCAATCTTTGGACCAAAAATAAGCTCTGGCTGGTTTTCATTAAGATTGAGTGTATCCTCATTTTATTCTATTTTCAAAGCCTTCAAAATTTTGGATCTATATACATGCTGGGCAGCTAACTCAGTCAAAGGGACATAAATTTTGATCTTTGAGATTTCCTGTTCTAGGCTGAAAGGAATTTGATTCTTTAAGGTGCTGGTTTCAGCCTTGTTTACTGCCACTCTATCAGCAACAACAGCTTGCTGATTTGTTTTATCTACAGTCGACACATTGGTTGAAAAAGGAGTACCAGCTGAAGTGTTAGTACTACTGATGTTTGCACTCTGTTTTTCAAAATTTGGAGTGTCTTTCTCTTTATCTTTACTAGATTTAACAGCCACTGTTTTATCCTGTTGTTTGATTGTTTTAGGCTTGGTTGTAGTGCTGTTTTGAGAAGATTTTTCAGAGGTTTTGGTGTTGTGGGTTTGTTGACTAGATTTACTTCTGAGTTCATATTCTTTTGAAGGTTCTGTGATGGCATTTTCCATGTCTTGACAACAATTTTCATCATCATCTCGTTCGTCATCATAAGGTGTGTAAAGACCCTCTTTTCTATCATAATGAACCTCTAAGTCATCATCATCTACCCCAAATAGGTTGATATTCTCTCCCTTTGTCATTTCATCTGTTTCCTCAACCTCACTCACATAGTTTTGATGAAAGGGAGGAGTGATCTATTGATCATCTTCCCTGGGTCTGTTTGGAGGCTGGTTTCTTCTTATACTCTGATTCTGGTTTTGGTTTCTGTTTTGAGGAGAATTTTGGTTTTGACTTGCTTGTGCTCTCTCAAGAATGCTCATTTTCTTCATCATTTCTTCCATCATTCTTTCCATCTTTGAGCTTGAGGTAGTAGGTGTGGATTCCTCTCTAAAAGATACTCTCTTTTTAGCTTTCATCCTTGCTCTCTTCTCCATTAGGTTGACTTCCATAGAAAGAGCACCTCTTTGCATGTATTCAAGGGTTGCAAAGTCTCTCTCTCTAAGTGACTAGGTCATGTCAGCGTCAAACCCTTCAGGAAACTTGTTTAAGGCTGAGCCTTGTGGAGGTTTTAATTCTGGGGAAAGTGCATTGTACACACTGTTAAATCTAGTACAATAGGCTTGTACACTTTCCCCGGGGTTTCTATGGATATTATTGTAGTCGGCAAGAACTTGGAGAGGATTCTTCCTCACTTCCCATTTATTTAAGAATGTTTGATGGAAGCCTTGGAGATTGTTGATATTGTGGGGGGCTAGGGCTTTAAACCATTTTCTTACTTCTCCCCCTAAACTCTAAGCAAACAATCTGAGTTTGACAGAATCATCATCAATTTCATTTCTGTCAAAGTAGTCATTCATCTTGTCCACATGTTGTGATGCTGTTGTAGCATTGCTAACCTCATATAATGGAATTTTGGACTGATAGTCCTGTGGAAGATTGACTAATGGTACAGGAAGGACTAAGGGAGCATACCATGCTGCCATGATATGTGTTGGAGGTGGATTGACAAGAGGGGGTGTGGACTGAAGTGAAGTGGTTTGAGCGACGGATGAAGGATGAAAAGAAGTGGATGGGACTACAGTAGATTGCTGAGCTGACCTTGGATGAGAGACACCTAGATTATAAAGAAAATGTAAATCAGGAGGTGTTGTTTCTCTATTCCCAAGATGTTCACTTGTTTCAGGAGATGAATGTGAAGACTCAGAATTTAACTAATCTAAATCATCAAGGGACCTAGTTCTAAATGGATTTAATAGGTCAGCTTGTGATTGTTGCAGAGGTGAAATATTTCAGGGACTGAATTAGCTCTTAGGGGTAATATGAAAACAGTTGAAAATTCTATCTTAGGAGACTTCCTAAGGATTCTTTCTGGGTTATCAACTATCTCAGGTGGATCAGGGTCAGGATGGGCTCTAGTGTGAACCTTTCTAGGAGCCACTATGCTGTGTTTTAGACCCAAAAAATAAGAAAATTTCAACCAAGTATGACAGTCTTTAAGAGGTTAAACTAATCTGTTTTCACAATTTTAATCCAACAGTCCTCTAACTGGATTTGAATGATATGAAAATGATAAGGGTTCTTCCCAGTGGAGTCTTAAGGTCTGTTCAAGATTGTGGAGTTTCCAGGCGGAAAGTTCATAGTGTTTTCAAAGAGATACACTGTCCACCACAGTGCTTGTGAAACCTCCTTTTTCAAGGAGATCTCGAAACACAACAAACTCTAACTAGAGATTGACTGGGAGGGCATTTACTAGATATGTCACCTCTAAAAGAGGATGAGATCCGGAAGCTACCTGGCCCTTTCCAGACTCTGTCTAAGAGTAGAAGGTAAAATACAACCAATGGTAAATGAAATGTAAGAGCAAGTGTTTTACTACCAATCTGAAATGTTTTTGGTATTTTCCGAGTTATTTTTATTTGTGTGGTTTCTAAGAGTGTCCTAACTTTGCTTCAAAACTTAGCTACGGTTGGGAGACAAAGACAGTCTACTCTTATGGCTAAGCTAGCTGATCTTTCAAGGTTAGATGAAGTCTTATCAGAATCCTAGGGTTGACCTAGATTGTCACTGACTCAAACAAGTTTCATCATAATTACCAATTCTTTGGTAGTGCTTGAAAAGCTTCTTTTTACTCTCAAGAGTTTGTGTGAAAATCAAAGGAAAATAAGATGAAAACTCAACTTCGATTCCCCAGCGGAGTCGCCAGAAATGTTAGGAATCTGTAATTTATTAGCAAGATTGGCAGAGTCCAATTACAGAAACAACATCGTTTCAACCAACTTTGGGATTCTAGGATCTAGCCCTCCTGAATCCGGAGAGGGATCTCTCCAATATGTGCAAAGATGGATTTGTCTTTGAGGTTTGGAATAATGATATTAGGCTAGTTATGAGGTCCAAGGGTTTTGTTCGTTTTTGGATGGTTGAACATGATTGTTGTTAGAGGTGAAAAGTCCCAAAAGTAAAGAGGTTCAAAAGTGAGAAGTTGCAAGCAAAAGAGTAAGTTTTGATCAAGAGGAAAGATGATGGCAGGCTTTCAGTCCATTGGGCTATGGAGTCATAAGAGGATTTAATTGGAATAGAAAGAGGCAAGAGTGGTCCATGGGGCAAGTCATCTATGTCTAAGGATCTCTTTAAGGTTTGATTTATGGAATGGAATGATACATCAAGAAGGGGAAATAAACAGATGCAGAACAAAGAGCAACCCAGGATCTGGTAAGTACTTTGAAACTAGCCAGCCTTTGACCAGGCACTTAAGAAAAACATGAAAGCAAACTAGGATCTGGTAAGTGCTTTGAAACTAGCCAGCCTGTGATACACTTCCAATAGAAAACATATAAAAGCTAAGGGAAACTTGAAGGCAACCTTTGGAGTAGAGACTAGCGGGCCAGGCTCACCACAAATCCTCTCCTAGCTCTTCTTTACTTGGCTACTTCCAAGACAATCACAGAGATAACACAGAATGGCCTAAGATCTGGTAAGCACTTTGAAACTATCTAGCTTTTAACACATTCTAAGGGAAAAAATCAAACAGTTATGCAAACAATATGGGGACCAGGGCTCACCATATCTTCCTCAGTTCATCTTCACACAACATATACTGAAAGTAACATTCAAAAATAATATTCAGCTAAGACAATAAGACGAGGGAACGCCAACATTCCTATGCTTGAACTGAATTAAATCATTTCCAAATAACACAGTTGGGAGAAAACATTTAAATAAAGATTTTTCAGCCAGAGAAGGTTACTGAAGTGCAGTAGGTCCTAACACTATTTAAACTGTTCTTTACAAAAGAAAATGAAACAAAATGAAAACAAGAATAAAATAACAAGTTACAATGAGAATAAAATCACCGTCAACATAGACCAGGATCCCATAAATCAGCTTGTATTGATGCTCCAATCCAGTTACAATCTTCAAGTCCAGTGTTTTAATTCATCTTTCTTTCATAACCTAACTTATCTGTTACAAGCAGAGCTCCAAGAGCCAGTGAAACACTATTTACAATCAGGAGTCTTCAACTCAATTACATTACAATGCTTCAGCAATTACATCAACAACCAACCCCTCACTCATATTCTACTGAAGTATATATAGAAGGATGAGGAGGTGAGATCTGATTAAAGATCTCAATTACAATTAATACAGAGTTAATGTTTTCTTGGCCCTTGGGAGGCTCAATGAAGAAACTGTATAGGTGTTTCACTGTATTAATTGGTTTACACTTAGGAATTAAGCTCGGTGGGAGCTTTTGTTGACCTTTGAGGCTCTGTGCAATGCTAAGGTTACTCTGCCAACATTCTGTCATTAAATTCCTGGCGAGATTTACCCTTTGGTTGTGCTGTGAGGTAGATGTTTTATCTCAAGCAATAACTTCTGTTCCTGATTGAATACTTTGAGGCACAGGTGGCGCTTTAGTCGCTGGGAGGAATCAATTTGCCTCCATTTGTGGCGGTGAAGGGTTTTCCTGATAAAACACTTTAGGTTTTCCTTTTAAACTGTGTTTTAGATTGGGGGTTAGGCTTTTGATAACTGTCTTAGCCATAATCCCCGCTGATCTGTCCATTAATTCTCTATTCTAGTTCATCTTGGTCTTTGACACTAATAATCCTCGAATGTGCCTGTTTCTTGGTTTTTCTTGCTGTCGTGCTGGGCTGCGCAGGGTTTATAAGGCATCAATGCCTGAGAAAACATCGATGAAACATGTATTTCAACCCTGCTGATGATTTATTTTGATGAATCGAAGGCGAGAGGATTTTCATCCTCGGCCTATGAAATTTCTTGATGTAAGCGGAAAAACATTAAACCCTGCAAAAAACAAACAAATGTTACAAAATCCTGCGTTTATAGGTCGATCTGCATCGGAGGATGTGCGGAGGAAGCAGGGCTGTTGGATGGCATCATCCAACGGTTGGGATTTAATCTTAGAATGGTCGAAAAAGCATGGGGGAAGGAGGATTATATCAGAGCCGTTGATCGTGCATGATAGATGGTCGGGAGCGGGCAATGGAAAGTCAGCGGCGGGGAATCGTTGACTGGGCAATGGGATCGGGCGACGCAATATGGGCCGTCGATCTGCAGATCAGATCGACGGTGGGGATTGATCTGCTGCTGTACGACGGCTTGTTTATCGCGTGGGCACTTTGGTTAACCATCGGATACTTTCGAAGAGCAATGGCCGTTGGATGAGGGGGCCCAGATCGGACGACGGAGATTTATTTCGCTGGGTGTCCTGGTCCCGTCTTTAACACGCGATGGAAGACAATTGTACGGTGGTTTTTGAGTCATACAAAAGACATGCGTCAGACATTGTATGAAATCGCTGGCTTTTGGGAGAAAACCACCTTTGCCCGAAGAGTGGTGCGATGGATACCGCCGATTTTGGGTAACCGACCTTCGAACGGTGGGGACCACGGACAAAGGCGCACTCCTCACCGTCGGATCTGCAAGTGGGATGAATGGCTATGATGCGTTTGAGTGGCGGGTCCACCCATTTAAAAATAGAAACACATGACTTGATTTTTCATGTTAAAACTTTGGAAACATGGGTTTTCAAACTTTACAAAGGAAAAATAGAGCGGGGATGGATTATTCATTGGTTTAGCGCCCGATTGCACAGCAGCCGGTTCTGGTGCCAGGACGTATGGATGAAAAGGGTTAGAGGCTTGGCCCGAGGGGGCTTAAGCCCAGAACATAGAAAACATGCGTTTTATATGGTTTTTTCAAAATAAATGGAGGTTCCGATAAGGCTAAGAAGGGGTCTTAGACCTTATAAAATGGATTTTGATGAGGGGAAATAGCAGAAACATGGAAAAGAGGGATTTTCATGGGGAATGGAGGGATAGAAGAGGAGGTTAGTTTTGAGGAGAAGAAAGGGGAAAAAGGGGTCTGCAGTAGTATTTGAATTCGGATTTTTATAGGATTTCAGAGGTTTTTAGGATGTAAACAACAATATGGGAAACTGGACAGAGGCATGAGGCCTTCAAGAGTCTTCAAGAGACAACAATTTTTAATAGAGAAAATTGTTCCTTGAAGGCTCAAAACATATTTAGCCATCTTTGGTATAATCAAATTTTACAGGTGGCTAACAGGGAGGACGACCAGCAAAGGTAACCACAAACCATTTTGACCTAGTAGCTAGCCCTACTAGCATGAGAGGGCTCTCTCGATGAGATTCACATCCAAATTGACTAGATCATGGACATTTTGGGCTAGATATGAAAATTAGGGTTTGATTGATTTGGATTTTTGTGCTGGATGAAATAGGACCTTTAGAAGCTAGGCTTGAAACTCTTTTACAGTTACAAGAGAAAAGAGGAAAGGTAGGAAATCTCAAATGACCAAACAGGTTGTATGATTATGGTGTAGGATGAAAATAGAGATCAGGAAGAAGCATATAACTATGAATTCAATCCTTAAGAATAATTTAAACACAACATCATCATCTCATCAAAAAAACACATGCATTACTCATGAATCCTGCTTAAAGAACTGTAAAGACAATAAGTGAAAGAAATAGATATGTAATGGAAATAGAAAGCATTCAATGGAGTGACTTACAAAATAAAAAAATAGCCATAAAAGCTCACCACATGAATCCCTAAATTTTAGTTGCAACTTTTCTATGGATTCACTCTATTACATGATCAAAATAGAATACACTAGTTCAGTGTCTAATGTTCCAACCCCTGAAAATGATTAAAAAAGGCCTCATATAGCTACTGGGCTCGAAATCCTCCCTTGGAGGTCGAATTTTCCACCAAGAAAGTCAAATACATGCATCTATTTGAAGTCAGCTACACCCTATGGAGGTTGCACAACAAATTCCTCATTTTCCTAACCACTAAAGACATATCCTCAAAGAAATAAATGGAGGATAAGACACCTATTTACCTCTATATTTACTATTTCCATTTACATTTTGAATTTTACATTCATCCGCATTCATCTTTTCACTTTTACAAAAGTCAAACTAGGAATTACCAAAAATTACACAGTGAAATTTTGTACTTAAAATTCAGAAATTTGCAGATGCACAACGCCAACTTGGAGGCCACCTTTGGACACCTTCCTAAAGTCAAAATGGAAATCGGAAAGAATGGTCAACTAGCCCTGCCTGTCTAGTTTCCATAACAATTTTATTTTTTTTAAATTACCAATGGGAAGGCCCTCAAAAAATTATTCTCCCAAGGTGTCACTGGAAGTGCAACGCCTATCAAAAAGAGGGGCAAAATGCTGATTTTTGACCCCTTTTTTCCACTTTTCTCAAAATCTGTTCCATTTCTGGAAAATGTGAGGAAATGGGTTTTGAGAGGAGGGAAAAAGCTTTCCAAAAATTTAAACCACTTATCATTTGGTGCCTTGAGGTAAAAGTGCAGCGCCAAGGCGCTACGTATCTGACCTTAGTCGTTTTTTTGAATTATGCCTTTTTTCACCAAATTTGACCAAAAAACCAAAAATGCGCCAAATGTCCAAAAAAATGGTCCATAGCTGTTGGATGAGGTGTACTATGCAACCATTGAGGAATCAAAAAGCAAATGAAGCTTTCCCTTCTCCTCTTGGATGATTAGGGTTTGTTTAAGCTTGTCTTAGTTTTGCTTGAGTTTGTCTTGCAATTGTTTGAGTTTGATGTGTGCAATCTGATTTCTTGTTCGGTAGTGGGAAAGCATGAATTTGTGGATCGTGTTATACATGTTGACATTATCCAAGAGATTTTCCAAGTGAGTGTTGACCTTCTCAAGCCAAAACTCCTTGTCCTCATTGATCTCTTTAGCCATCCTTTCCTCAAAAGTGAGTTGCTCATCTGTAGAGTTTTGTTATTTCTCTTTATGCAATGCCTTCTTGAGACTCATAGTTCTTGGCCTCTTCCTCTTCACTTGGTGTTCATTGTCATCATGTTTAGTCACTTTTTTTCCCTTCTCATGTTTGTTTGCCTCAAACAACCTCTTTTCCAAAATCAATTGATTTGCCTTCAATTGACTGTTCTCCTGCTCAAGAAATGAAATGATGAATTGAGCCCTTGCTAAGTTGTATTGGAGCTCTTTGATCTGAGCATCCTTATCTTTGATTTCCCTCTGCAATTTTTCATGGTCATCATGGTCCTCCAATTCAACCAAATCAAAATCATGTTCTTCCTCATCATGCATGGATGTCTCATGCAGTACTGATGGTGATCCCTGTAGTGAAATAGGCTTGGCACCTTCCTCTTTCTGAGGAGAAAACACAAGCCTCATGCCTCTCTGATAGGTGAGAGTAACCTCAGGCCTATGCCTCTTTTGAACCTCAACATTCTTGCTTGATGATCCCACCTACATGGGTTGTGCTGACATGGCAGGTGATATGTTTTGTTGCTGATTTGGTGTAGTGGTTGAGTGCATCTGCAAAGCTGACTTAATGAAGGCATCCCATGTCATGTTTTTCTCTTCCAATTGAAGGAGAATTATGAATTTCACCAGGTTGTGGTGAAAGAGGCTAGGGTAATGATCTTTTTTCAAGGCTTGCACTTTTTCTGCCATATTTCTCACACTTCTGTGTAAGAAATTACATAAGTTTAAGGACTTCAGTGCTCTGAAGTGCATGATAAATCTAATATGATAATGATACAATCTAGAAATCCGGCCCTCACATGTGAAGAATTTAATCACAACCCTCATCAATGGTGCATACCTCTCCAACAAGTATCTAAATGGAATAATGTGGGTATGAGTCTCTTTTTAATGTGATTTGATGAAGGATTTGTATTGCTCAAGGTCAAGGTTCATGCCTTTGAACCAATATTCCCCATGGTTTGGTATCCCCATGGCAAGAGAGATGGAATCAACTGAAAATGTAAACCTAATCCCTGCAATGGTGGATTTTTCTCCCTTCAGGTTAGTGTAAAATAAATCTCTCAGCTCCTCATGGTAACCTACCTCCTCCACCCTTTGGAAAACCCTAGGTAGTTGACATCTTCAAAAAAAAATTTGATGAAGGGTGAGGAGATGATTTCATTGCATTTTGAGGGCTCATACCTCAGTATTTTTCCCCCTTTTTGTTGTCTTCTCTTATCTCATGGTGAAGATTCTCCTTCCATAGTTTAAAAACCCTAGATGATGGTGAGGGGAAAAACAAGGAAAAGTGAGTGAAGAGAATGAAATGAGGGAATTAGGGAAGAGATATGGGGGAAGGAAAATTTAGGGGGAAGGGTGGGGATCTTAGGAATGTTTGGGGAGTGATATGAATAAAACTGAGTGAGCGGAGTGCGCTAGGAAATTAAAACATGGTCCTAGCTAGGAAAATGGCCCAATTTGGTAGAATAGGGCTAAGGTTTGTAGGGAAATGTTGAAAAAATGATGGGAAATGTTTTATAAGGTATGGGAACTGTGTATACCTAGTAAAAAAAGGTGTAGGGACAATATTACTGAAGTTTCATAGCATAATTTGATCATTTGATAACCAAAGGCATGAAATTTTTGTGAAACCCTAAGGAAATAAGATAGTTATCATTTCTTATTTTTCCATGGAAGAGAGGGCATGAGGATGAGTGTACTTAATTGCTGCAATGATTTGGAGAGTGAAAAATCTGAAGTGGAGGCTGAAAATTTGAAATTTGGTGTGTTTTGAGCAAAATTAGGCAACAATGCCCCATGCGTGGTGTAGTTCAAGGATGTGCAGCGCAGTTCAAGGGTTTTTTTTCTTTCTATTTCTGCAATGCCTTCTTGATACACATAGTTCTTGGCCTCTAACTCTTCACTTGGTGTTCATTATCATCATGTTTAGCCACCGTTTTTCCCTTCTCATGTTTTTTTTGCTCAAACAACCTCTTTTCAAAAATCAATTGATTTTGCTCCTGCTCAAGAAATGAAATGATGAATTGAGCCCTTTCTAATTTGTCTTGGAGCTATTTGATCTGAGCATCCTTATCTTTGATTTCCCTTTGAAATTTTTGGTGGTTATCATCTTCCTCCAAGTCAACCAATTCAAAATCATGTTCCTCCTCATCATGAAAGGATATTTCATGCAGTGCTAATGGTGATCCCTGTAGTGAAATGGGCTTGGCCCCCTCCTCTTTTCGAGGAGCAAACAAAAGCCTCCTGCCTCTCTGATAGGTGACAGTAATCTCAGTCCTAGGCCTCTTTGAAACCTCAGCATGCTTTCCTTGGGAGGTTTCCAATTTGGTAGAATAGGGCTAAGGTTTGTAGGGAAATGTTGCAAAACTGATGGGAAATGTTTTCTAAGGTATGGGAATGGTGTATAACTAGTCAAAAAAGGTGTAGGGATAATATTACTAGAGTTTCATAGCATAATTTGATCATTCGATAACCAAAGGCATGAAATTTTTATGAAACCCTGGTGAAATAAGCTAGTTATCATTTCTTATTTTTCCATGGAAGAGAGGGCATGAGGATGAGTGTACTTAATTGTTGCAATGCTTTGGAGAGTGAAAAATCTGAAGTGGAGGCTAAACATTTGAAATTTGGTGTTTTTTGAGCAAAATTGGGCAAAAATTCCCCGTGCGTAGCGCAGTTCAAGGCAGGGAAAATTTTAAGGATGAAATTTTATCTTAAAGTTTAGAACCCTTGGGAGGTTACATCCTAGGGAGGTTGCACAACGAATTCCTCCTTTTCCTAACCACTAGAGACATATCCTAAAAGTAATAAATAGAGGATAAGACACCTATTTACCTCTATATTTACCATTTAAATTTACATTCATCCACATTCATCTTTTCACTTTTACAAAAGTCAAACTAGGAATTACCAAAAATTACACAGTGAAATTTTGTAATTAAAACTCATAAATTTGTAGATGCGCAACACCAAATTTGAGGCTACTTTTGGTCACCTTCCTGAAGTAAAAATGGAAATATGAGAGAATGGTAAACTAGCCTTTCCTGTATAGCTTCCAAAAAAATTTGAATTTTTGAAAATGACCCATGGGAAGGCACTTAAAAACCCATTCTTCCAAGGTGTCTCTGGATGCGCAACTCCTATCAAAAGAGGGGCAGCATGCTGATTTTTTAGCCCTTTTTTCCACTTTTCTCAAAATATATGTCCTTTCTGGAAAATATGAGGAAATGGGTTTTGAGAGGAGGGAAAAATATTTCCAAAAATGCAAACCACTTTTCGTTTGGTGACGTAAGGAAAAAGCACAGAGCCAAGGCGTTGCGCATCCAACCTTAGTCAATTTTCTGAATTCTACCTTTTTTCACCAAATTTGACCAAAAAACCAAAAATGCTTCAAATCTCCCAAAAATTGGTCCATAGATGCTGGATGAGGTGTACTATGTAAACCATTGGGGAATCAGCAAGAAAATCAAGCTTTCCAAAAATAACCTCTTTTCCAAAATCAATTGATTTGTCTTCAATTGATTGTTCTCCTACTCAAGAAATGAAATTATGAATTGAGCCCTTGCTAAGTTGTCTTGGAGCTATTTGATTTCAGAATCCTTATCTTTGATTTCCCTTTGCAATTTTTGATGGTCATCATGGTCCTCCAAGTCAACCAAGTCAAAATCATGTTCCTCCTTATCATGAATGGATATTTCATGCAGTGGTGATCCCTGTAGTGAAATAGGCTTGGGCCCTTCCTATTTCTGAGGAGCAAACACAAGCCTCCTGCCTCTCTAATAGGTGAGATTAATCTCAGTCCTAGGCCTCTTTGAAACCTCAACATGCTTTCCTTGGAGGGTTTGTAGGGAAATGTTTTATAAGGTATGAGAATGGTGTATAACTAGTCAAAAAAGGCGTAGGGACAATATTACTAGAGTTTCATAGCATTATTTTATCATTTTATAATCAAAGGCATGATTTTTTTATGAAACCATAGGAAAATATGCTAGTTATCATTTCTTAGTTTTCCATGGAAGAGAGGGAATGTGGATGAGTGTAATTACTTGTTGCAATGCTTTGGAGAGTGAAAAATATGAAGTGGAGGCTGAACATTTGAAATTTGGAGTTTTTTGAGAAAAATTGGGAAACAATGCCCCATGCGCAGCGCAACGCAGTTTAGGGATCTGCAATGCCAATGCACAACACCTCTTCCAGATGCACAACACAGTTCAGGGATGCATATCGCCTTCAATTGTTTGCCTCCTCGAGCTGTAAAAATGTGATTTTCTCACTAATTGGAGGATGAGCATGATAATGAAGGGAGAGAGGAGTACAAATGAATTGTGTTTGCGACTTTTTGGGCCTTTTATAAGCATGGAATAGCTTTGTTTGAGTGATAATGGGCCCCACATGTCTCTTTGGAGGATGACTTGCTTTCTTCGTTTTGAATTCATAACCTTTTGTAATCTGAACTTTTTGACTTTTCCTTGGAAAATTGAACTACATATTTGGAACTTTAGAACACTTATTACATACAAAAATATTAAAATTACATTTAAAAATCAAAATTATTGAAGAAACTTGCATTTATTACCACTCTTCCAATTTGCCAGATTTTATGCATGAAATGGCATTTTGGTGACCTTAAAACCCGAATGACCTAATGGAAACTCTTAACTGAATGGAATCATGATGGATATTACTGAAATGATGATGAAAATCTCTGAATAATGACATACTCATCTTATTTGATGACATGGACTAGCAATTTAAAATTTTGGAAAGACTGAGAAATAATCTTAAAACTAATACCGAGTGACAAATTTTTTGCTTAAAGACCTAGTGAAATGAAAAAAATATAACTATGGGACCCTAAAAAGACATTATAAGAGTCCATTTGGTCATTTGACTATGGGACCCGGTTTTCCCTCTTGTCCCTTCTCTTCCTCTTAACCTCCCTCCCACTACCCCCACCCCCACCACCACCACCATTACCATTTTTTTATGTTCTTTTTCTTGCTCTTTTTCGCCTTTGGAAATTTTTAATAGATTAAAATTAATACAATCTATAATGATATAATGCTTAATAATTATAATATTTAAAACTATTCACTTAAATTAATGTATTGAATATATTATTGTTCTTTTAATTAACAAATTAAATTAGGATATAGTACATATATATTAAAATTATATTATTAAATTATAAAATATATATCATAAAAATATATTAAAGTTATATAATATATAACTAATAATTAATTCATTTTTAAATTAAAATAATTAAATATATTATTTTCCATTTCTAGTCAAACTAGTAGTTATTTTACAACAACTAGTTGGAGTGTCTCTTCATTTATTTAAACCGTTTCCTAGATCTGATTGGTCATCTTGTTGAAGTGTCTCTTCATTTATTTAATATAAACTAATTGGAGTGTCTCTTCATTTATTTATTTTACAACAACTAGTTGGAGTGTCTCTTCATTTATTTAAACCGTTTCCTAGATCTGATTGGTCATCTTGTTGAAGTGTCTCTTCATTTATTTAATATAAACTAATTGGAGTGTCTCTTCATTTATTTATTTTACAACAACTAGTTGGAGTGTCTCTTCATTTATTTAAACCGTTTCCTAGATCTGATTGGTCATCTTGTTGAAGTGTCTCTTCATTTATTTAATATAAACTAATTGGAGTGTCTCTTCATTTATTTATTTTACAACAACTAGTTGGAGTGTCTCTTCATTTATTTAAACCGTTTCCTAGATCTGATTGGTCATCTTGTTGAAGTGTCTCTTCATTTATTTAATTTTTACTTAATATAAACTAATTTTTTACTTGAACTAATAAAAAAAATTTAACAATTAACTTTACCGTCATATCTAAATGCACAATTAACAATTCATTTTACAACCACATGTAAATACATAATAACACATCGCAAAAAGAAAATAATGAACAATTGAATTTACAATCACATGAAAAACAATCCTTTGTAGACATTCTCAGTCGCTTCCCGAAAAAATATCTCTTCCTTTGTCAATATTCTCAAGACTAAAATTTCACTCCTCTCATTACCCAACACCCTTTCTTGTTCGCTGCTCATGGGCATTATACCTAACACTCTTCTACTTGGCTCTCAACATCTTAGCGTTCCCTCGTTTGAGAATCACTCCGCGTTTTCTCAACATCTTTCCAAACTTTTGTAGAAACACTTTGATTTTGTTCTCCATTTCTCCTCCACCTTCAATCGTCTACCACAAACATCCCCTCAATACGTGTGGGGAATACATTTCTTTTAAGATTGATTTTATATTTTTTAATATAAATATTTTAAATAATAAAATTTGATTTTAAAAGCAATTGAATTTAGTTCAGGTTTTTTTTTGTTTTTTTCTATAATATTTGGTTGATAGAGGAATATTTAATTTTAATTACATGGAAGGTGTTTTTATGATTGATTTTGTTGCGAAGATTTGACCAAGAAGATATGTGTAGTTTTGTTCTCTTCTCTCCAAATAAAATTTAACATTGAAACCATCATGGAATTAGCTAGGAAGTGTGTTGTTTTTTAATTTTTTCTAAATAAAATCCTAAATAAAAAAAGAAAGATTCTAATCTCTAAATTTTGAGATATTTTGGTTTTTCATTTGCTTTTAAATTAATTTATCATAAAATTAAGTTTTATTGGGTTTTGAAAAATAAATCTATAAAAATATTAGAAAGATAATTTATATTTTTAATATTTAAATGTTTTAAAATTAATTTATAATAAAAATTTTAATATTTACTATACAAAAATTGAACACACACACACACACATGGAATTCAGTGAGAAGTGTATGTCCTTTAAATTTTTCTAAATACCATTCTAAATGAGAAAAAAAGATTCTAATCTCTAAATCTTTGAAATATTTTGATTTTTTATAGTTTTCTAAGTTAATTTATTAGAAAATTAAGTTTTATTGCGTTTTAAAAAATAAATCTATAAAAATATAAAAATATTAATTTATTTATTTTTTATATTTAAATATTTTAAATTCAATTTATGATAAAAAAATTAATATTTATTATACAAAATTGTAATATATATTATTAATATATAAGTATTTTTATTCTTTTATTATGATTATACTATGTTATGATATAGCAAAAGAGGGAACATAGAGATTTACAACAATGAATAACCACCAGGTAAAGATGTGATGGAGCTTCAACTAGAACAACACAAAGATGCAATGGAGCTTCAGCTAGAGTGTAAGGAAATATTTAATTTGTGTAGATTAATCATGGAGTAATGTCGTTTTCGTGTAGCTTTGTTTTAATCAATCTCATGGATTGGATGTGTCTGTAATTTAACAAAGCTTTGGCCAAAATCAATGTCATTGGTGTTGCTTTTACCCCAAAATGGAAAATTATGGGGACTTGGACGGTGATTTGAAGCATTTAAGGATGGGTAGTTTTATCAGCAAGCCCAAGCTTGATATAACAGACTGTGTGTGAATTCAAGATTGTCTACTTTAGAAGATAACTCCTATTCCAAAAAAGAAATATGTAAAGGTGAGATGTGCTACCCATTTCCCTTAAATTTCTTTTTTTTCTTCTAAAACAACTTTTATATTATCATGGTTCCCATATTTACAAAACTTAAAGTCTAGAAGTTCAAAACTAGCATAGACATGAACTTAAAGAGAAAATGATTAACGAAATTAGATTGTTTTTCCTAGAAGAGTGTCTCTCTTTCCACCTCTAGAAGAGTGTCACTATACTCCAGTGATTCCTCTTTCTCCAACATTGGATTGTATAGAAGGAATTGATAATGAAGCCTTTCTGAATACCGAAAATTCTTCTTCAATCAGTCATTAAAGTCTAACAAGTGGAGTCCTCTTTAGATATTTGTATGCCCTTTTCTAACGTCTTTGAGTGGCTTTAGATATCCTTCATCTACATATTATTATCTAGAAGTAATTTTGTTGTACTCATAGAAACTATTAACAATGCTTGCATTAGAGTGAGTGGCAAGATAATATTCCCAAATCATCTACTCCTTCGATGTACCTTTGCACCTTTAGGAGAAATTGCTAGTATGATAATATATAAATATATTTTTTTTGCATAGCAAATTTAGTTTTGACTAGATTATTAAAGAATTATATATATATATATATATATATATATATAATAAAAATAATATTAAAAATATCCTAATATTATTGCATAAAGAAGACATTCCATTCCAATATTGAAAAATTGTGTTTCAACATGTAATACAATTTTAACTCCTAAAAACCAAAGCAATTTAGCTACTAAATTTATAAAGAAAAATATATGTTTTAACATGTAATAAATTTTTAACCCTTACGACCCAAATGTCTTAACATGTAATGTAATTTTAACCGAAGACCCAAAGCAATTTAGCTACTGAATCTATGGAAGGGTATGGATGAATAGATACGTTGCTAAACCTACCCACATCATCATGAATTTGAACATTGTTAATATTTGATCGATGCTAGCTCAAGATCATGTGTTGGTAGTTCTTCTCATGCTCATTCAGTTTTCATGACTCATAGCATACAACCTGTCTGTCTTGCATAAGGCCTCCACCAAGTCCTGTCTTGCAAGCATATGTAGATACTACAAACTCCTTATCCATATTTGTGATATTTAACACTAGAGCATGTGTCAACAACTATTTAAGCTTCTCAAAACTGGCCTCACACTCCTTTATCCAATCAAACTTCTTACCTTTCCTTTACCGTGATATAATAGGATAAGCAATCTGTGAGAAGTTCTTGATGGACCTCCTGTAATTACCTGCCAACCCCATGAAGGATCTCACCTCATCTACATTTCTAGGAGCTACCCACTCCATGATGGCCCTTATCTTTTCTAGATCTATTGCAATTCCCTCCTTGAAGACAACATGTCCCAAGTAATGTACCTCAACTGCATTTGTTGAGCTTAGTATACAACTGATGTTCTCTCAGCAATCTCAACATTGCTGCCAAATGCTCAACATGCTCTTCCTCATTTTTAGAAAATACCAATATGTCATCAATGAACACAATAACAAACTTGTCCAAATAAGGACACAACACACTATTCATCAAACACATAAATGTAGCTTGGGCATTAGTCAAATTGAATGCAACTACAACAAACTCGTAATTCCCATACCTGGTCGTGAATGCACTCTTGTAGATGTCCTCTTCTTTGATGTGTACTTGATGATATCTCGATCTCAATTTGAACTTCGAGAACACTAATGCTCCCTTCAACTGATCGAACAAATCATCAATCCTCGGTAATGGGTACCTGTCCTTGATGGTCACTTTGTTCAACTTCCTGTAGTCAATGCAAAATTTGAGAGTACCATCCTTCTTCTTCACAAATAATACTGGTGGGCCCCATGGAGATACACTTGGCCTAATGTATCCTTTGTCAAGAATCTCTTTCAACTTCCATTTTAATTCTACCAAATCAGGTGTGCTCATCCTGTAAGGTATCTTTGATGTTGGTGTTGCCCCTGGTACCAACTCAATAGAAAATTCTACCTTTGTGTGAGATGGAAACTCTGAAATACCTAATGGAAACACATCCTGAAATTGTTGTAGAACTGAGTACCTTATCAAAACATCTGCATCCTCAACTTTCTTACCTTTGTCACTAGAAATATGTACTACGAACAACACACCATTTCCTACAAATGTGCTTGGCCTGCATAGTTGTCACCATCCTAACTGATGTGGCTTTCTTCTTTCCCTGTAAGACTCTTGGTTCCCTATTGCGAGGCAAGCACTCAATCGCTTTGTCATAACAATCCACCTTGCCCGTGTGAACATATATCTTGTCTGTTGTCTGGAATCGACCTCTGTTGCCTAGGTGTTGTGGGGCTCAGCCCTGGGTGAGGGGAGGAGCTGCCAGCTCACCCCTCGCCCGACAGCCAAGCCCTGCGATATCTATATATATATATATATATATATATATATATATATATATATATATATATATATATATATATATATATATATATATTTAATAATTTTTTTTCTTAATTTAATTTGTTTTTTAATTTAATATTTTTTAATTTATTTTTAAATCTTAATTTTCAAAATGTTTTTTTTTAATAAATTTGTTTTTTTATTATTTGAAAACTTTATATATATATATATATTTATTTATTTATTTATTATTTTAAAATTCTTATTTTTTTCTAAATTCTATTTTTTTTAATTTAAATTTCTAAATTTTATTTATTTTTTATTTTAGATTTTTTTTTTTAATTCAATTTTTTTTTTATCATTTTTTTAATTATGTAGTTTTTTTTTAATCTTTATTTTTATAACTTACAAAAATAATTGTTTTAGTTTTTAAAATTTTTTTTTCTTTAAATTACGTGTTTTTTTGAAAATTTTCCTTATTTCTTTATTTTTTTTTGTTTTTTTTTTTGTTTATATATATATATATATATATATATATATATATATATATATATATATATATATATATATGATTTTTTTGTCATGTTTTTTATTTTATTTTTATTATCTCTTTTATGACACAAACAAATCATTCATATATATATATATGATTTGTTTTTGTCATGTTATTTATTTTATTTTTATGTTTTATTATCAAGATGAAAATCACCACTCTAAACAAAAAGGATTGATATTGCATCAACACTTTTCAAAATTAGCATGAAAATTACTAAAATTTTAAAACAAATGTTCAAAGTTGATAAATAAAAGATCATCACTTCTCAAAATCTACATGAAAATCATGAAATTAAAAAAAAATCTAAGAAAATTTAAAGTTCCAAAAATATGCTAAAAAAAAGTTATTCTACATCACCACTTATCAAAATCTACATTAAAATCATGACATTAAAAAAAAAATCAAAGAAAATTTAAAGTTCCAAAAATATGCTAAAAAAAATTATTTTACATCACCACTTTTCAAAATCGACATCAAAATCATGACATTTAAAAAAAAAAATCATAAGAAAATTTAAAGTCTCAAAACTATACTCCAAAAAAAAGGGTGATTCTGCGTCGCCACTTTTCAAAATCTGGTGTTTTTATTGCTACCTCAAAAAAACTAGTACCTAATAATTTTATCGTTTGATTAGTAACTTTGTTTTCAAATGTTTATCACAAACATCTCCTCAATATATGTTTGTGGGGGACTTTGTTTTCAATAACGTACCACAAATATCTCCTCAATATATGTGTGGGGGGATACATTCTTTTAAGATGGATTTTATAATTTATAATTCAAATATTTTAAATAATAAAATTTGATTTTAAAAGCAATTGAATTTAGTTTATGTTTCTTTTTTTTATGTTTTTTTTCCTAGGGATGATAGAAAGATATTTAATTTTAATATAATAATATATAAAAATATTTTTTTTTTGCCTAATATGTTTAGTTTTGGCTAGATTATTGAAGTATATATATATATATATATATGGTCATCCATCTCAATATTGAAAAATGTGTTTTAACATATAGTACAATTTTAACCCCTAATACCCAAAGCAATTTAGCTACTGAATTTATAGAGAAAAATACGTATTTTAAAATGTAATATCATTTAAAACCCTATGACCCAAAGCAATAGGTTTTAATATGTAATATAATTTTAACCTGTAAAACCCAAAATTTAGCTACTGAATCTATGAAAGGGTATGGATGTTAAACCTACACATCATCATGAATATGAACAATGTTAATATAAAATATATTTCAAAAATTCAAAACATTATATAAAATATATTCCAAAAATCTAATAGTGAATTTTGGTATGTGGAAAAATCCAAAAAATTAAGTGTTTTTGGTAAGTGGAAAAATCAATGGGAAAGAGTATGCTCTCAACACTGTTTATGCTAGCTCTTATTTTTCACAGTTAAGGGAATAGTTTAACTATTCAAGGGAATAGTTTAACTACTCAAGACCTAAATGTATTTGTCAACCGCAAAAGTTTGCACCCTTAGTTTAATTACTCAAGACCAAGGCCTAAATGTGTTTGTCAATAGCAAAGGTTTGTAACCTTAATTAATAAATTACTAGTGGATAATTTTAGATGGCATGATTTTTTTAATAACAATGATTTGAGTTAACCTGAGTGTTGAGTTAATAGTTTTTGAATAACAATGTTTTGAGTTAATATACATTAACAAAAAGTTGAGTTAATAACATAAATTGAGTTAACATATATTCACTTCTATTAATTTAACAATTAATTTATGATAAAATTTTCAGCTATTTTAAATTTTTTTCTGTTGTTTAAAATAAATATAACGAGATCTATTGATAGAAAATGGAAATCAATCCACAGTTGTTTGGCGAATGGAACTATAAAAAATTTCAAGTCGAAAATGGAAATCAATCAATAATTGTTTGGCGAATGGAACTCATGTAAAACATTTCAAGTTGAATATCTTTTTTTATCCCACTTGATGCCAATGAAGTAACTGACCCCAAATGTTGAAATTGGGTATTTTCTTTGAAAAAAAATAACTACAAATTTCTTGGTAGAAAATGAGGTTAACCTGCGCAATTAATTTCACGCCCAAAGATGATTGTTCAGAGAATTGATAGATGTCATTTTTGTTATGAGATTTCATTGTTTTGAAGGGTACCACTGCTGAAGTGGTTACCTTGCCCAAAACCCTTGGGTTAAAGATCCATATCGAGATGTTTTTTTCTTTTCTTTATAAATCTGGCATTTGATTGTTGTGTGGTAAATGTGATTTACGTTTGGGGATTCCAAAATTTGAAGCTCAATCATGGTGAGGACAGGGCAACTGGAGGTGTTAAATGCACTGGACAAGGCCAAAATGCAATGGTATCATTTCACAAGAATCATAACTTCTGGCATGGTTTTATTCACTGATGCTTATGATATCTCCTGTATTAGCTCCTGGGGAGACTATTACTACGATCCTACGATAGGCAATCCCGTGTCTCTTTCGCCTAATGTGGCGACAACAGTGAACGACGTGGTTCTGTGCGGAACACTAGCAAGACAACTGTTCTTCGGGTGGCTCAACGACAAACTCGGGCACAAGAAAGTGTACGGTATGACGCTTATTATGATGGTAGGCGGCGCCCTAGCCAACGGGCTTTCGTTCGGCCATATGACCAAATCAGTGATGAAAATGCTCTTTTTTTCAAGTTCTTTCTCGGCTTCGGCATCGACAGGGATTATCTGTTGTCGGCCATGATAATGTCAGATTATGCTAATAGGATAACCCACAGGGCCTTTATTTCTGTGGTGTTCTCTATGCAGGGCTTCGGTATCTTGAGTGGAGGCGCGGTGGCCATCATCATGTCTGTGGAGTTCGACCAGGCATTCTATCACCCGACATTTGAAGAAAATTCGGGGCTGTCCACGACCCCGTAGGAGAATTTTTGTGGAGAATAATCCTCATGTTCGGAGCCATCCCAGCATTGGTCACTTATTACTGGTACTCAATATGTCAGAGACGGCTCGATACATGGCGCTCGTGGCCAAGAACACAAAGCTTGCCGCTGCCGACATGACCAAGGTTCTGCAGATCGATATCGAGGAACAGGTGCCGGAAACGGCAAATCCCACCAGAAATGACCAAGTCGGGATCTTTTCCAGAGAATTCGCATGTCGCCACGGGCTCCATCTTCTGGGGACTATGAGCACATGGTTTCTTCTAGAGCAACAACCTTTTCCAAAATGACATCTACACGGCCATCCGATGGTTTCTCTCTGCCAAGGAAATGAATGTCATACATGAAGTGTACAAGGTAGCTAGAGCCCAATGGCTTATTTCTCTCTGCGCAACGGTGCCTGGCTACTGGTTCACTGTGGCTCTCATAGGTTCGTCATTCAGATAATGGGGTTTTACTTCATGATGGTTTTCATGTTTGCTCTTGCAATTCCATACTACCATTGGCTAGGGGAGAAGTGTGAAAATGCCTATTGCGGCAGGCAACACATGGCATTCGTGATCATGAGTGGGGAAATTGTAATTGTAATTGTATGTAAAATATTTGTAAAAATTTAATTGTATTAATGTGAAAATTTTAATTGTATTAATGTGAAATGATTTTATTAAAATTTTTAAATTTATAAAATTGTAAAATTGTAATTTAATTGTCAATTTTGAACCATAACTACCCTTAAGTAAAATGTATACCATAGATATTGTTAAATTACAATAATTGTAAAATTGTAAATTTGTATGAATATAAATAATTGTAAAATAATAAATCCAGAATAATATAAATTTTTGTAACATAAAAATGTTCAGAAAATAATGCAAATAAATTCATGTAATTTGGAATTATCATTATTTTATTATGATCGTACAAACCAAAAGAAAAGAACTTTATACAGTACGCCATTGTTTTCAAGATCAACATAATTTCAAATTATCAAGTGAAATGATTTTAACATTAACACAATGCAAATTACCAATTAATTCAAAATACATATTATAATGTTTCGAAAAAAGAGAGTCTTAGTTATAAGGTAATTAAGTCATCTTCTTTATAACAACCCATCTTAAAAAGTATAAATTATGAAATAACACATGTACCATATCACTCTCGGTTCTCATGATCACCCTCATTATCTTCCATCTCACTTGGCATGAAAACATTATTGTTCTCAAAAATATGTTTTGATCTAGGGTCATTTCTCAATATGAACCACCAATCCCTATCCAACACATCTGGGTAAATAAACACCTGGTTGCAGTGTTTGGGGAAAACATAGGGCTCCTTAGCTTCATCCCACATCTTTCTAGAGTTGATACATATTAGCCTACTATCGAGATATTCCTTTACATTATTTCGATAAAAGGTGTCCCACCACTTGCACCTAAAAATAACACATTGGAAAGAAAAGAAATCCACTTCAATGATCTCTTGTATCTTTCGACGTAACCTAACCTCCCTTGTACTAGGTTTTGATCACGGTGTCTAGATCGACTAGATCGATCGAACTCGACTTCCACTCCACAGTCTTGTGTCATGTGTCCATCATCAACATATTTGTGCGAAAATGGTGTCCATATGCCCACATAGATGGGAACAAATGCACCTATAAAAAAGATAGGAAAATCATAGTGTCATGTGTCTTATAATAACCAAACAGTTAAAATATGAAATATAGATGTAATTACATTTCAAAGGTGTTGAATTAACTTTAAAATGTACATAAATAGATAAGTACCGAGTGGGTCCACCCAATCCCTACATTTAACACATCCTCTTCAGTACACGGGTAACGACCGGTTGCACCGTATTTCTCTCTGAATTGGTCAACAACCCGACTGTTGCAGCATATTTTTGCCATATTTTCTTTTAAATGATCAGGATAATGCACACTTATACCATTCAACCATCTGAATTCTTTCTTATCACTATCCCATTTAATCCTCTTTTGTTCATACAATGCGACCCATGGTTTTTTCGCTTCGGAATTGTAAAGAACGAACTTATTGGTTGATTCAGTTTCTGCATTCGCTGATGAAATAAAACTGAAATATAGTACATATGAGATCAAAATACACATTATATCGAAGTTCAACATGAATATTTACTTTGTGTAAATTTGAAAAATTATAAGTCACTTACTCTTTATCAAGCACCTTTTTCCATTCATGTGGCGCAACTCCCCTTCTCTTTTGTCGTCATCCCTTTCATTGTCCCAAATCACTGCACTTGGTCTATTGTCGATCTGCTTGATGTACTCACTGGCATAATAGAAAGACTCATACGATATGTACCCCTCTGCCATAGACCCCTCAGGTTTTTCCCTTTGTCGAACAAAACCTTTCAATTTCTTCACGTACCCCTCTAAGAAGAACATCCAACGACAAGAAACCAACCCAACTAATTCAACCTCATCTACCAGGTGGATTAGAAGATGAACCTGCAAGTCCATGAAACTCGTCAGCAGTTTCTTCTCAAACATACAAACAATCTCAACTATCTCTTGATGCCATCATGGAATGCTAGCCATATGAATCTCCTTTAACGTGATCCAATGTACAAATGCATATAATTTAGATATGGCATGTCCTAGGGCTTGGAGGAATTCATGTTTCACATACCCACGCACAAAAAAAGGATAATGACACTGCAAAGTTATAAACACGTGCAATAATATACAAAATCAGTTATGTTTTATGATCCCTGCATGGTAGAAAATCTATTAATATAACAAATAATAAAATCATGCTTTTGACATTATACGTACTCTTAGAAGATTCAAATGGTCATGCGATTTCAACACCGACAAATGGTCATCCACGATGAAGCAACATCGTAGTGAAGACATGTATGAAGAGGGGACCCTCACACCGATTATAATTTCTTTTTCCAAAGAAATATCATCTATTTTTAAAATCCATGGGACATCACCTTCTTTGAAATACCATGAATTAGAGGGACCAACGCCTGCCTCTGATCCTGTACTTTCTAATCGTCTTGGCCAATGTTTCTTTTTAGTTTTTGAAGTAATAGGATCTTTCCTAACATCCAATGTGTCACTTTTTTTTGATGATATGTGCCTCCATAAAGAAGATGAAATTTTTTTAAATATATGAATGGGATCTAATAAGTGGGTAATCTTAAGATTCTCCCAATATTGGAGGTTATAAAAGATAGATTTCCTTTTCATCCGAATGGGCAATTTCTCAACATAGGTGTCGAAGAATTCTAGATCATCGAACATAGGCTCCCCATTTGAATCGAACATTTCTATGAACTCCTTCTCCTTCTCTCTCTCATATGCTCTAAGCCATTCAACTCATGTTGTTATTGGAGGCCTTTGGGTTATCTCTCTTTTACCATTGAAAGCGGATGTTGCTCTTCTGTAAGGGTGTTCTTCTGGGAGGAATACCCTCAAGCAGTCATACACTAACTTTCGTAGGTCGTTGGAGCATCTAGCTTTCAGAGAAGGTCCACAACATTTACATCCAAAATACCCTTTTGTTACAAGAACTACGATATTATTGTATACAATATATATGCATGGCATGTTAAAGAATATCATGAAGATCAGAACCATTACAGCGAATTAAATAACTATTATGTGAAATAATATTGTTACATATATAAAAAAATTAATAAACATGTAATTTACCATAGAAATCTCCTAAGACTAGCTAATCATGTGTCATGTAAGCACATATTCCATACAATGCAAAACTCCTCTCTAATACGATGGGTCCTGATATATCGTATACATTTATCCCATCCCATAATTCCTTCAATTCATCTACCAGTGGTTGTAAGTAGACATCCATATTCTTCACTTGTCTTATACTAGGGACTATGAGAGCCAACATAAGATGTTCATTCTTCACGGACAACCATGGTGGGATATTTTTATTGATCACTACTACAGGAAAAACATAATAGTTGGTGTTATGTAGGGAATATGGTTCGACGCCATCCATGGCTATGCTGAGTCATAGACTTCGTACTTCATCCTTGAATTTTTCGGGCCATGTATCATCTATATGCTTCATGGCTCTTGAATCTGTTGGGATTCGAATAACTCCCAACTCACTTCTGTGTGAGGCATTCCATCCCTGCAACATAGCTAATTCTTTGCAACGAAAGAGCCTTTGAATCCTTGGGATTATAGGCATGTGCCTAAATATCTTAAAAAGGAGGACCACATGATTTGGCCTTCCTTTTTTATTTATCATACCTTTCATGCCCACATTTGGGACATATCTCTTTGTCTTCATATTCTCCTCTATTTAGAATGCAGTCATATGTATATGCATGATATGATATGTACTCAACAACCAACATTTTCAACAATTTCTTTGCCTCTTTGTAGCTACCAGGAAAGACATTATCACTCGGAAGAACCTTAGCTTTGAATAACCTGTAATTAGTGATCATGGACAATATTAAATGTACATTAATGGCAATACAATTATTAACTTTCATAAAATTTTCCATTTGTAATGTTAATTGTGTGATCATATTTCTCAAAATATAAGGGAGGACTTTATGGTAAATTACCTCAAAATTTATGAGAAACATGCATTCAACAAGCCAAACTTTGCTTTCAAGTTGCATAGTAAAATTGTTGTCCCCAATTGGGTAGACTTTGACTGATTGGCAGGTCCAAAGAGAGGGGTGGTGGAAGAAAATTTAAGGCTTTCGAAAAATGTATTAATGATATGAGAATCATCCCCTAGCTAATCATCATTCTGGAATGAATCTAATAACATTGTCTCCATAGCAGTCATATCCTTTAAGTAATCATCCATACCAACCTCTATTTGATTGCCTCCATTTTTAACTTGTGAAGAACTAATATCTCTCTATTCATTCCTAATTGGTGAATTTGGACATAGTGGGTATTAACCAACTATAAAATTTTGGCATAGCAAGCAGGTGGCTAAATATGTTTCTAAGTTTTCAAGAGAAACATTTCCCTTGAAAATCTATCATTCTTGAAGCCTTCATGTGTTTTCTGTCCTTTGAAGAAATCTTCATTGTTGTTTCCATTTGATGAGCCTCAATGTTTTGTGAAAGAGACTGCTTTAAAAAGGCCTCCATTTCCTCCATTTCATTCCCACAAAATCTCCATCTTTGCCACTTTTTTTTTCTCTTCAAAGTCCCACAAAAACCTTCGTTAAACCTATAAATCCAAAACCCCCTTTTTAAGCCTTATAGTTCCCTTTATTTGGTTTTAAAATCCTCCTTTGTACCTATCGGAACCCCTCATTTGGCTTAAAAATCCCTGTTTCTAGGCCTAAAACACCCCTTTTGCATTATAAAGTTTCTTAGCCCCGAGGGATTACTCCATTTAGCCCCTTCCTCCATACATCATACAGCCATGCAATCAGGTGCTAAACGGTCTTAGAAACCATTTCGAACCCTTACTTTCCTTATAATTTCCTCTTTCCCGACATTTTGGTCTAATTAAATTCAGACCGTTGATCTGCGCAGATCAACGACCATTAGGCCATTAGACCCCGCTCATCGCATCGCAAATAGTCTTCCCATCGCAATTGGCAATCGCAAATTCCCTCTATCCTTTCCCTTTTCCTCCTCCGATGCCGATCCTCCAATTTAATCTTGGCCGTTGAATCTGCAAGAACCAACGACCTAGATTCGATCGTGCTTCGCTTTGAGCCCTTTCTCCTCTGATCCGCCGATTTGATCTGGCCGTCGAATCCACAAGAACCAATGGCCAGGATTCAATCGTGCTCTACCCATAGTCCTCTAACATTACACCCACTGATTCAATTCTGACCGTTGATCTCTCGTCTGATCCGATGGCCAGCGCTTAATCGTGCATCGCAAACTCAAAGGACCCTGATGCTTTGGCCTCTTTCTTTTCTCCGATGCGATGAAATCCCCACCGTTGATTTTCTCAAATCCAATGGTCCACATTACTTCCTCTTTTCAAACCCTACCCCTCTCATTCTCCCCCATCAATAGATCTTCGTCGTCCATTCCTACAGATCCAACGGTCAGGATCTAAACCGCCGTTCACCCCGCAACTTTCTCCCTCGCATCCATTCCGCACCGTCCGATCTACCTTTGATGATCTGACGGCTGATATCGCATTTCGCAAAGTTTTTGCGCCTAAACGTTAGCACCCAAAAATTTTGCGAAAAGGGCGGTTTTATGTGGGACAAGTGTCAATCAATGTATGGAATCGAAATTTATTTGGCGATACTGCCTCCCCTCATTTTATTTTGCGAAAACCACTGCCAATTTTCTGCCTTACCACCTATCCTCCGCAATGTGATTTCGGGTTTAATCATAGTCGTTGATTTGTTTAGAATTCCAAACCTCTTTTGATTCAAACCCTGTAGCATTGAATTTAAAACCATCTAGTGATTAAATTTTATTTTATTTTTTACATTTTATGCAGTATTTTTTATGCAGTAAGTAAAAAATTTAAATTTACTGTTCATTTAAAAAAAAAAAAAACTTAAAAAATCCATGATTATGCTACACCCTTGATTCTTTTTGTTTATGCCCTTACTTCTTCTTGTTTCTGTGATTTCAGAATTAGGTCTTTTCATTTTAGATTTTTTATAGTTTGTATTGCTATATATATAGGCCTATGACATCTAACCTGCTTGACGACTTGCATAGTCGGATCCCAATCCATGTGAGCCCTTGCGTGAAATTAAAAAAAAATAGAATTATTTTAATCGGTGTGCCCTGTGTACAATAGCGCACCGGTGCGCTAATCACAACACACCGCCCACAAACTGTTTGATAAAAACAATTTAAAAACATATATTTTTAATATGTGTGCCCTATGTAAATTAGCTCACTGGTGTGCTATTTCATTATAGTGCACCGCGAACGTAACTGTACGGTGGTCCCCTCTTTTGTCGGTGTGTTTGTAAGAACATGTCGCACCGCCCCCTCTACGACATCATATGCTAAAAAAATAACACTAAAGGATTTTTATTAATTTCTCTATGTTAATCAGTATGCTGGTTAACATATAACACACCGGTTCTCCTTGTTGACAGAGAGCACCGTATGATGTTTCTACAGTTTTGGTGGTGCGTTTATAAGAACATGCCGCAAAGACGCTAGTGCGTACTTCTTGAGAGGCGCACTGTTTTCTTGTTTTTTGTTTTTTTTTTACCTGAAATGTTTGCGATTTATTATAAAATATATTAATGAATGGTATGGTATAGGTTTGATAAATAAATGGCTCACAAGAGATCAAGTAACAAAAATATTGAAAAAATTTTACAAAATTTTGAGGGATCAAGTGGAACAAATGTATAGATATTCTTTCCACTTACAATACAAAAATCAATCCAATGATTCCAAGAACCAAATTTTATCTAAACTACAGGATGACTTTCTAGAGAATTGGTCAATGATACATGTCAGACTTTTAATAGCAAAAACATACAACAACAAAAAATAAGGAATGAAAAAGTAATATTCCTTTAAATGATTTTCTAGAATTATATGTATATATTACTCGAAAGTAATCATTTATAAATATCACTTTTAATGTTATATTTAATTTTCATATATCAATACAAAAATTAAGTAGTTTATTGTCATGTTAGATTTTCAGGAATATTATGAAAATCTCAAAGGATGAACAAGCTAATATCAGAAATATGTCAGTAGGAATGTCCAAAAAGGTGTACAAGGAGATGGTCAAAGAAATGGACATAATTGCATCACACGAGGGACCATCTAAAAAACAATGTACTTCAAATGTAATATGTAATCATTGAATTTTTCGATTAGGTACAATAAATAAACAAGTTAGCATTAAATATTATTTTTCAAGTATTTTCTTGCAGAAAATAAAAAAAAATGGAACCCATTCAGCACATAAAACAGGACGAAAAAGAAGAAAATGGTTGCTATCTAAGTTTGTGAGTAGTTACTACTTCCTTATAGCAACTTAAATAGATTTCATTTTTATATATTTTAAGTTGTTTTACAACAATAATATTTGAATGTCTTCAAACATGTGCTAACATACAAATAAGAACCATCAACTGAATTGATTGGCATTGGGTTAAATATGGGTTGTGAGTATATGTTGGTATATCAAAAATTAATTGTGGAATTTGTAAGCATCTATCGATCTTGTTTTACTTAGCTCCGTCTATAATTAATAGAACCAAAAAACTTTTATATTAAATATATGATTTATTATGGGGTATAAAGCTTGCAAGAAACAAAGTATGGAACTGTGCCGACAAATGGAATGTTGAAATATGACATGAAATTGGTTTTGAAAGAATGTGTATAGTTCATAAGTCAATTATTAATATGGTATGTCATTTATTTTTTATTTACATTGATGTATGTTATTTAATATTGCAATTTTCATTATTCTCACCAGTATATATACACTAATTACATTTTATTTTTATTTTTGTAGACGAAAGTTGTAGAAGAAGAAAACAATCAACATCGTGAACAAAAAATTCTTCAAAATAACCCAAGTCATGGAAGTAGCTCGAGAAGTGACATTAGTTCAAGTGAAGAATGATGCTCAATATGTTTGGATATCAAAGCAAGGCGTTGTATTTTTTGAAATATCTGTTTGTGAAATCAGACATTTTTTTTAATGTAATGGACATAGTCTCCCAATTGAAAGACATAGCGATACCAATGACTGTCCCATTTTGTATGAAAAAGAGTGCCTTATATATATGTATATATGGATGATTAAATATTATAATGAAGATATGTGAAATCTGATGATATGATATACAAAATTATTCCAAACATCACATTCAAATGCACTAATAAAAAATTAATTGATATGAATACTGTTATAAGATGTGTCGTTTTCTGATAAATAATGAATTTAAAAAATCACAATAATTGCACTATCACAGGTCGATGTTTCTAAAAAATACAAAATTAACACCGGTGTGTTTCTATGACCTATGGGCACCACAAAAAAACCAATACCAATAAGAACGCTCAGTGTGTTTGTGTGATACTACGCACCTGTGCGTTTGTGTGATACTACGAACCGATGCATTTATACGACCTATGGGCACCCCACAAATACCAATACCAATTAGAAATATCAGTGCATTTATGAGATATTGTGCACCGGTGCGTTTTGGTGATACTTTGCACCGGTGTGTTGTTACGACCTATGGGCAGTACAAAAATACCAATAGCAATAAGAATGCTTGATGCGTTTGTGTGATAATGCGCATTGGTGTGTTTTTGTGATAGTGTGCACCGATGTGTTTCTACGACCTATGGGCACCGCAAAAATACCAATACCAATTAGAATTCCCAGTGTGCTTTATCGATGACTACCACCCGATAAGTCCCATAGGAATTTCATGCAATAGTGTTGTGTTCCTTTAACACACATCGGGTCGTTGCTAAACACCCCAGGGCGTCCGAAATTTGTTTTCCATCCCGGTGCTTGCTAGGTTTAAAGTACAGGTGCATTCACAATACAATGCACCAATATATTGACATCTGATTATCGAACCGATATAAAAAACATCCGTAAGAACCTTCAGCCGACAAATTTTTGTTAGTTATGTTCAAATTCCGTTACAAGCTCCGCCAAAACCTCCGTTACCGAAAATGGATGTTGTAGAATTTTTTTTTGACAATTTTGGCCAATTTTATAACACTAAAAACCTCCGTTATAAACTCCGCTAGAGGGTATTTTCCTTGTAGTGGTAGATTTTAAAAACTATATGTTTCTACAAGGAACTTTTTTTATGCATGTGCAAAGATGGATATCCAATGTCTTTTATGTTTTCAATTACTTTCAATAAAATCTTGACAAATTTTAAAATGTAAAGAACTAATTTTTATTTTTGAGCCACATTTTTCAATATAGTTCATGATTACATATGTTGAGAAAAAACTAGATGAATTTAATCAACACTAGATTGCCAGAGTCTAAGAAGATTAACATTGTAAACATTTCTAGCATATCATAAATACATGAATGATCATTTATTTCTTTTGCATTTATTATGTATGAATTCAATATTGATTAATAACATAAGCCTTCCATGGATCATTATAGTTATATGCAATAATACACTCATTTTT
The DNA here is from genome assembly GCA_034641835.2 of Pinus albicaulis. Classification (NCBI taxonomy): domain Eukaryota; kingdom Viridiplantae; phylum Streptophyta; class Pinopsida; order Pinales; family Pinaceae; genus Pinus; species Pinus albicaulis. The sequence goes on along the minus strand of JAXQQM020071191.1, from coordinate 144,977 downwards.
GTGCAAGCATGAATCTACACTACACTTTGTATGTCTTTAGAAAACTTGTTCTTTTTAAAAATTTCTCATAACCTTCATGTGAAAATTGAAAGAAGAAACTTGTGAGGTTTTCAAAGTTAAGGATCATCATTTAGGATTCAAAGAGCCATTAAATGTTATATATAATTATGAATGTTATGAAAGTTTAATGTTGTTAAATATATGTTTAACAAAGAATGTCTTCTCAGTTCATGCACATTGGAAGTAGGGATATTCTTTCTCATTGTAGATTTTGCCACATTTTCTCTCTTTTAACTCCTACTTTGGATATGAAACATTAATAAAACTAATGTTTATAGGTTTTGGAGCACCTATGTGACACCCATTTTTGTTGATCTCCCTCTTGTAATTCATGTAAATAATAAATGGAAATTGCGTTCTAATGGTTCTCTTTGGTTAAATCCCATCCTTAGTTTTTATGGGTTATATTAAACCATTACAGTTAAAAGGTGGTTCATAATTTGCATGAATTCAAGTGGTTTCAACAAATTCCAATAAACCATGGTTTCAAGTAGATTTCAATAACTTTCATGGTTTCAAGTGGTTTTCAATAATTTGTATGGTTTCAAGGGTTTTTCTTTAGTTGTTGTTATATCTCATTTTTTAACTACATGGTATTATTTTGAATGTTTATTTTATCTTAGTTTTATTGTTTCATTCTCTATTTCATTCTGGTTTTCAATTATATTTCTTAATTCTTACAATATGGAGCAAGTAATATGACAAGTGAGACTCCCGGATGCGGGTGGTCTCGATGTTTAATGCGGAGCAGGTGGGAAGGTGGGTTGGCGCGTGGCTCACCACCACCGCCACCCATCCTCGCATGCTCTGGCCCTTAAATTACACAGTCCGGCAATTCAATGCTAATTTATGGGAGCTCTCTCCCCGAAACCAGCGCATTTCTACATTAGCGATGGCGAACTCTGGTAATTTCGTGTTTGTTCATCCCCTAAGCATCTGTTGCATCCCTGCTGCGGCTGAGCGCAGCTCACGCACCAGCACTGGGTCTCGCTGTGTTTTAAATTGCTGTATGGAAATTCTGCCCGGCCTTCATATCTCCAACTATCCCTCTTGCATTCTCCCGCGCATGTCTGTCTTCGATTCTGGTCGCCCGCAAGCTCATCCTGCTCTTACTGTTCTCTCTGACCATCATACCATGCCGCGCTTACGCCCAAGAATGCGTTGCAGGCATGGGGGAGCCATTGGGCGTGCTATCAACCGTTCCTCTCCCTCCAACTCCGATTCCTCGTCTTATTCTTCTGAATTCGGACCTATCCGTCTTCCAGCTCCGCGAAGAGGTCGAGGAAGGGGTCGAAATCGCTTCAATCCCGCTGGGCATTTTCGTTTGTCGTCCAGGGCGCATTCTCACCATGCCCGTTTTCATTTCCCCTGCAGCATTGACAACACCCCTCTCCTTGCAACGGTGACCATAGACCTTCGGGCTGCCCCCTCTGATCAGATTTCTTCGGCCCAGGTTCGCGCCACCACTGAGGCTGCTCGGGAGACCTTAATGGAGACAGAGCACAGCATGCCCCAGGCGGATATCGGGAAGAATGCTTCTTCGGGCAATGAGGCCACCTTGGGTGCTCAGGCGAATCCTTCGGCTCCAATTGATGGCGGTCCAGAGCGCAAGGTTGATCCTCCTCCTGAAGATGAGGATCCTTACAAGTATGCCTGCCTCATTGTCGAGGAAGATCCTCCCTCTACTCAGTAATGTGGTTCCAGGTTCGCTCGCCTGTGTTTTGGTTTTCAACGGCCTGAAGGTGTTCATCTACAGTTTTATGCATCTGCTTAATTCTGCTACTGTTCTTTTGGTCTCTCTTCTGCTTTATGGTCGGTCTCCCCTGCGTGGGAGTTATATTCTGCATTATGTCCTTGTTCTTGCTCTAATCACAGGTTCTAGAATTGTCATTTTTGTGTTTGCTATGGCCCGAAATTGTAAAAATCCAGCCACTCTGGCTCACTCCACAGGAGTCATATTGTCAAGGTCTGTTCATGTTATAGTTACAGTTACAGTTGTCAGTCACTTGATAGGAACAGACAGTATCACTACTCTTCAAAGCTCTCATGGTCTCTCTCATAATAGTTTTGATGATCAATTACCAGCTGGTAAAGCTAGAATGCCTCAGCATTGGGCTGGAATTCTCGAGGCTACGGCCTCCATGTAACACTATTTTTGTATCAATATAGAAGTAGCCATATTCAGAAGAAGAAAAAAATATGACAAGTGAGACAATTTGAATTCCCTGTATTTGCATGAAATTATTGTTCACTCAATGTCTGACGTCTTTGTATCATTCTTTATCTAGATTTATCTTGTATTTCCTCTTTGGATGGAAATTTCTTTCCTTTTCTAGATCCAAATATGCAATTTCCCATGTTTGTTGTGAATTTGTGTGTAATTTCCACGCTGTGATATTTCTCTATGAAAGAATATTTGTTGTTTTTTTTGCACAATCGAATTTAGACATTAAACTACTTGTTGATAGTAGAAGCTTGATCGAGTTATAGGTTCAAGGGATCCCTTGAGCCATATGGTTCACCTTTAATACCATTAATAAAAGTCGGTAAGCGCGTTGGCAGGTTATATTTTTTATGGATTTATTGAGTCATTGGTTAACCACATATGGCACTCGATCGAGGGTTACTTTAACACTTTATCGAGAAATTTCAATTTTGAATTTAAGTGCTCGATCGAGCTCTTGAAGTCCTAAAAAATACAATTTCAACACCTCTTCTGTAGATTTCTCTCCAACCCCGTTTTGTAACCTATTGGATTTAGGGCAGAATTTGTCTTTAAGTGGGAGAATTTATCACGTTGGATTCGTGAAAGAATCCTCTATCCAGTGACATATGAATTTGGCACTTTTGATTTCATATGATATTTTTCATCTAATTTTTTTAAACACAACACTTGAAATTTTTTTGGATAGTTTCAAAGGGGTTGAATAAAAAATCAATAACATGAAATATACACAACAAATTTTTTTCAAAAATACCACTATCTTCATTTAAGAGTTCTCTTCAAAAGAGTACTTTTGGTTTTTCAATTTATTTAAAGAGTTGAAAAAAATATTATGCGAACACATGTGTCTCCAAAATGCAATTGAAATGTTACTTTTCCAACTTCGAAAAATAATAAAAAAATATAAATTTTCATAAAAAATTAAATTTTTAATATGAAAAATTTAGTTCTCTCCTTTTAGATCATTATCATATATATATATATATATATATTACACATTTAGACTAAGTTATGATACGTGAACATGCACATACCTCTTAAGTTGTGTCAAAATTTACAAGGACATATATTGCATTTAATAGAAAATTGAGAGATTATACGACACTAATTTTATTTGCATAATTCTCCACATATTGTCTTTTTACTTTGAATCAAAATTCATAATTCTTTTGAGGGGTGAAATTTGATAAAAGAGGAAAAAATTGAAATTTCATCACCACCTTAATAGTTACTCAAAACCAACATAGATCCATTTTAACTCCACATCTACCAACTTCTAAAAAGAATCAAGTCTTTCTAAGTGCAAAACTCTTTCTAGGTGCAAACCTTTCCTTAAGTTTTGCATGCAATTTTTTTTTTGCATCTTGAGAGATTTGATTCCTCTCAGCCCTTAGTAGATCCAGAGTTAAGATAGATCTATGATGTTATAAATTTCACATCTCGATATATAAAAGTATTCTCATTTTTAATTTTATTAAAACTTTGATTTAATCTTTGTATAATATGTCAACGGGGTTATCTGAGGTGGTTGATAGAATAGTTTTTATCTCTCCCATGAGTGACACGATGATAAGAAATAAAGATGTAATGACTACGTGCCTATGACTATTGTTGTATTGACCCTCACTCTTCTCTATGGCATATCCATGAAATATTTTTAGTAGTGGTAAGGACAAAGAGTTTAGATATATCTTAAAAGTAATTATAAAATTGTTTTTAAATTTAATTAAAAAATATTATTAAATTAAATGAAAAGAAAATGTTTGTAAATATATATTGATTCTCAAATAAGCCATGGTATTGTAATAAAGTCCATTTACAAGTCAATAAAATCCATGGTAAAATGGGGGTGAATATTCATGGTTAAGAATATTATTATATTGTAAGTTTATTGTAAGTATTAATTTTTTTTTTGCTTATTAATTAAATTTAAATATGGTTATAGAATCATTATTTTTACGTCGTAAGGTATCACTCTTTGAAAAGAACTCTCCTAGCTACCACGGTGTATTATTGTTGATTAACAAATCCATTATTAGATAATTGAACAATGATATGCCATCAAATTAGAAACAATAAAAAAATAAAATATTATTATTAAACTAAAAAAATGAAACATCCATATATCTCATTGCTTGAATTGTAAACCAATTCTTGAATTAATTTCTTGATTTACGTCAGTTAAATAAACTGAAAATAACCTTAAATATATAGAGAAAGCTTCGCAGAATCTTCCCCAAATTTTGTCCTTCCAAGTCATGCAAGCCGCATCTGTTAAATGTTGCAATTCTTTTTAAATCCTTAACCAGAGGCATCTTCTTCCATCTTATTCCAAAGAAATTGAATCTCTGATAAGCCTGGTGGAAGGAGAATCTGCTAATGATGGTGTCCACGACTATGAGAGTTATGCATTTGAAGCCCAAATTGCCATTCTTAATGCTCTTTTCAATTTCTCTGTTTAATAGAATCTTAATAAAAATTGCAGAAGCAATTCTTGCAATGATAGATCTGCTTTCCAACGGTGTTGACAACTAGTCGTGTCCAAAAATGCCGATGAGTATACTGTGGGATTATCTGGAGAATTTTTCTCAAGTCTGGTGAAAGGGATGCGTTGAACGAGGCTCTGAGAATTTGCCTCAAGTCCAGTGAAGGGAATGTGTTGAATGAGGTTTTGGAGAATTTTCCTCAAGTTCGGTGAATGGGACGTGTTGAACGAGGCTCTAGTTGTGGGTGCATTCAAGAAGATTCTAGTTTCGGTGTATATTAATTCTACTTCGCCGACCACTAAGGTGAAAGCCAACCAACTACTCAAGCTCTTTTCTGATTTTCGCTGACTCTATCTATTTTTATTTAAATTTTCAAATCAAAATAATTTCTGCATTTTTCCAATCTCAACGCGCCCGACTCTGTGATTTTTCTTTAAATATTTAAATAAAAAAATGTATTACTTAAATAATTTCATCAATCCTTATTACCCTACATCATGGATCAAAAGCCAAACCAAATTTTGTAATTTTAATATAACTTGAGAAATAGATAGAAAATATTAGGAAAAAGTTACATAAACATAACTATAAAAATATAATAATGGAAAATTTATAATCAATTAATATTATTTTTTTAAATTCTATGTTAAAATATTATATTTATTTTTATTTTATGTTAATTAATTATTTTCATATCATTTATTTTTGAATAGATATATACCTACCAAATTTATTTAAATGATATTATATTATAATACTATATTATATTAAAAATATTAAATATCTTTCAATTAATCTCAAAATTCTTAAATTATAATTTAACATCAAAATAAATATTAAATACCCTACAATAAACCCATCACTGATTTAATATCTTCTTATTCCAAATATCAAATATCATAATATTTGTATTTTCATTTAACAAATCTATGAATAGGTAAGAGACAGAAGCAATGATAGTACTATATCATATGAGGTTTTTAAGAATGGTATACCCGGAACACACTTTATCATCTGAGATTTTTGAGGTCGCTTGAAATGGCCACACTTTATCATCTGAGATTTTCGAGGTCACTTGAAATGGTTGGATGTGGATGGTTATGATAGCCAGGGCTTGTTTAAGTATCCATTGCAGCAGTGCAATTATAGCTCCACTAGAAAATTTGGCGAAATTTTCGATGACCAATTCGTCACTATTCCGACACATAGTCGTCGCAAGAGCGACAGTTCGAGGACGGGCAAACCGTGGTTTGCCGTGCCGTCGCAATTCCGACGCACTTAAAAAGTTTCGCATTAACGACATATTTTTCGTCGCTTCCAAACAGGCATCGCTCTTCCGACATTTCCCAAACCGTCGCGCTTCCGACGTTTGTAAACTGTCACACCTCCGATGAAATGTGGTCCGACGTTTTGAACGTCGCTCTTCCGATGTTTGTAAACTGTCACACTTCTAAAGAAATGTGGTCCGACGTTTTGAACGTCGCTCTTCCGACGTTCGTAAATTGTCGCAATTCCGACGAAATGTGGTTCGACGTTTTGGACGTCGCTCTTCCGACATTTGTAAACTGTCGCAATTCCGACGAAATGTGGTCCGACGTTTTGAATGTCGCTCTTCTGACGTTTGTAAACTGTCGCAATTCCGACGAAATGTGGTCCAACATTTTGAACTTCGCTCGTCCGACGTTTTTATAGTGTCGCTCTTTCGACGTTTTTAAGCTATCGCAATTCCGACGCTTACAAGGCGTTGGTATACCGATGGCAGGTTCAATTTAAAAAAAAATAAAAATGAAACTTTACAAGAGGAAAAACGTTGTTTTGAATATATTATATGAAGTAAAATAGTCCATGAAGTCATTAGATTTTCAAATCTGAAGATTGGAACCCAAATATCCATCCAGAAAAGTGGAAGTCCCACCCCAGACAATGATAGAAAAATACCCCATGTCACATACAGGGACTTGATATAAAACCCAGTAACGGTCCACATGGAGATTATCGACAAATCTGAGAAAGCATCCAAATATGCCCGAGGCATCTATAAGAAAGTGAAATAGCATTATGTAGAATAGTAAAACAACAGATAGAGTACCGACGTCCATTGTTCCAAATACAAATTAAAGTACCCAAAATCCTTGAACAGAGAAAAACGCTAATCATGTGAGGAGTGTGATATGTACAAAATATAAAAATACCATCAGACCATATCAATAAACCAGCAACATAGACCAGCATCGCTAGTTTTGAAGGCAGAGTGATAAACATTAATCATTTTTTTTTTCACAAGAGAAAAAATGATGTTTTGAATATATTGTATGAAGTAAAACAGTCCATGAAGTCATTACATTTTCACATCCTAAGATTGGAACCCAAATATCCATCCAGAAAAGTGGAAGTCCCACCCCAGACAATGATAGAAAAATACCCCATGTCACATACAGGGACATGATATAAAACCCAGTAACGGTCCACATGGAGATTATCGACAATCTGAGAAAGCATCTAAATATGCCCGAGACATCTATAAGAAAGTGAAATAGCAGTATGTAGAATAGTAAAGCAACAGATAGAGTACCGACGTCCATTGTTCCAAATACAAATTAAAGTACCCAAAATACTTGAACAGAGAAAAACGCTAATCATGTGAGTGTGATATGTCCAAAATATAAAAAGACCATCAGACCATATCAATAAACCAGCAACATAGACCAGCATCGCTAGTTTTGAAGGCAGAGTGATAAACATTAATCATTTTTGTTCACAAGAGAAAAAACGTTGTTTTGAATATATTATATGAAGTAAAACAGTCCATGAAGTCATTACATTTTCACATCTGAAGATTGGAACCCAAATATCCATCCAGAAAAGTGGAAGTCCCACCCCAGATAATGATAGAAAAATACCCCATGTCACATACAGGGACATGATATAAAACCCAGTAACGGTCCACATGGAGATTATCGACAAATCTGAGAAAGCATCCAAATATGCACGAGGCATCTATAAGAAAGTGAAATAGCAGTATGTAGAATAGTAAAGCAACATATAGAGTACCAACGTCCATTGTTCCAAATACAAATTAAATTACCCAAAATCCTTGAACAAAGAAAAACGCTAATCATGTGAGGAGTGTGATAACCATCTGCAGAAACCCAGGCTCGCTTGTAAGATCAGGCTCGCTTGATTCCAAAATTGGTAACCATCTGTTGCATCCGAGATGTAAGGTTCAGGCTCGCTTGTTTCCATTAGTAGCCCGCTACAGCATCCACTCTGTTCATAGCAAAAAGGTTCCTGTAGATATACAGAGAAAGAGTATAATATGTAGACCATATAAACATGGCTTTGTATTTCAAAAAACAGGTTTAAAATAGAAACAGGGCAACAGTTTTTTTTCTAAGTAAAGTTAATCTATTAACAGTGGGAATAAAATTACACCAAAGTCAAAATCATTGCCCAGACTCATGGCAAATTTGTCATCAAAAAATCAAAAAATTAAGAAGACTGCCCTCATATGGGGAAACCAGTCTTGAACGTTTAATTTACAGAATTAAAAAATATTACAAAGGTCCAGCACAGTAAAATAATCTAAAAGCAGCCCAATTAAGTAACCATCTGTTGCATCCAAGATGTAAGGTTTAGGCTTGCTTGTTTCCATTAGTAGCCCGCTACAGCATCCACCCTGTTCATAGCAAAAAGGTTCCTGTAGATATATAGATAAAGAGTATAATACGTAGATCATATAAACATGGCTCTGTATTTCAAAAAATAGTTTTAAAATAGAAACAGGGCAAGATTTTTTTTCTAAGTAAAGTTAATCTATTAACAGTGGGAATAAAATTACACCGAAGTCAAAATCATTGCCCAGACTCATGGCAAATTTTTCATCAAAAAATCAAAAAATTAAGAAGACTGCCCTCATACGGGGAAACCGGTCTTGAACGTTTAATTTACAGAATTCAAAAATATTACAAAGGCCCAGCACAGTAAAATAATCTAAAAGCAATCCAATTAAGTGGGCCGTGAAGTAAGAAAAACAAATTAACCAAAGTACTCCTCCGACTCCTTGACGATTCGGCACCATCCTTTGGAAGGTCCAGGATTGCTAGGTGCTACCTCCACATTCATGCCACGGCTCCCCTCCTGAAGGCCCGAATGCTGGCCGGATTTTTCCAAGCTCAGACCTGCCGGACAGGTGCATTTTTCCTTCGTTTGGGCCTCCTCGCGGAAAACCACAGTGACTGAAGCTGTGTTTCGTGGGCAGTTGAGAGAGAAATTAAAGGAAAATTGTGCAGTGCGCGTCGTGGGAGAAGGTGAACTAGCGGTGGGGAAACGAGGAGTAGGGGAATCCATATGGTGGCCAGATCCTACAGCCCGACCCCGCCCACTCCTAGTATTTGGATAGCGACCTGCGTAATAATCACTGGACTGGCCGGAAGATGACTCAGTTGAGGGGCTGGAGGGAGCACGCAGGGGTTGACCTCTAGTGCTCCCCCTGCAGCAACGCATCCTTTGATGCACACGAGGCATGGGTGCAGTCTCACTAGCAGTGGGCACAAGAGGAGACAGAGAAGAAGAATTCCAAGAAACAGAGGAAGACAGACAAGGACCAGACCAAGAGAAATGCAAATATGCAGCAAGGTCTACGCAACAGTTCAGTTGGCCACTTCTCCTTCTCGTCACAGTGAGTAGGCAGTGTAACCCAGCAACTGGCTCGTCTGGAAAGCCATAGCGAAATGCCATTTTATCGACCCGAATGAAATGCAATCGAAGGACGCCCGTCATAATTAATCTCTGATCATTAATGAGAGCCGAAGCCCGGATCATATTAGAGCATGCGGAATTGCTAACAGGAGTGGAGGTCTGATCTTGAACAGTGTTAAAACTTAATGTGATTAGATGTGAAAACCTTGGAACTTAATTGAATAGCGTTAAAACTTAATGCGATTGATATGAAATCGCCACATCCATGTCCCATCGCCTTAAATGCCATCGAATGCACTCGCAGCCGGGAGCAGGGCAAGTTTTGATTGAGGACATGTGGTAGAAATTGATTGGAGCGGATCTTTGTTTGGGCTGCTCGCGCAGTGGAAATCTGGACCCGAAAAAGATTAGGGTGAATTTGATAAGAAATTCGCATCACAACTCTCCCTCCGTACGCCAGCCCAACTTCGGACCAAAAAAATATTAGGACGGAATTCATTTGGTTTTCGCGTCACAAAATTGGCCGACGTCAGCAGGATATTTTGGAACGCGAATTTGGTTTGAATTATGGTTTATCGCCGTTTGAAGTCCGGCGGACTCAACTTAAGAACAATTTTGTTTGATTCCATCTTATAAAATTTGTGTTGGTTTTCTTTGATAATACACATATTTATAATAAATCATGGGAATACCACACTAAACATGTGGAAAAGTTATATAAATTATTGAGAACAATCATTTTTATATAAAAATATCCAAATGTGCTTTTGGGAAATAAGAATTCGAGTATTTGGTTCATATTGTTTTAAAGGAAGGAGTGAAGTTGGAGCCTCAAAAGATGCAAGCTATTACAAAATGACCTATTCCTAAGAAAATCAAGGTTCTTAGAAGTTTTTTTAGACTTACATGATATTATTTATCATTTGTTAAGAATTATGCATGCATTTCAAGTCCACTCACATATCTCTTGAAGAAAATATCATTTATATGGAATGATGAGGCTACTTTGGCATTCTCTCTTTTAATGGATGCCATGTCTTCTACACCAACATCGGTTGCACCTACTTTTGGTAAAACATTCATAGTAGAGTGTGAGGCACTAGGACAAGGAATTTACGTAACATTAACACAATATGGGATATCATTGGCTTTTAAAAGCAAGGAATTCAAAGAAAATATTTGGTGAAATCTACGTATGAAAAATAAATGGAAGCAATATTACATGCAATAAAAAATGGGGATAGTATATCACTGGGAGGTAATTTAAAGTCAAGATATACCATGATAGCATAAAGTATTTTTTTAATCTATGGATTTCATTGGAAGATTAACAAAAATGAGGAGAAAAATGCAAAGTTTTAATTTTGAGATAATCTGCAAAAAGGGTAAGGAAAATTTAGTACATGATGCTCTTTCTAAAATAGAAGAGGCCTCAAATTTATATCCAATTACATTTTCTATTCCTAGGTGGCTAGAAGAAGCTTTCCATAATGGAAAAATGACAATAATACTAAACAAAAACTAAAATTTATAAAGGATGGGATGAACTCTATGGAGCATTGGGAGTGAAAGAGAGATATACTTTGGTGCAAATGTAGAATATTTTTATGCACGCAAGCATATTTGAATAAATAAATATTAAGGAAGTCCCATGTCTCTCTGATGGTAGGACGCAGGGTTCCTTAAAACATCTCAAAGGATCAAAAAATATATTTTTGGAAGGAATGAAGAAAGATATTCAAAATTTTGTAAGAGAAGGTCAGGTTTGCATAATAAATAGAGAGATAGTAAAATCTCTAGGGTTACTTCAACCATTCCACATACATATTCAAAGACTAGAAGATATATCAATAGACTTTATTACAGGGTTACTGAAATATAAAGGTAAGTATTACATTTTTGTGGTCATTTATATAGACAAATTTTGTAGATTTTTTTTGTAGAGCTCAAAGTACATGAACAACAAGCCAAGTGGCAGAAGTGTCCATGAAAGAAATTCATAGTCTTCATGGTTTTCCTAAAGTAATAGTAACAAGAAAATTTTGGAAATAATTATTTAATATGAGTGGAGAAACACTAGCTGCCATGAGTTCTACATATCAAACACAATCAAATGGTCAAACAAAAATAGTTAACAAATGTTTTTAAGGTTATCTACAATGTTACTCTTAGAAAAACAATCTTAATGGATGAAGTGGGTTTGTCAAGGAAGAATGGTAATATGATATTACCTATCACACATCTACTAAAATTTCCCCATTTAAGGCCCTTTATGGATATCCAACTCCTAGTATCTCATACTTTTTGCAAGATAAGTCCAAAGTATAGGAAACAGAGTCACATATGGAAAATACTAAAGAAACTTTGAAAATTATTATGGAAAACCTTCAAATGAAATGAAACATGATAAAACAATAAGGGGAACAACATTGAAGTGAAAGATAATTTGAGGAGGGTAATTGGGTATTTTTTAGATTATAGCATTATAAGCAATCTTCATTCAAGAAAAAGAAGAATAAAGAATTAGCTCAAAAATGTTATGGCCCTAAATATTTATTCATAGGATTGCACAAGTGGTATAGAAGTTATATTTTCCTTCTTCTTGCATTCATAAGGTTTTTCATGTATCTTGCCTAAAAAAGGTTTTGGGAAAAAATATGCGAATGTAAATAGAACTTCCAAAATTAGATGAAGAATGAAAGTTGATTCTTGAACCACAAAAAGTTATAGATAAACATTCTGTATCTCTTTGACATATAACTATTATGAAGTACCTAATCAAGTGGAAGAATATTCCTCTAGAAGAAGGTACATGGTAAAATGATCAATTCGTGATGAAATACCCACGGCTAAAGGGTTCGTTTGAAGTTTTGACAAAGGTTTTGTTATATGTTTTATATAACGCGCTGCGGAATAGTTTTATTGTTTGTTAAGGTCCCACACAGTGATAAAATTTGAAGGGCATGTCCGAATTTCAATTAGAAGGGAATATATATATGTCGCCCATCCATAATGAAAAGCTTTAAAAAAAAAAAAATCAATTGACCACAATAAATTATTTTTACATTTCATTTTCAGAAAGACAAAACCATCAATCTTTATATTAATAAAAGACTGTTACATATACAACAATGAAGAAGGCTCCATCTTTCATTGCTTAAATATCTCATTGGAAATGTCAACATAAGTCTTTAAGACACTATTATAAGAGTTTGGATACATACCACCGGGATATAGGAGATTCTTATGTGTCAGATTGTGTAATGCAATTTTGACTTTGTCTCACAAGGAGCAGCAGCATGGAGGTCTAGATTTTTCTTATAGAAATTTTTTATTATTATTTGAAACGTTGTTTATAGATATGAAGAAAACAATGAAATTATGAGCATGGTGGACAATTATTCAAGCTCATGATGCCAAACCATGATGATGTAAGTTTGGAATTTAACATGTTTACATGTTAAAGACAAGTAGTCAAAATCACTGACAACTTAGTATGCCATAATTAATAATAATTCCCTGTTCACTTTTGTTAATAGGTTTATGTCACACGATGATATCTCTTCTCTGGCATTTACTTGTATTGAAGATCACTATTCTAGGAATAAGGAGTTATTTTCTCCAAAAATAACCCTAGCCAAACATTGACAATGCATCAAGGATATCTTTCTATGCTTCATAAGTACATATGTTCTACTTCTAAATCATGGCTTGGAAGTGGTTGTTTTGCTGGAAATTATTCACCAGTTGGTTTCATACCAAAGTCTTTTTCACATTTTCAGCATCCAATACATGAAAAAGATAATGGTTTAAAACAACATAAATATTTGAAATTTCGCAAGAATTGTCTGGCACACTTTGAATATGAATTTTGAAGTCAAGTGCATGATGCTGTATAGGATCAAGTGTCATTTTGAATACCAAATGCTTCACAAGAAACTTCTCAACATGCTACCCTGCAGTAAGGATTAAATGACAATATTGCATCAACTATTTCCATAATAAAAGTGCACCTCGGCTATAAGACTAAACAACTACAAATGTTGTAGATCTAACAAGACCACACAATCAAATGTATTCCACAAGGCCAATACTGTATGAAAAATGAAAAGGATTTTGCAACCAAAAATACCTTAGGTAACTAATTCAATTAGATACACCAAACCATCAGCAAAAAAGAAAACCAGCCTACTCAAAAGGCAAGCGTTTACCTCCTTTGACAAAATTTTGAGTTCCGAAACAAGGGCCTTTATTGTCTTGTCAATGCCCCTAGTAATTTGAATGGGGTTTGCACCTGTTGCAACAACCTAAACAAAAAGGTTTCATTTTAAATTATTTTCCACAAATTTAAGATACAACCATTGTTAGTTTTGTATTTCCTAACAAGCTCATAAATTTTGACAAAAGAACCAAAATTTTTTAATACCTGATAGCAATTTTTTCACTCAAAAAATATCTTAGACTCAATAAGCCCAACCCAAAAATAAAAAACCAAACACCATAAGACCCTACAAAAATGAATAGATGATCTTAATCCAGTACTATCGACAAAAAATTACCTTTACACCCTCACTTATTAAACCCTCTACTGTTGAATTTTAACTTCAACTACTGCAGCAGAAGGACGGATGCAACAGCAACATTTTTTTTTGGAGGTTGCTTGCACGCCATCCAGAAATTTAATTCAGCATTTAAAATTCCTGCAAGTTTTTTTTGTAGACGGCCGCAGCCATATTTATGTACAGGATTGTATTTAAACGCAACAACCAGCATTAACACAATTCACCAACCAGAAATTAAACAAACAGAAATTTACCCAGCAGTTTTGTAAATTCAAAAGGAGGACACGTGGAGTGGTTTATTGATCGCATGGAATATATGGAATTAAAACTCCGAAAACTGTACCTGATTTTTTGCAGGCACATTTGATTGAGAATTGCTATTGCCAAATTCCTTGCAGTGAGAGGGCAAGAGCGCCGCATCCCATTTTGGAACGTGAATTTGGTTTGAAATTCAATCTATTCAGACTTTTGAAGTTCGACGGAAGGGGTTTTTTAATGTTTTGATAGTTTAATTTTATGTATTCTTTAATATATACATATGTTTTAAACATATATTATATATATATCATATGAGAAATGAAAGGTGGGCCATAGAATTTAGTTTTAATTTTTTTTTTTTTAAAGAGGGTTTATTATAATATGTTTTATATGCTACGACATATAAAAATAAAAAGGAAAAAAAGCTTGGTAGTTTTTTTTTATAGACAGGCTTGCACCTGCTGCAACAACCTAAACAAAAAGGTTTCATTTCAAATTATTTTCCACAAATTTAAGATACAACCATTGTCAGTTTTGTATTTCCTAACAAGCTCATAAATTTTGACAAAAGAACCAAATTTTTTTAATATTTGATAGCATTTTTTTCACTCAAAAACTACCTTAGACTCAATAAGCCCAACCCAAAACTAAAAAACCAAACACCATAAGACCCTACAAAAATGAATAGATGATCTTAATCCAATACTATCTACAAAAATTTACCTTTACACCCTCACCTATTAAACCCTGTGCTATTGAATTTTAACTTCAACTGCTGCAGCAAAAGGACGGATGCAGCAGCAACATTTTTTTTTGGAGGTTGCTTGCACGCCATCTAGAAATTTAATTCAACATTTAAAATTCCTGCAAGTTTTTTTTGTAGACGGTCGTAGCCATATTTTTGTACAGGATTGTATTTAAACACAACAACCAGCATTAACGAAATTCACCAACCAGAAATTAAACGAACAGGAATTTACCCCCCAATTTTGTAAATTAAAAAGGAGGACACGTGGAGCATTAATATTGGATCGCATGAAATTGAAGGGAATCTGAAAACTTGAAAACCGGACCCAAATTTTTTATAAGGCACATTGGATTGAGAATTCGCATTACAAATTAGGCAGACGTCATCATCCCGTTTTGGAACACGAATTTGGTTTGAAATTCAATCTATTCAGACTTTTGAAGTCCGACGGAAAGGGTTATTTAATGTTTTGATAATTTAATTTTATGTATGCTTTAATATATACATATGTTTTAAACATATGTTATATATATATCATATATATATATAACATATATACATATGTTTTAAACATATGTTATATATATATCATATGTGAAATGAAAGGTGGGCCATAGAATTTAGTTTTAATTTTATTTTTTTTAAAAGAGGGTTTATTATAATATGTTTTATATGTTACGGCATATAAAAATAAAAAGGAAAAAAAAGCTTGGTAGTTTTTTTTATAGACAGTACGTAAATTTTTTATTACACAGCAGTGTGTAAAAAGTGAAAGACTGAGTGTAACTTTTTAAGTGTGTATGCACAATAGTGCGAAAGTGAAAAACACAGCAGAGTGTTTTAGAGACAGAGTATGTTTGTTTTGAACATACAGTGAGTTGGTTTTATGCACTGCGTTTTGTAGCAGTCATAATTTTGTAATCCCTCTCAGTGAGGAAGAAGTGTAATAGTTTTTTTTTGAGTTATTGAAGGGAATAGAAGTTTGTTTTAAAAGTATTGAAACTCTGTCTCCTGTCAAAGAAATTTTTATTTTCTCTCTGTTAGAGGAAGGGAGATTTATTCTCCATTCATTGTTCTGGAATTTTTCAATATTCCAACATGTGCAAGAACAACAGATGTTGTGGTTCCATCCCTAGCTAAATCATTTGTCTTTGCCACAACTTGCCTTACCAACTTGGCCCCAATATTTTCAACTGGGTCCTCTAATTCAACCAATAAAAAGGCCAAAACCATAGCATTGAGATACATTTCATTACACTGTCAATAACAATAAAATTTGACTCAGCCATAACCCTTTCTTTTTATTGTTGTGAAAAGCTTTATGCATTACTCTAATGTGGCTAGTCCATAGGCCAAGTAGACCACTGGGTAACAAATATGTTTCCCTTCACCTTTGAGTTTTCAAATTATGCCTACCAAATCTAAGACATTTAAGAGGGGGAAATAATACAACGTTAAAAAGAAAACCAGAGCACACATCTAAAAATTACCTCCTTAGCTACTGTCACACCATCATTAACTATTTTCGGAGAACCATGCTTGCTCTCCAAGACAAAATTTTTCCCTTCGCCCCAAGGGTGACTCCAACAAGATCAGCAAGTTTGTTCACACCGCCTGCAAGACAAATTGACAATGCTTTCAGTAAGTGTGCAATTGAATGCCAGACCATATGCCAAAAAAACCCTCCATGAAAAATTAAAATAACACATTAAAATCAAATATAAGTGGACAAGGAAAGATCCACCGCAGTGAAGTTTCATGTGCAGGTGACCTTCCTTTAAACATAATTTTTTCTCTGAACTGCAATTTTTTTGTCACTGAGTCATCCTTGTTTAAGTACAATGCCTTTTCCATAGATCGTGTATTAACTACCTTCTCTCTGTCGCGTAATCTCAGAGTCCCTCTTCTGCTTGAGCGATTAAAGGAAATGGCTGAAAAAACTGAAAGAGAAGACAATTGTCTGCCATAATTATCAAACATTGCACCCAACTTCTTCCCCTGTCCATTGTTACCCAATGAGGTAGATGTGGCAATTGTTGTCATACTGCCCAAAGCAGAGGCCATCTTCTCTTATGCTGAATATAGAATTACAAGATCTTCATATTAGTATGAACCTTAAAAAACATGACTCCCATTGCTGAAAACCACTTTTAAGTTGTAACAGGAAAACTAAACAACTATCGCAACTTCTGGCAACTTCTGGAGCATTAAGAGAGAAACAACCAAAGAGAAGTACAACCACAATCCTCATTTTAATGAGACCAGACTATATATTTGCATTAATATAATAGAAATAAATCATGATTATATTAAGGCTAGCACAAAACAATCTTTAACCAGTGTCTCTCGCGGCCTTCAGGTTGCCATGCTAGAGGTTGCATATTTTTAATTTAAATTCTTGACCTCTCATGCCCATCTATGAATGCATCCAATGGGATATATACATCAAATGCTCCTTTATATCCCCAAAAACAAATTCCATACTACAAGAGCACCAGTATTGATGGATCACCCCACACCATCCCACCCACTACAAACGGTGAAAAAGGAAACCTGAGAAAAATTCTGAAATATCTCAAGATGACTATATGGGTGGTTCTTATGAATCAACCAACCATTCAGAACATGCTCATCAATCAAAACCATGAGTATTATGTGACGATATTCAAGCAGGCACTGAATCGGATTTCTGAAGCTATGTTAGAGAAACCCTAAACTCTCACTGAAAATAGGTGAAATGTGGCACCACTCAGAGATTGACATGTGCCAATTGGTACAAGTGGTAGAAAATTTGCATGCTCAAACAACGAGGTGATGCAGGAATGACATGAGGGAGAAAATATCAGAAAAGCCCCAAATCTGGAGAACTAAAGCTCATCACCAACCCGAGATTGACAACTTTACATGATGTAACCTATGAAATCGTAAATGGAGAAATCATAGTAACAATAAAGTAACCTATGTAACAATAAATTCGGATTCATCCTGGGGAGTGGTAATGGGAGAAATCATAGTGAACAACAGGAAACATGTAGAGTTGATTACAATCAAATAGATGAAAAAACACATACAAAAAACCTAGATAATAATCATGAACAAGCTTAATATTGAATTATGAACTGTAAAGGAACTTACAAAATGTGACATTACGAACCTTGTTAAGCGCACAAGCAAAAATATCCTGGACATGACCCTGGTTGACAAGTTGTATTGCTCATGATGCAAGAGGATTTGTACCTGCACTTCCAAGTCAATCAAAATCCATCATTATCTATACAATAAATACAAGTAATTGATGTAGTATTTTTTACTCTAAGATGAATTCTTATGATAATGTTAGAACATATGTTGAAAATGTCAAAACATACCTGAATAAGCTCCTCTTCGTTTCAAGAACAATTTATTGGAGTCGCATGAACTTGGAACAAGCCTCCCACGATTTGAAAGAGTAGCAACTAAGTCAACAGTGACTTTTTTGTTGCTACGCCGGATCGAGTGAGGTTTTCTCCAAGATTAAATGACTCCAATAAATTATTCTCTACTAAACAGGGCCAACCACGTGAAGGTGGAAGCTCTTATGGCCCCTCCCCCCACCCCCCCTCACATCACTCTCAATTCCCCAATACCCAATCTATATTTCATTTTTTACTTTCATGAGCATAAAAAAAAATATTCAATAACTAATAAAAAAACAATTCAACAAAAAGTACGCAAGGAAACATTGCAATCAATGCTTGACATAAAAATAGTATGATAAATGAGTTTTTTATATAACGCAAAAAACGTTCCAAGTATGGTAACGTTTGTCTTATAATAATACAATATTTTACATTATCAAATTTTCCTTTTCTTCTTCCTATTTCTAAAGCTCCTAATTACATCATCAATATCATCGTGCTCTGCTCCTGTTTCGTGCCTTTCGACCCGCACTGCTGACCTAGTTGCGTAGTCACGATGTCTGGTCTCATCCAGTGACGGGGCATCGCCTACAAAAACAGATAATATTGAATTTTAATTGTCAGTTTTTAAATATCATTGAACTAGTTCGGTAATATTAATAAAAAAAATTGCAATGAGATTATTTACCTGGTGCACCAGCTGTCGCCGCAGACCTAGTTGCGTAGTCACGATGTCTGGTCTCATCCAGTGACGGGGCATCGCCTACAAAAACAGATAATATTAAATTTTAATTGTCATTTTTTAAATATCATTGAACTAGTTCGGTAATATTAATAAAAAAAATTGCAATGAGATTATTTACCCGGTGCACCAGTTGTCGCCGCTGACCTAGTTGCGTAGTCACGATGTCTGGTCTCATCCAGTGACGGGGCATCGCCTACAAAAACAGATAATATTAAATTTTAATTGTCAGCTTTTAAATATCATTGAACTAGTTCGGTAATATTAATAAAAAAATTGCAATGAGATTATTTACCTGGTGCACCAGTTGTCGCCGTTGGGACTGTTGCCCTGTCTTCCTCTCTGGTGGTAAGATCCTCAAGGGAAACATTCTCTGTCATTTAAACAAAAAATGTTATAAGGACAACCATCAAGGTATAATTATAAAAAATTATAAGTGGAAATTAATTACCATCACGGCCCTCACTGATAGTAGCATTGTCGGCCTAGTCCCCACTACAATGATCAGGTTGCACATGAGGATCATCTACATCTAGCTCTAAAACTGGGTTATTTGCCTCGTCGGTAGTGCTACTCCCCTAATTTAAACAAAGTTGTTAGACATTAAATTTATGGATGAAAACAAACATATTGAAAGGTTAATGTTTTACCTTATCAGGCATTCTGGATCTTGGGACCTGCCCCAAGCTTCTGCGATGTTCAACTACGGCTTGATAGCCGAAATGGAAAGCAATATTTTTATCTTCCTCTATAGTTTCTGTTCCGAAGTCATCACCCTACATTACATATGATTGTGTATTTTTAATCATATTTGATAGGATTACAAAAACGTTGGAAGGCGATACAATTAATTATAAGATGTTTAGCTACTTAATTACAATTCTTGCAGCTAATTTCAAGTAGCCGCCCCGGCCTAGCTTGTGATGGCCCTTTTTTTCAATCCTAGCTTTGGTTGCCTTTGAGGTGTCAGGCAACCTAGCATCAAAAGATTGAAGTCAGATATGACGTAGCACACTTTTATTTTAGACATAGAGAAAATTAAAGCTATTGAATTAAAGTTGTAATTTACCTTGCGGGTCCAGTTGGCATTTTTCCTTCTTTCTTTGCCCTTTTCTCTTTTCCTTCATGGATGAGTGCTCTCCACTCACTCTCTGGAACTGCGAGAGGACGCTCATATCTAGGGTTAAATTGCAATTGCGTCCTATAGGTGTCCCTAGTATATTTCAAATATTTGACGACTACCCGAGCCACTGCTGTTCTGTCAAATGTGCCGACCCCAAAAAGGGCTTCTAGATAATCTAGAAGTTCTTTTTTCAGGTTGGAATTCTGGGAATTCCACCCTATGCGTATGGTTGGGCCAAAAATTACCAATGCATGGCTCTCCAGAAACCTATAGAACTCATTGTTTCCTACACAGAAGAAAAAAAGATATTATCATTCATTTAAAAATAAAAATCATGATAAATATGTTTTAGATAAAGTACATGAAATAGTTAAAATATTAAAATTTACTTGGGAGTTGTACATGCTTTATAGGGACACGTTCATCGTTCACCAACAATGTGCCATTAATGGTCCCTGTGGAGCTGACACGTGTAGCTCCAGGAAACGCAATAATGTAGTTGGCCATATCACCCTCATCATTGCCAACACGTTCAATGGTTGGCTGGGTGTCTGCTTGGGCAGGGTGTGTTTCTTGGCTGGCACCTAAAGGAGTAGAAGGTGTACGAGAGGGTTGTTGGGAAATCTCTTGCCCTTGTGTCCCACTACCACCAACACCGGGTTCAACAAGTGTCAGAAAACGCTACATACAAAAGAACTTTTTGTTAGTTTAGTCAATGTAAAAATTAAAAATCAAACTATCACAATTGATCTCATGCAGAACAAAAAAAATATCCTTTTGACTTTTTATTATTACCTGATATGTCTCTAGCTGGCTCATAAGTTGTTTTATCCTCTCTTCTGTTTCAGGTGTTTGAGACGTGTCTATCAAAGTATTAAATTCTGACCTTGCATCTCGTGCCTTTTTTTGCAACAAGAACACTGGAGATAGGGATGAAGAAAGCTCTTCCTCAAAGAGGGAATAATCAGGTGTACCATGGCTAGGTTTCTGCATATTTGAACAAAATTAATATTATTTCAATTATGTAAATAACTAAATACATGAAGATAGAGCAATGCTGGCACTTTACATGTTCTTCTGCTGGCCTCTTTCCACGATCATCCCGTCTCGGGGTTGTTCCTGCACTGCTCTGATCAGTCTGCCACATTGCAATAAAATTATTAATGTAAAAACATGAAAACAATATCTAACTTGAAAACACAAAATGAAAAATGAAATAATTTCTAATAAGACACCGGAAGACAAAGGTAGAGTTTCAAATATGCCTTGCATTGAATTCAGTCCTGGAAACATGTCCTTGCACATTAAGGCACCCAAACAAGAGACGAGTTGACAATGAAGACCTTATTGAATATATTGTTGGAGCAACTTCTAGTAACCTTGTTGTGAAGACCTTGAGGACATTTTTGGAGCAACATTGTTGAAGCTGATGGTATAGCATTGTTGGAGACGATCTTGAAGGGCCTTGAAGTGAAGCTTTTAGAGCAACTATTGAAAAATCCTTAGAGCATTTAAGTAAGGCACTTTCTATCTTAAATCACCTTTTTCCTTTCAATATCCTTTAAACGATTTTGTTGATATTTAATGTTTGAAATCACGTTATAATTCCTTGATTATATGTGTTTGGGGACTTTCCCTTTGAAATTACCCAAAAATACCCCGGCAATTTTATCTTCAGGATGCATGTCTGACCCTATTGTTCAATATTTTGATTGATAGTAGTAAACATAGAGAGTTAGGGGGCTCTTGAATTGGTTTGGTTGGGCCATTAGATCCCTAACATCTACTAGGGAGAACCCCCCTTGAGTTGGAGGAGAGCTAGCCCTAAGTGAAAAGAGGTTGGTGAGGTGACAATGGGGCTATTGAATTACACATGGTATCACACTTTAGCTTTAGGACTTTATCTTGAGAAGTGCGAGATTTTGCTATATCAATTCTCAAATTGTTTACAACACTATTTTTAAGAACTAGTAAGAAGTGATGTTGAGGGGTTTTTGGGTATAAGAAAAAATACCATTTAAAAACTAGGGTTCTCAGTCCTTGGCATTCCTTCACCTGGGCCTAGGGGCACACTAGAATAATTTTACACTAAACCATGCAAACTTAAAAGTAACTTAACAGATCCATAAAGTAATAATAATCATAATTCCTAATTTCCTATTGTATGATATGATGCAAATTATTCAAACATGAAGCAATGAAGACATGCAATGTCTGAATTTCAAGATTGATGAACTAATACAAGAAGTTAGAAACTACAACTTTGATTCAATAATCTGTGTCCTAACTCCAGGAAGGAATCTATTTTGTAGTACAGAACATGCATTGTGTATTATCAATTCTTAATTAACAACAACTAAAGGTCATCTACCTCATCAATTCCTTCCCATTTTGTGTTTTTATGTTATATTCCTTATAAAAGTGTCAAATTTCTCTCAAAGTAAGCAACCACTGAATAAAATAAAAAATAGTTGAGATATGATTGAGAAATGGTCATTTATTTCTTGAAAGGATCTTCACAATTTCTTTGGTTGTTTTTCATCTCAAGAAACAAGAAATGACCTAAGAAACTATCGTGATGTAACATAAGAAACAACACAGTGCAATGGCCATTTTCAAAGCCAAATGATGTCCATTGAGGACATGGCCTTTATTTGGTTCCTGTTTCATAGGAGTTTCGGGTAGAAATGGAACTTTGTTGGAAGTGAAAGGAAAACATGTCTCATGTTGAATTATGAGAAAATCATGTTGTTCATGATGCAATAATTGACTGAAAATTGTTTTGGAAATCTCTTAGAAGTTGTAACTTGTGACTAAGGTTCTCATTGACCTTTACCCAACTTTGGAAAAGGAGGGTGTTGATTTTCATCCTGATATATTTGTTTTTTATGACACTAATACAGGGTAATGTAAAAGGGGGAAGATCAAATTATAGTTTGATTCATTTTTGATAATTGCTGCCAATCTTCAAGAGGAATGAAGAGGTTGTTATCTTTACAATCCCATCCCAACATCAAATTCAGTGATAATTTTCTATGAGGTTCTGGGTCAAGGAAACATTCACTCCACGAATGATATATTTAAGTAGGCTTCTCCTATTCTGGGAAAACACCATACCTATAATGCAATCACTTGCATGTATAAAGGGAAAGGAAAACATGTTTTCATACAACGGTGACAAAGGCATCTTGGGGAAAGGTATCTTCACTTTTTATTTATGTTGTTCACCCACACCACTCTCGTGTTTTCACTAATCCTGTTTTGTCATTTTTGGATTCAAATTAAGTTAAGGCCTCAAGTATTTTTTGACCTTTCGGTGTAGTTTTTATAAGTGGCATGTATGGATTTTCCATTAATTCTGCACTTTTTCTCTTCATGCACATGTTTCCCTGGAAATCAAATGCATGATTTAGTCCCATACATTTAACAAGTTGTTGGATCAACTCCATAGGAAATATCATGTTTCCTATTCAATCAAAATTTATCTCAGTTGGGGTAGGTAGGAAGGTTTTCCCTTTGTATTAATAGGGCACTTCTAGCTTGCATTTTTATTATATCTTTCAAATTTAGTGTCGTTTCAATTAGGGCATGAATTTTTGCAACTTTCAAGGTGAGAATGAACAAAGAAATTTTTTTGTGATGGATGACTGTATATGACTCCATGGCTAGAGGAAAAGGCACTAATCTACTTCTTAAAATATCTATAGTTCTCATTCACCTCATACGGAGATGGTCCCTGATTTTGAGCCAAATGTTGCAGCAAAAAGTTCCCCCCCTCCATAATTTGATATTCAATGGAAATTTCTTAAATTGATGATGGGGCATGATTATGGAACACTGGCACATACATATGTAATGGAATTCCAAGATCATGATATATGTTTGCATATGTTTATGGAGGTGGTGGAGAAAAAAAGAGCTCAAATAGAGCTGAAATTTTTCACATAAAAAGGATTGTGGGCTTGACTAATGGTTCCATTTAAAAAATGATATCTAGACAGAGAATAAGTGTAGCATGCAAACATGCATTGAAAATCCATCTGAGTTTGCATTGTATTACTTATGATGGATTCAAATTTGGGTTTCAAAATGCCAGGTTATGGCATGATTTTGTCGAGAAACCCTTAGTTGGATTCTCATGTTGGTTTAATTTATATTTTAAGTTTGTTTTGCAGTCTTCGGGTGATAGTAACTCATGAAATAGGTTACCAATGTGTAACAATCATATTTCAAGAATAAATTTGTGATTTTTTTATGTTATTATTATTATCTATTAGCTACGAGTATTGACACCTAATGCTTGGAATTTTGACATCTTGATAGCATGGATAATTTCTAAAATGTTTCTAGTAATGTTAACACAATAAATATCATTACATGTCTTCACTTTTGTCACCATAATAGACTTGTGATATGGACTCATCACACAAATTCATATGTTATGTCCCAACAAGTTCAAACTGGTTGAACCTACCTCATAGTGTGGTTATTAAGGACAAGTTGCTTGGTATATAACTCGATAGCATAGACCGCGTTGCAGTTCTAAAAAAAATCCTCAAGTGTCAAAAAAACTTCACAATATGTTCTACTATAAAGCCTTTTGGGATACCTGAAATAATATATGTATCATTGATGACTTTTAAAGTATGACAAGATCCAGAGGGAAAGGAAATCAATGGAAGAGTGATCCACCAATGAGAACCTATAATTTAGCATCAGATGAGTTAGAGTCTAGCAAATTGAAACCCTATAATTTTAATTAGTGATGAAGGACATCACATAGGTAATTATATTTTCATGTAGAATAATCTGTTAATTCAAATTTAAACTACATAATATGAAAGGCATACCATAAATTTTTCCACGTAAGTCCAAATAGCTTATTAAAAGGGAAAACCTTATTTTTCCATGGGAAATAATTTACCTTTCCTTTTTCAAGATAATCTAAATCACAAAAAATATGAACTATACTACACACATTCTTGGATAATGTGAAAGTGGAAAAGGAATATCCTACACAAGTGATGCACACATGTACACTTGAACACTAATAGATTTTTGTAGTTGAAATGCAATGCTTGTTTTCATTTAAATGTAGGGTTTTTAAAGCAGGGAGAAATAATGGATGCCAAATTAATAAGCGTTTCTTTGGGAAAAATTTAAATCTTGTATTGGGTGATGAAGATAATAGAGGGTATTGAATCTTGATTCTCGACATCTAGAGAGAACCCTACAGCCTAACACAATCCAATGGAATTGACCAAAAAAACCCAAATAGAGTCAACCCTACTATAGGAGGAAGGGCCTGCAGTAAGAACTTACCATTTTGCAAGAGCTGAGGGCGAATGCTGTTCTGCAAGAGCCGAGGGCGAACGCTGAGGGCGAATGCTGAGGGCAAATGCTGTTCTGCAAGAGCTGAGGGCGAATGTTGTTCTGAAAGAGCTGAGGGCGAATCCAGGGTGAATGCTGTTCTGTAAGAGCTCAGGGCGAATGCTGTTCTGCAAGAGCTCAGGGCGAATGCTGAGGGCGAATGCTGTTCTGCAAGAGCTAAGGCAGAATGATGAGGGCGAATGTTGTTCTGCAAGAGCAGAGGGTGAATGCGCGCGTGATATCAGACGTTAATGTAGCACACATGTACATTTGAACACTAATAGATTTTTGTAGTTGAAATGCAATGCTTGTTTTCATTTAAATGTAGGGTTTTTAAAGCAGGGAGAAATAATGGCTGCCAAATTAATAAGCGTTTCTTTGGGAAAAATTTAAATCTTGTATTGGGTGATGAAGATAATAGAGGGTATTGAATCTTTATTCTTGACATCTAGAGAGAACCCTACAGCCTAACACAATCGAATGGAATTGACCAAAAAAACCCAAATAGAGTCAACCCTACTATAGGAGGAAGGGCTTGCAGTAATAACTTACCATTTTGCAAGAGATGAGGGCGAATGTTGTTCTGCAAGAGCTGAGGGCGAATGTTGTTCTGCAAGAGCTGAGGGTGAATGCAGGGTGAATGTTGTTTTGCAAGAGCTGAGGGTGAATGCAGGGCGAATGCTGTTCTACAGGAGCTCAGGGCGAATGCTGAGGGCGAATGCTGTTCTGCAAGAGCTCAGGGAGAATGCTGAGGGCGAATGCTGTTCTACAAGAGCTGAGGGCGAATGTTGTTCTGCAAGAGCGAAGGGCGAATGCGCATGTGATATCAGACGTTAATGTAGCACACATGTACATTTGAACACTAATAGATTTTTGTAGTTGAAATGCAATGCTTGTTTTCATTTAAATGTAGGGTTTTTAAAGCAGGGAGAAAAAATGGCTGCCAAATTAATAAGCGTTTCTTTGGGAAAAATTTAAATCTTGTATTGGCTGAAGAAGATAATAGAGGGTATTGAATCTTGATTCTTGACATCTAGAGAGAACCCTACAGCCTAACACAATCGAATGGAATTGACCAAAAAAACCCAAATAGAGTCAACCCTACTATAAGAGGAAGGGCCTGCAGTAAGAACTTACCATTTTGTAAGAGATGAGGGCGAATGCTGTTCTGCAAGAGCTGAGGGCGAACGCTGAGGGAGAATGCTGAGGGAAAATGATGTTCTGCAAGAGCTGAGGACGAATGCTGAGGGCGAATTCTGTTCTACAAGAGCGGAGGGCGAATGCGCACGTGATATCAGAAGTTAATGTAGCTATTGCGACGGATACGAAACAATAAAATCATTTTTATGTAGCGCGCATATAAGTTTCATATTTTTTTGCAGCGCGCATATAAATTTCGTTATACCGACGACGGACAAAGCGTCGCTATTGCGACGGATGCCTCCAAACGTCGCAATTGCGACACTTAGACATTGTGTTGCACTTGCGACGTTTGGAGGCAGTGGTCGCAATGGCGACGCTTTGGGCCATAGTGTCGCAATAGCGACGTCTTCCTCCAAACGTCACAATTGTGACACTTTGTCTAAGTGTCGATATTGCGACACTTTTCTATAAGCGTCAGTATAGCGACGGTTTCAGGTGGGATGGAAAAAATTTGGGGAAATTTCCGACATTTGGTCAAAAGCGTCGGAACCAAGTGTCGGAATTTCCGCCAAATGTAGTAGTGTTCACCTCCAGTAATTGAGGCATCCAACATTATTGAGGAAGAGGCTCTTACTGCAACATAAGATTCTTCCAAAACTCTCCAAGGTATGCCTAAGTTTTTATTTCTCATGGAGGATTTTATATCATTGCACGCTGATTATCTAGAGCAGGAAGTTTTCACTGTGCTGTGCCATCATATTTATACATCATTGATATGTTTTGTACCACCATGGAGGTTAGGGTTTAGAAACCTTATCATGGAAGAGATTGTATTTCAATGTCCCATGAAATGCAAAGGCTAAAATCTGTTTTGGGAAGATGGTAGCCCTTGTTGGGAGGATACCAAGATGCAGGATGGAGGAAGACATCCACAAGGAGTTGAGTGGATGTGGATGGTAGGCAAGAGGATGGCGAGACTTTTGCAAATTTATGACAGAAGGCAGAAAAAGGCAATGCTGCATTGGCTACTCTTGAGAGAGTTTGGCCAACATGGGACCTATCCTTTTTCATGGGGTATGGAGAAGGAGGAGGATTGGCAGGATACTTACACCATGGGGCAGAGAGGAGCATGGGTGCATTATTATGAGATGGAATTATTATTACCACTCATTATGCCACCTCCACATATTTTTTATGGTGGGAGTATGGAGGAGTAGCAAACATTCTTGTTTCTCATATTATACCCAGATGTTGTAGGAGTAGGAGGAGGCATTGGCATAGTGCAAAGGGGTTGATCCTTGGCCATAGATGCCCAAGAAGTACCTTCCTTATGGGAGGGACTCTATATGTGCAGCAACATGATGAGTAGAGTCTTTGAAAAGATCCATGTCAAAGAGTTGAGCTTTGATATGATAGTGGCCCTACTCCACATGCCAACAACATTGTCACTTCAGAGTTTGAATTGCTTGTTGAAGTGTTTCCAAAACCGCTTCACAAGTGATGTACTTTGGAGACATGTAGGAGATGAGGATGAGGGAGTAATGGATGGTAGCATCACTTATTATATATTTATCTTCTTGGCTTGGGTTCACAAGCACAAGGGGAGACACCTACATGCAACATTTATGGATTCTCCTTTCATGCATTCTTATGCAAACTATTTGTTGAAGGACGAGTCCACTTGGGAGGGAATCGTAATGGATGTATATCAGCATATGGATATATGCATAGCCCGAGAGATGATGATATGGTTGGCACAACCACTTCCCTACTCTGTTGCAGTAAGGGAGAATTTTCATTTGAGCCATTTCAGCTCAAAGACCGGAGTGCATGATGAGGGAGGTAACTATTTGCTTTATTTTTTGCACTCTCTTATCTTTTTGAGTAGCATATCATATCAAGGAGGATCTTTCCTTCTTGCACATTATGTTTTTTAGATAGTTGTTTTATTAGACACACACATGGAGAAGAAAACCAAAATACGATAAAACATTGAATGAAATTACTATATGTTATGATACACATTTATACACTTCCTTGTGACCCTTGGTTTTCTCATACCAAATGATCTCTTAGACTCCCTTGATTGTTTACATTCCACACCAACTCTTAGAGGGCCAGGTGTCGAACATTCCCCCCCCCTTAATCCGAACGGGTATGTATGAGTCCAAGAAGAGATTTGTAATACAAAATGTGAAAAATATGCATGGAAACACTAGGTTGAATGTGCTCTCTGAAATGTTAGGATAAGGTGGTGGTTAGAGGTTGAACACAAACACTGGAATGCCTAGTGTAGTTCTTGGAACTCTTTCAAATCTCGAAATAATGTGAGGTCTTCTGCTAGAGGAAGTGCTCCTAATTCTTTGAAGAATGATGCCTTCAACCTAAAAGGGAGGTCTGCAACCTACATTAAAAGGGAGAACCTCAACCTTAAAATGGTGTTCTCAACCTGCGGTGGTTTCAGGATGACCCCTTAATTCAATTCCTTGAACTTTTCCAAAACTTGAAAGAAGCTGAAGTCTTTTGCTAGAGTAAGTGCCCCCAATTATTTGAAGAGGTAGAAGCTCAACATGAGAAGGGAGGTCTCAACCATACATATATGGTTTAAGGCTGACCACCAACCAAAGGAATTCTCATGGGAATCTATGTCTTTGGCTACAACTATGAATCCGGTATGGCACATTACTACTTGGGCTCACTTGATGAGGCTTTGAAACTTGTAGATGACCATAATTCCCCCCCCGTAATATACAAGGTGAGATTATGGTAAAAAATCAAGTGCAATACTGTTCAATACTCTAGAGGAAATTCTGACATATGACTGAAATTTTTTCTTGGTTGTTGAATCCCATTGTCAAGAAGCAATCCATCCAAGGTGAATTTTTGTTCTTGCAGGAGGCTTGTTTTTGAAGCATCTGTTTGAAGAATGAGTTGTGTTATGAAAGTGAATACATGGATGAGGATCAAAACAATGATAGTTCATGTGGCCAACTCGACCACAATGTTGGCATATAAAAATATCTTGTGGTTGTTGTGGAAGAGGAGCAGAATCTAGAACAACTGAAGGTGAACTATCATGAAGAAACCCAACACTTCGAAATTGAATGGGCTTGGAATAATATGGAATATGAAACAACACATCCTTTTCATATCCAAGACCAGTTTTGTTCTTGTTATGGACAAGCTCTTCCAAAGGTTTGATAATGGGCTTGGAAAGTGCAGGTTCTATTTCTGCATCTTTCTGCAAATCTACTCCTTTAATGAGTACTATATCAACATTATTGATTTTCTCCTTATGGGAGTCTGTCTCAATGTTATGAACATAAAAAGGTTCATAATGGTGAAACCGCTATATAATTCTTCTTTTTGAAGTTGTTTAGACAATTTAATCACTTTTTAATTTAACTGGACCGCAACCATTAATTTTCAACCAGGGTAGGTATTTTATTTCATGAAATAAATGCCACAGAACACAATTATGGAATTCGAAACTCTCATGAAGAAATGAAAAACAAACTCGAGGAATGAAATTCACTAAACATATAAACATTCACACTTCATGTAATATAGGACATACGTGTTTTATGCCTTATTAATAAGATTGTATGAGTTGATTGAATATTATAGATCTAACCAATCATATGTAACAACATATAATGAATCTGAAAAAAGAAATGTATCTATACACAATATATGCAATGAAAATGAAAAATCCACACCAATATAAAGAAAGAATCTAATCTACTACTGCTACGATCCCTGTTAAAGAGGAGGGTCCTTCCTCCCTAGCAAGGTGTAAGGATGGAGCAATAACTAGTTAAATATTCAACACAAAAATTATGAAAACATCACCAAATGTGTACTTTATTAAAAATAACCAAAAGGTAGAAGATCAAAATGTTGATATTATTCCTTTGTTGATGTCCCCTTCATCTGAGACTGAACCTTTTTATAAATTTTTACAAGTCTCAATATTAGGGAACATATCAGTGATGATAATCTCACAATTCTCATGCTGATCAATATTAAGAGTAAAATAGAAATCATTACAAAAATTTCCCAATAAAAGGGCCTATCACAGTTACACCATATTCTAAAATAATAACAACGCAGATCCTCCTTAAACCACCCGCAGGTAGTTTCATGATTTCCAACAGCTATCTTCTAAAATAGTTGTCTTGGTCCTTGGAAGTTTGTGGTGTATTGGCATACTTACGATGTAACAACAACTGCAAGGTGTAACAACATACTTCAAAGTGTAACAAAAACTTCGGAGTGTAACAACAAGTAACATCAACAATTTTTCACCCATTGATCCTTGATAGTTATCGCAACACCTGAAAGAAAAATAACCAAAAGATCCTTTCCACAATTACCCCGATTAGGCACTTCATTCAATATGTGACGAAAAATGGAAAAATAATATGCCGATGAAAATATTTCTTTTATAACTAGGGAAAATGTCATTTGTGTCAAAGTAATTATAGGTTGAAGAGGAGAAAATGCCGAAAAATAGGGAAACAAGTGCCCAAAACATCCTTAAATATTGCACCCAACATCATCCCCCAACTGAATCCATTGCATGTCCTCATGAAGAATCTTCAAAATGATCAGGTTGCTTATCCATAGTGCCACTATCAAATTATAAGCACCAGTAATATCTTCATCAACTGACCTGTAACCTTGAGTAGCCATTAGCTAATGCAACCATGATTCATCTGGATAATTTCAGAGTTGGTAATGGGGCTGATAGTCCTCAATTGGAAGCCAGATCAAGGGATAATTAAATTTAAGTCTTATCTATAAATCTCCCATTAATTTCACAATCCGTGCATATTCAAGAACTTGTGTAACAAAAAACACGAAATTAGAAAACTCAAAAGGATCACTTAGTTGTAGGCTTGCACTACCAACCTCTGTATGTTTCAACCATCTAGTCAATGCTTGGCTTTTCATTTCTACAAAAACAATAAGAAAAAATCCAAAAATCCTCCTCCTATAGAGGATTGATTTCTCCACCATTTTATGGGAACATAGAAACCTTCTAAACGCACACCCCATCTCTGTCTCCATACCCGATTCTTCTCTTATACATAATTATACCTTCTCTTCATTTGTAGTAGATAATTTCATGGCAAGATGCCACTCCACTTGGTTTCTCAGGAAGGAGATGAAAGCATGAAATTGAAATTTCCCCATATAGGAGAATATGTGTACGATCATGTGCATACTATCATATTCACAAATCATGTTATGTAGAAACATTTCACACAAGAAGCTTTTCTCATCGAAATCGCATGCGTTAAAAATATCTAATAAAGTTTGGGTAAAATGAACCTGATAGGTTTTGTTCTAATAGAAAAATTTTATTAAAAAAAGATAAAATACCTCCCATAAACATGTTGGATAAGATGGAGAATACCTTCTACACCCTAAAAGGTTAAGGGCAATTTTTTACATCTTACCCTTGTCTTCTATCAATTCCTCAACCTTTTGTTCTAGTTGTTGTATCAGTTCCTCCTTCTCCTTTTCATCTTTATTTTCTTCCCAGTTTCCATGCTTCTGTCAAACTCTTCTTAGCCCACTGATCTTTGAGAGTAAAAATGACCTTTTGATGTTCTTGCAGAGAAATTGAAATGTTCCTTTTTAGGAATTTTGGGAAAATATCCAATGTGGACGTTGTATAAGGAAGCCAATGCAAAAATAAGCTGAACCAGGACTTGGATCCCTTTTTTTACTCTTCATACATTATACTTCCAGAATATTAGCTGAAAGAAATAAACCTAGGAGGGTTATTCATCCTATGTATCTTAAACGATGCTCAGAATGGAGAGCTACAACAATACATGAACTTCAACAAGCAGCAGCAGGGAAATATCAATACATATGGTGCAAGAAGAGAGAATATCCATTATATTATGTGCAACAGAAAATGGATATACAAGAACTTGAGGAAAGCCCTCTCAAGATAGGCCAGATCAGCCCCAAGACAGATGTACATGCAACAATGAAAGTACACAGCTACACAACCCAGTAACAAGCTATGACTGCACAATCCATAAGGGGAAATGATTGCAAACTAATATGTATACAAATATATAACAATTATAGGATCAAATAAAGTGGGGGAGCAAGATATCAACCCCATAAGACAATACTACAACAATCCTCTAAGGGATTGGCCAAAATATACTAAATGGAAAAATGTCGGAGTTGCTGGGTAGCAGCAGCAACTCAATAAAAATAAAAAAATGGAGAAGGATGGAAATGCTACAAATGATGAAGAAAAATCCTCCAATGATCTTCAAGGTGAAAGGTTGCTCCCTTCACTGAAGATTACACCCTCCAATCCACAGTGTGAACCCCTCCTACAAGTACCCTCTGAAAATAATGCAATATGGGGAAGAGACTACGCTGTGAATGAGATGAAACATATGGCCCAATGCCAAAAACTGCAATGAAGCTTTGGGATCTTCCTCACTAATCTCCCAGAGAAACAATGAGCTCCACCTCTACAAAACAAGCTCCAGAAGTGGGTGATAATGAATCCTCACTGCAACCCCTAGCAACTCAACGTTTCTGCCAAGCTGGAAAACGTTGTAGCTGAAGATGGTTACCTTGGCCTCAAGCCTGGATGTGAGGAGAATGAAGATCAGGTCCTCCAAAGCTTCCCAATGAAGGAGAGGAAAATTATAAATAGAAATCTCCCTGGTGCTAAGCAGCACAAGCTATCCCAGTTGAATAATTGGAGAGAGCAAAGCAAAATCGAAATCTTCAACATAATGAACAATTGCTCTCCTTCCCTATTTTATGCCAAGAGGATGCTTCCTTGCCATGGACCCCACCCATTAGGATTTATATCATCCAATAATATCCCTCCTATGAAAACTGCATTGTCCCACTTGGTGACTCACTCCCTCCATGCAGCGTTGTTTGACTTGATCAAACTGGACCTAGTCTTCTTGTATTTTCCCCTTTTCACACTAGGAAATGAAAAATATGCCACTTGAGTGAACCCTTTTCACATTAGGAGTGTTTATTAAGCTTCCTCATGGGCCCCCTTACCCATTTTATTCTTTCTATTAAAAGAAAAGAAAAATTAATGTTCCAATTAACTTAATGAAAACTTTGGAACATTATAGTCCTCCCCTCCCAAAGATTGATTTTCCTCAAGAAAGTGCAAGGGTAGACTAATTCTTATTCTCCTCTCCTATAGCATCCATGTATGATGATCTCCTCCAAGAAATAGGATGCTATTACATCAATAAAGCTCCCACAGTGCCTCTTCTCAACATGTAAATTAGCTACCAAGCTATCATCATGAAAAAGTGAGGTGCTCAAGAAAGTGGAAAAGTGTTGTCTAGAGGTCCTCCCAAGGTATGGAGTCTGAAATGTATTGGGAGACATTCTCCCCATGTGTATCCTCCATCCCCAAGCAATCAACCATGCAAAATGAGTCACCTTCCAACTAGGCAACTCTGGAAAATCATCCTCCCCCCTGGGCTCACGTAGAATAGGTGGGCTGGAAATCTGAACATGGTAGGCTTCATGGCCTACCCCACTCTATCCTCTTCTCCACTTATGGTAAGTGTGGAGTGAAAGCTGAACTTGGGCTGCAATAGTGTTGCCCTCAAGTGACAAGATGAAGTCTAGATCTCCAAGGGTCTCTCCTCCAACGCTGCAAATAAAGATGGCCCAAATCATCTCATATGTGATGAGTTGGAAGTCATCATCATATGGCATCCCATTAATCATATGGTTCACCTTATGGAGAAACAATTTCCTTACCATGGTGACCATATCATCTTCCATACTCCCCTTAGAGCATGTACTGCAAAAAGTATGGAGGTCTTCTCCCCCAAAGATCACATCCTTCTAATGTGTCCCTCCTTCCTTATGATACATATGGGGCTGCTACTGATATATGGCTGAAACATAATGATCTTCAAGAGAGACCCAAGCCATCCCATCAAATCCAACACCCATGGGGTGCCTCCCCAAAAAACTCAATCTCTCCAAATGACTGTTCCCATTTGAAAGAAAGAGGTGTAACATGGAAATCAAGGCTAGCCCACTTGTTTTTTTGAAACATGAAATGTGAGAAGTATGGGGAACCATACTCCCTATTGACATCCTCAACTCTTGTGCCAGTCCTCCAATGGTGCTTCCCATGTCCAACGTTCTACTAGCGTAATATGGAAGCATAAATCTATGAGAGAAAGGAGGTGAAACAAATATCCACACATGGAACCAATGCAGGGCATGATTGGCCTGCCTCAATATTAGTGAAACAAGTGTCTTTTCAACCACTTGTTTGCTACCACATTCATCCTGCAAGATGAGATCATGAAAACATAATTTGGTGCCAATGGTGCACACTGAAAATCCTGTGGCTTTCCCCCACAATCCACCAATAAGATGGCCATCATAATTGCTGCAATTGACCATAAGTATGTACTCTTGGACTTCCACTTTTAAAATAAGTTTTCCAATGTTGAATTACATATTCCAAAAAATGATGTGGCACATGATGATTGATGACATGACATGACATGACATTGGTGACATAGGCTGCATGATGATGTGGAAGTGTCAAGTCTCTCTTTGTTGTTGCTCCCTTTCGTTGTGTCTTCTTGAAAATATAATGCATGTTTTTCTTCTTCCTCCTCCTTATTACTTCAAGACAAGGGGTATTTAATGTGGTCTTGATATTCCATCTTTGGTTATAATCCAATGTTCCTTTGTATTCTTTCCTCATGATCATATTATCTCTTTAGCTCCTTAAGTTCCTTATATCATGTCCTCCCTCATCTCCTTATTCATGATCTTTCCATAGCATGATAAACTACTTGCATATGAAATCCACTCATGAAAATATGACATTTTTCTAATAAACACCTAGTATAAGATACTGCATGATGATCCAATGACTGAGTTAGAACCAGGTGGCAGGCTGGGGGAGAGGCTCAGTGACTACATAACTGCGTAGCTAAGGAATTCAAGGGCGAGGCTTGAGCCTTGAAACTGTGCAATGTGCAACTTAGGCTTGGAATAAGTAAAAACATTGTGTAGTGCGGGAACTCAGGGACCATGCTGAGGGCTTAAGCACTGATTTTTACAACTACACAGTTTTGGAAGGAAAAGGAGGCTAGGTGTTTGCGCAATTATGCATTTCAAGATCTCAAGGGTGAGGCTTGAGCCTTACAACTATGTAATGCACACTATTAACTAGAAATGAGAGAGAAATTGCATAGTATTTTAGGTCAGAGGCTGAGTTTGAGCACACTGATTGCGTAGTGCAAAGTATTGGAAGGCATGAAATGCGCATTGCATAGTGCTAAGAGGAAAGGTTGTAACTTGAGGGCTGAGACTATGCAATGCACTGTTCAAGAGCGCTAGATGAGGCTAGTTTGTCCGATCTAGAATTTTCCAAATTTGACTAAGTGTGGGATCCGTTCCACTGATGTGAAATGTGACATGACTTGATTGTGATCAGAAACTTAGAACACTTGAAGACACAACATATATCATCCTTAACACATTAGAAACATAATTCCCTTAGTGCGACGACTATGCGACAGCTTGCGACAAGTGTCACATCAAAGATACACTTTGCGACGATTGCGAAAACATTGGGACTATGTGCAATAAATGTTTTCATGGTAGGTACAACTCATTTATGCATATATTACCCCTTCAAAAACACATAAACTAGCTTATGTGCATTTTGTTACACTCCACATGCCAAAAAAAGACATTTTCTATATGAAAAGAAACAGGGGAACATCACTTGTGGTACGTGAACGATAGTGAAAGCAACACATGCTAGAGAAAAGATCACATGAAAATGGCACTAATTAAAGTGAAATAAAGGAAAAAAAACAATAAAAATCATGAAAATAACACTCGTGAAATCGAAGGGGTGGAAAAGCGTCAATTTGAAAAATTCACTAAAATAGAAGTACAAACACCACCAAAAGTGAGGGATTGTCAATAATAATGTGCACTAACTGTCGATGTGAGTTGAAAATTTCACAGAAACTGTCTTGATGGGTTGTGCTTATGCTTGTTCAAGCTTTCGTAAATAACACACTCATGAAATTGTTCCAAACTGAGCATCTTTGAGCAAGTGAATTTAAGCGATCGAGAAGTGACCACAGAACAATCAATCACAAGATCCACAGTAGGTTCAAAAATTCAAATGTAGGCCAGATTTTGAAGGGTGTTTATCATAGGAACAACACCTTTATAATTTTCAACTTATCCTAACACAACAGTCATTATAGTGAAAATGAAAGTATACTAGCACAACCACATTACTAAATGTGGTCTATATACCATGATTGACGTCATTTTCATACATAGATTGCCATATAGAAGGTGGAAAATGTCATTTATCGACATATATCAACCAAATTTACTACTGTGTTGTGCTAGTAGATGACCGAAGTCCATGTGGTGGATGCATAAACCATGATTGTTTATGGTTCATGTTGGTTGAATATTGTTAAAATGGTTGTCAAGTGTTGACCATTGTAGATAAGGGTTGTTGATGGTTGATGATGTTTCACCATGCTTTAAGAGGGTTGAAGAATTTGACCATAGTTGACGAGTTTCAACAAGGTTGAAAAGAGTTGATTAAGGTCGACCATGGTCAACCATTAATCTAACAATGTATTTATGTTACATTAATTTACGAATGTTACATCAAAGATCTACAATCTTTCTTGTAGTGTTAGGGGGGGGAATCTAACCAAATCACCACCTAGCAAGTTGAAAATCAATATCTCAACCAATAAGTAAAACGAGGTATCATCTCTCACTATCAATAAAAAACCAATAAACACAATGAAAATCAACAAACTATTAAATATAACTAAAAACAATAAATCCATGCACAATTTTAGTCACTAAAAAACCTACACCCAAAGATAAATTTAGGCTTGGAGAGAAAAACCAGATTTACCCAACACAAATATATATATCTATATCTATATATATATATATATATATATATATATAACTCAACCCAAACTAACTTTACTCTCTTACCAAAAAAACCAAACTCCCTCATAACCCATACACAATCAAAGCTAACTTCACTCTCTTAATGCAAAAACCAAACTCCCTTATAAAAAAAATATCATGATACCAAATATAAAAAAACGTTTGGAATAACAAATCCTCATAATGAAATTTCCTCCTCGAAAATCCTCAATGATAATCCATCACTTAAAAGAGATATAAAACCCTAACCTCTTGACGAAATTGAATAAGATACCATTAAAATCTCTAACACACTCAACATTAATAAGATATCATTAACATCTGTAACACACTCAACATTCAATATTGTCAATATCCTCCGATAAGTCAAATATTTGTTTTTTAATCCTTTTCTATATAATAATGTACTTAATCAACCCAACCAACCAAACCAAAAAAAAATATTTCTTAACTATCGAAATTTCCAAACCACATAAAAAATGTGATGTATTTTAGCCATAACTAGATTAATGTCACCTGTTTGGGAGGACTCACAGAATTATCAAACCGCAGAAAGTTACACTTCGAAAGGATGCACATACAATCCTTATTAATCTCGGTGCATAATGTTTGCCATAAAAATTACAACTCTGATCCTCCTTATTAAGCTCGGTGCATATTGTTTGCCTTAGAAATGATAATTCTTATGTTTGCCATGTAAGCACATATAATAAAGAAAGCAGGCAGGGACTATAGTAATCGAAAAGTAACAGTAGCATTATTAGGGATTATCGTTATCCTAAGTTTTTAGTTCTGTTTCATAAAACAAATTTGGCTCGACTTATGAAATTGAAGGAATAATTTCAAGCACCAATCACAGATTTTATGGTCTTATTTGGCTTCGTCCCGAGGCAGATAGGCGATATGCTTCATGTTTGTTCATATAACAACAATTTTGTATTTCGAAATGGTCCCAAATACAAACTAATGCTAACATTAGTTAGCAAGAATTAAATGTTTGAGGTAATATTTTAGGTAATGTTTGGTGTATAGCTTGTGTGCATGTAATTGTGTGTTGTCACAACCGTCTTCCATCATGTAATGGTGTGTTGTGACACAATGGTGTGTTGCGCCGTCACAGCAGTGACCATCTAATTTTTTGGACTTGCGCCTGGCTTCTTTCTATGCTACTAGAGAAACTTTGCAATGACTCTACAATGGAGTGAGCACGGCGTGCTGCTTGAAGCGCTCTGGTGAAGGGGATTCTCTTCCATTTGAAATCCCACCGTCACGTTCCTCCAATGCCCAGTGCCACCACGAGCGCACGAGCTCCTTTGTCTTTTCTCTACCACACGGTGCTGCCAGTCCTGGCAGCTTTCTCGGATTTCTGCCAGGGTGCGGGATCGATCTCTGTCGAGGTCCTGAAGCCTCATTCCCCAGGCGGCAGAATGGCTCGACACCGCAGGAATAGACCTTCATGGCGGAAGCCTACGGTTTCCCCAGCCTGGACGTCGATGAGGGGATCGATCTCTATCGAGGTCCTAAAGCCTCATTCCCTAGGCGGAAAAACGGCTCGACACCACAGGAACAGACCTTCCTGGCGGAAGCCTGCGGTTTCCCTAGCCTGGACGTGCTCATCGACGTAACCATGCCCGAGGCCATCCAGAGTGGAGGCCCTACACAAAAAAAGGTAAATGAAATTTTGAAGCAACCAAAACTGCACAGAAAAGGTAAATGAAATTTTGAAGTAGCATAAACAGATAGACATGTATAGCCTATACATGCCTACATGCATTCAGAAAAGCAACATTCCTTCTGAGACTAAAAACTTCAACTATTCTACTACGGTACATTCCTATCTCTCAAATTTATTTTTGGATACCTCATTGGATCTTCATATTTCTCAAATTTCAGTTTGGCTACTTCATTAGATCTATATGATCTATATTAGATGTTCCATTGTCAGCTAGAGAGTTTAATTGTTTTCTGATGTATTATAAGCAGAAGCCAAGGAAGACGTTAATTGGATATGATGTTCAGAGAGCTCTTCACGTAACTAAAGACCTGTAGTTAAAAAACTGGAGTAAATGCAAGTAAATTTTTTTTCTTCCTAACAATATAAGAAACATGTGTTATTCTCATTTATCATGAATCTAAGTCCTAGCAATAAAATGACCAAAGAACCTTTTCAAAAATAAAACAATCAAAATTTCATGGAAAAAATGACAAGGTGAGTGGTCTCTGTAAATTATTGAATCTGAAGAGACAACAAATTCAATTTTGATAAATTATATATGTCTATTTATAGGCGAACAAACTAGAAACTCTGTCTCATATAACTATTTATGCTCTTCAAGATAAGAAAACATAGCCACTAATGCAGCACAGTGCGACAAGAATGACATTATACGCATTATAGGATATTCAGACATACAAATTACAAATACGTGAAAACAAAAATTTTCTGGATGTGTAGATTTCAAAAACTTAAAACAATCTGCTTGAACTGTAAAGTTTAATTTCGATTTTTTGTACTGCCCATCTACAAAAATTTGATAGTAGCAGGTTTGTGCATATGGGTATACAGGTAATACAATGAAAAAACCCTTGTTCAAGCAACCTAAATGTTCAACTATCTGCAAGGACAGATTTAAG
The DNA here is from genome assembly GCA_034641835.2 of Pinus albicaulis. NCBI lineage: Eukaryota > Viridiplantae > Streptophyta > Pinopsida > Pinales > Pinaceae > Pinus > Pinus albicaulis. The sequence continues at coordinate 104,524 of JAXQQM020071191.1, read as the reverse complement.
AACCGAGATTTCACCTGGAAGAGTTAACAGAGGAAGTTGTTGAGCGTTCGACACGAAGCCGTAGCTGTTTAACCTAAACATCCCATTGAATGAACATAAGCAATATATATTCAAAAGAATAAAAGCTGACTTACTTGCAGTATTCATATATTAGATAAGCTTCTAGCTGGTTCAAGGGGATTAATGCTCTGAAGCATTTTGCAGAAGCGAAAACGGCAATTCTTCCCCGAAGACATAGTGTTTTCTGCAATGTTGCTAACCGGTGTTGTTGATTAACTTGAGAACCTGGTTACACTGTTATGTCTCCTTCTCTGTACTGTTGATAATCAAAACAATCTTCCGTGTTCCTCAAAACATCTTTGCTGGTACTTGAACGCCGAAAAACAACGAAACAGGAAGCATTTGTACATTATGTTAAAAAAAATGTTGGGTGAAGCAGCTTGAGCGGCCTTAGATTGCCTAGAGTAATATGGAGCGTCCTCATAAAACCTGGCAGAGCATCACTGTGTGAACCATGTTATGAGGATATGGCTTGGAGCAGGTCTAACAACAGGAGTGTGACTGGGTACCTCGACTACATAACCGAAGAAGCCAGCTGGAACGCACCATAAGTCATGTCATATTGTAATGGTGCTGGATAAAAGTTAGGTTAATGTGATACATTTCATGACACTATATTTTCATTAATAATTGATGATAAATGTACATATAATTACTATTCATCGATTTTATAATTAGTTGTATTATTTGAGGACCTTTTGACATTCAACATTGCGGGAAAATGTCTTTTAACGTCTACAAATTGAATCTTGGAATGCTTCTACACTTTCAAATTTTTTGGTTCTGCAAGGTAGCTGTTTTTATGAAGTGATTTAAAGATAAAACCTGATGGGTATCTAAAGATCAAAATCTTCAAATAGAACTTGATAGTATTTGAAGATCATATGTATTTCAAGAGTTGGTGATTCTTAACATATTCGATGCAAAACTTCTTCAATATTCTTCGATGTCAATATCAAATTAATTTTTTTTTTGTCTTGCAGGTTAAGCTCAACCCAGATTTTATGATCCAGCCTAATAAATAAACGAATCCTTTGCATGTGATATATTTTTTCCAAGGATTGAAAGATAATGTCGCCGCAATTTTCTTTTCAAGTCTAAATTTAGACTATACCATGAATACCATACCCCATGGGCATACACAAATCTTGCATGAGTGCGTTCTCACTTCATGGCCTAGATGGATGCACGGAGGGGTGCAGATATATTATTTGGTATTCCAGACAATCAAGTCAACTGAGCAAAAAGCTCACTGGTGAAAAAATATTTTAGAATCCATTGAATATTTCTTTTCAAAGGTAACTTGTTTCAGACTTGCTACTGCAAATGATATTGAGCAGCTTCACCAGCAATAAAACTCAGCCAAATGCCAATCGAGGCTTGTCTTTGGTGTCTCTACCATGGAGCGGCTTTGGAATGGCTTCCACGGAGTGGCACTTCTTCGGCAGGGACTTGTTGCTGAGCAACTATCCTTGTTTTTTTATCTTTTCTTTTCACAGGAAAAAGAAAAAGAAAAGAAAGCTTCATTCATCTATCAAGGATCTTGTGGGTCCCATGACGAGGATGCACACCACTTAGCATTACCAGTGTCCTTGCATGATTTTGTTCTCATTAAGGAATACGCCAACATATAAAAATAATAATAGCTATTACGTGGGTACCCACGTGCTGAATGCATCTAGTAAATATGTGAAGATATTGCGAGCCTTATTTCAGCTGCCATAGGCCCATTAATGCGCCCAGGCAGGAAATGTATGCCGCACGATGATCTACAGCTTTAATCTGACGGCGGGCATTTCCTACTTGAGCGCATTAATGGGCCTATGGCAGCTGAAATAAGGCTCGCCTGAAGATATGACCCAGAGTTTCTGTGGGTCCATTACGATGTGTACACCGCACCCTTTTAGCTAAAATTGAAATCAGATCAAATCCATTGGAACATAGACACGAAAGAGTGGAATGCATAACATGATTAAAATGTAGTATTATTTGTCCCTACACAAAGGGTTGATAGGGATTTTTGTAATTGAAATGCTTTAGAATATTTACCTGCTACAAAGAAATTAGATGCTTAAAATTAAATTAGTTTAAGTTTTCATGTACATGTTTTTTTCACTTTTTCCTCATCCTATTAAACATTGAGGAAGGTTTTAGTTGACCAATCAAAAGCTTCAAAATATTTGACGTCTTATTTGGCCTCTTTTCAAGGCCGACAGAGGCATTATGTATCAAAAAGTTCATATTCCTCTAATGCTAGCCGAAACATTTTACACTATCTTTAAAAATGTGTTTTACATTATATGTTTCATAGGAGAGTGGTTATTTCCATGCACTCCTGCCCACATGTCATTATCTCTCCCATCCACCTTCCACATGTCATTATCTTTCCACATGTCATTATCTTTGCCCACCCGGGGTTGAAAATTATTAAATCCTCGGACAAGCGGCTTCGTTGAGTGAGGCCACAATCTTGTAAGTTCTTGTACATGTTTCTTGTGCCTCTTGTACAAGTTTCTTCCACCGCTTCATAAAACCCTATATATGGCACTGCTAGCCTGCCAAGAGTCTGAAGCTTTGCAAAACCATCACCACTGAAGCATAATTGTATCTTGTATTGTCCTATTGTTGCATATTCAATAAAACAACAAAATTGTATCTTGTAATGGCACAACTGCATCTTGTCTTGTCCTTGTTCTATTGTTGCACATTCAATAAAACAGTAAATGGTAGGAATCTTTGTCACAAACTCCTTTTCCAAAACTCATTTTCCAAAACACCATTTATGCTTTGAAAAATTGTTGTCTTGCAAAAAAAATATCAAAAACCAAAATATCAAGAACTACTACTGTTGCAATATTACTCTAGTTTACTAGTGTTATTTTTGCAATATTACTCTGGTTTTCTACTGTTCACTAATTGTTGGAACAAGGTCCCCTAAAAGCTACGAATTTTGTACAATTGTATATTTTTGGTCTTAATTAGTCTAGCGGAGGGGTTTTGGGGTGGGTTAAAGCCCTGAATACATTTTAATGGGTTAAGGGTAGAACAAGAGTCCACAAACCACCGTTTGTGGACCATTGGAAGCATAGGGTAAGTCGATATAAATAGATGAACATTTTGAGTCTTAAAGTTGGAAAGAATTAAGTCTGATGTTAGGTGTGAATTGGTAGATCTGTTGTTGGGTCGTTGGATAAGGACTCCTACTGGTTGTGTACGTAGGTTGTGTTTGGATTGTACTGGTTTTTTATGCTAATATATGTGGATATAGTTAAAGTAGCTTTGTGTTATTGGATCTGATGTGTTACTGTTGGTGCGAACCTTTCGGATTTGATGGAATTAAGAATAGAGTTGTGTTATCTGTTATGCTATGAATTTGTTTGTGTTATGATATATCTGTGATCTATTAATGATGCATATTATATTTTGTACTGATAACTGCTGATACACATTTGGATGCGAACGTATTGACTAGATATGTGCATGATAATAGTTTTGTTATACTGTGGATTATACTGTTAACAAACCTGCAAAAAACCCTGTCTTGTGCGAACCTGATAGGTTGCGAACATGGATCTGCTTCCTAGCACCCTCCCATACTACTTTGGGTGAGACTTTGGCCTGCTCAAGCAGGTATTTGCCAAAAGGGCCAGTAGTATAGGGGTTTGTTGGAAAACCTTAACCTCCGAACCTGGGTCAGGACCCCTCGAGCCAACACTACCTCCGAACCTGGGTCAGGACCCCTCAAGCCAACACTAATTATTCGAGTATTTCTTAAATTTAATGGAAATTTAATGGTTCTCTATAGATTTTTAGTGGATTTATGGGTTGGGCAACCTAGTCAGTTAGTTTTGATGGTTTCTATAAATTTTTAGTGGATCTATGGGTTGGGCAACCTAGTAGCAAGCATTCTGTTTTGATGGTTTTGATCTGCTATAGGTTGAGCTATACAATTATTCAGAGAAAAATACCTATTATTTTTCTTCTGGTTTGGTTAGAAAAGATGTAACTGCCACTCCAGCATAATTCACAGTAGCACAGTAGCAGATGCTAAGCTACCCAGATCCACTAAAACTAAAATCTAATTACACCTCTGATGTGATCAAATAGCTGCAATAGTCATAATGCCAAAATCTATTGGGGGTACCATTTTATGTTGCAGAAAATGGTACTAATCCTCTTCATGATCTTGTGCGTTCCATAGAAAATGAGCATATGATCCAAGAACATTGTTTCAAAATAGAGACAATTAGTTAGATAACATCAACCTAAATTGGTCTATTTGAATCTAGCACACTTTGATAACCAATTGAGATATCGGGCTTCCTCCCTTTTACATCCACCAAATCCTCATATATGAATCTCTAAACTTAATAGGATAGGATAAAATGCGAATAAAACATAGGATAAAACACGACTAAAGCAATGCATGCAACAATCAAAGTATATTTAAAAGGACTGAAATAGGAGCCCAAATATTTGGAGCATCTTCAACAGCTTGATCAAAGTAGCATTTGGCACGACCTGCATCTTTGTGAACATCCCATATGAGACAGGCATAAATACTGGCATAAAGAGAGAGGATACCTCCATCACACGCACTGACTAGTATGACCCTCCCATAATATTCCTTCCAGATCATGTTGGACCTAAATAAGCACAAAACCATCAGTATTGAGAATTTTTGAGAATTTTTATATAGGAATATATAACCTGTAAATAATGACTTGATATATAAGATCGGTAGATGATACACGTAAATAAATTTGATTTATATCAATTCAGTAACCACAAACAAACTATTAAATTATAACAAAGTTCAGCTAGTTGAAATTTTTTTGAAGGAAATAAACACATTTACTTGAAAAAATAGTGAGTGCAAATTTATCGGGGCTTGTAACTGGATCTTATCAAATAATGGTCGTCAAATTTCCACTGAAAATTCAAAAAATAAATAGTCAAATGATAACAAAACTACAAATCCCGAAGCGAACTTTACCTAGCTCATAAAAGTTACAAATGGCCTGCCCCAAAATATTCCAAGAGTGGTCGATCATGCAACCAATCTATAATTAAAATATGCTCGGGCACAAGCTCGGTGCCCCAAAGCTTTGAACCTGGTTTGACGAGCCGTATAAACTCCTCGATTGCTCCTCTTGTAGTAAAATCCGCACCGACACTCAGATCTAAAATCACTCTGATGGTCTGGGATCGAATCCCATGTTGGGTTTCCTCAATTTTGTTTCATCTGAAAATGGAAAATGGTGTTCAAATTCAAGACTTCCAACCCATAGGTTGAAAATTTAATTCCGCCTGATGGTTCTGTCCCTGACATTTCACCAAATGCAAACGGGGGAGAAAATATATGTCGAAAGAGATGAGAGAGTCGTTACTCGGAATCTTGGGGATGATTAAATAATATCTCCTTAATTTAAATGGAAGAGAAATTAGTTTTTGGAGTGAATTGTAACTTAAAAATAAATCCAATGTCTTCCGAAGTTCCGAATCATTCTCCTTGCTCTATTGCTCTATATTATAGCAACGGTGGCCTTTCCTTTTGCTCTGTTTGGTCAAAGTTCCTTTGATGTTTTGCACAACACTTTAATCCTTTGTTCCTTCACCAGTGGTTTCAAAGGCTGTTAGGTCTCGAAGAGCTTGGAATCAATTTGCACCGGAGGGGGCGTGGTAAGCCTTGGAAGTTCTTTGGCTCCTTGAGTTGGCGAGCTGTTTGAATATTGTAAGATAATATGAAAAAATCCTAAGACTTAAAGGTCGTAAACTGCTCCGGAAAACAATGAAAGGGACTTGGAGAAATACCAGGTAGAAGCAATGGGAAACCTGCAAAGGAAGAAGCTCATATGAGAATTTGAACCCAATAAAGAAGCGAACCCTGAACCAAACATAAGGTACAGAGCCAGTGAAAACCTACCTACAAAGATTATAACCAGAAAAGTACCCAATTATTGATGCCATAAGGGATGAGGGAAACATAAGAGTTCCGGAAAGAACTAACAATGAAACCCTCATACCTGGAGGTTTGCAAAACTGAGACAGTGACCTCGATATTCTATTAAAGGAATCACAATAAACAAAATGCCGATAAAATGGGGTTGGAAAATTAAGAACTAACTCTAATGAAGAGTAAACTTTTTTTTCTTTTCGTTTACCTGTAGCTGAGTGAAAAGAGCTGAGCAGCAACACTATAATGGAACATCATCTCTATAGTCACTAAGCCGGAAAACTGAAATTTATAACGGAAGGAGATTATTCATAGTCACCTGCAATTTTTGTGTGGTAGTCGTTACAAATACATGTAATTTGAGCTAGGGTTTGAGTAACTACGGTAGAGCTTGGCTTGACAGGCTGAGCAGAGAAAATGATAGTCAGGAGTGCATTGGGGTAGCTACCCAAAAGGAAACACAATCCACGCTGACTATTGGATCAAATCCTAGAAATCTAATGGTGGATCTCTCTACGCGTACCATCGCTAGTGCGAGCCACATACAAGTGTTGTGTGCATAACTTAAGTTGTGTGTCATCGCTAGAAGGTCAAAATTGGTCTTTGCTATTGTGCTTCCCACCCCCTTAGTGTCATAGCAGGCAACTTAGAATAATCTAGGCTAACTCCAGATGGCATAAAAAAATTGAATAAAATAAAGTTATGTAACGATATTAAAATGTGAGAAAATGTTTACCTTTTGCAACTCATCTGCTCTTTTGCACGTTTGCATGTCTTGAACTGGTGCTTGGTTGATTGATGTGGTTGGGGGAAAGAACAAGTAGACATCTGTAATGCTGGGGAAGGTCGAATATATCACGTGTGAATAGATGGTGAGAAAGAGGTTGGCTTATTAGTGAAGCTTATGCAAGCCCTGGAATCTCTTCCACTTCATATTATGAATTCAAACTTCTTCTGCTTTGATGAAGTCATTAACTGCACACTCACTCTCAATGTAAGTACCAAGAATCCAATTCATGAGTTGAATTTTGATGATACAAATATATTATAATGCATTCATTGGAATAAAATATATAATCGGTGGGATTGTTTCATTTAACATTAACAATGAAAATTCATTTTTATGACATCAAAGGGGAGTTCAATGAAAATCTGAGCAGACAAGTTGGATGAGATGCTTCACCAAACCATAGCCAATGCTTGGTTGGGCTAAAACAAATTATCACTGCGTAAATGGTGATTGTGAGACTGGTTTTTTCAGACTTATGAATAAGGGCCGCCTTAGGAAATATTCTAGATAGATACCCACCTGCGAATATCCTCTATTCATATCATTTCCATCCAAAACGGTTCTAATATAGTTCAGTAGCGTAATTCAAAATTATGTTCGTAAATATACAATAATTGGGATTCTGTGATTATTAGATGTTATATGTATTGGAAGTGATGTTTTCATGATTTCCAAATGGTTGTGAGTTGTAATTGTGCGAGTTTCTAAATTATTAATTACATTAATTAGTTTTAATAATCTAAATCCACTATTCTCTAATCTAAAAATATCACATATTTCTATCAATAAAACATATCATACTGTGTAATTTATGTGTAATTTATATAGTGTGTGCAATATTTCTAAAGTCTCTTCAAATTTCTAATAACATGTTATATAATAGCCAATTTGTTGGTGTAGAATTAGAAGTTCCACTCTCTTCTACTGAAAAAGGATTACTTGTTAAAAATCATTTGTTCTTGTTGTAGACTTGGAAGTTCCACTCTCTTCTATTAAAGAAGGATTACATGTTATATTTCATTCGTTAACCTCTGTTATATATATATGTGTAAGAATATATGTGAACAAGACATGCCATAGTATCGTGATAAGAAAAATACATAAGAAGTGTATTATTTATATCATAGTTTATTTATGTTTGAATATAATAATAATTGTATTTATTTTAAAGAGATTCAAACTGAACTTCTGTCGTACACTCGTCAATTTGTTGTTGTTCGAAACTATTCAACTATGGCAGGGACTTGCTTCTATGCAGCTTGTCTTGTTTAAATATACACTCGATGCTATTAATTAAATACACACAACATGAAATAAATCAAGAAGTTATAACTTGTCATATATTGTAAGCTTCACTTTCCAATTCAAGAAATTGAATTAACTTTATTTTTCTAAATTAGGACTAATTATCCAATTATGAGATTAGTTAGTTTAGTGTTGCATATTATATTTCATATGTAAAGACATACATCGAGTAAATACTGCGGTAAAATAATCAATTTAGATCAATTAAATTTTATGTTAACTTATATTCCTCTCCTATAATCGGTCATAGCTAAAAGCACACAACATCATAATAAGCATACACTTATATAACATTAAATATATTCAAATACACATTTACATATAAAAATATAATACTTAAGGGACCATGATATCACCAAATTTAAGGGACCATGCTACAAGTCACATATTATTCATCTCAACACCATGGCTCTCATAGCTTGACATTGTTTCTATTCACTATAGATCACTTCAAATAACTCCTCAAAGTATTCACAACCATGGAAGTCTCCTCCACTACTTTATACAACAAAAGAAATAATTGTTTCTTCTCTACTAAATGTTCTCTAATAGTTCTTATTTTGTTTTAGTGTTCTTCAAGATAAGGAAAAATAGTCATGTTGATTACGTTTTGGGCGTAATCCATGATAATTAAATTTGAACTCTCTCAAAAAACTAGTGAGTAACACCTATGCAAAGTGAAGGCTTCGTATTTTTCCAAATCTCTATGCTAATCTATAACCTATCCATTTCTCATCCCCAATGTATAGTTTTTCAACACAACGTTAAATTTGGATAATTCTAGGTTTGGATCATGGAATTAACAAACAAAAGAAAGGAACCTCTTGGTGTTATGTAGCTAAGGCACATGAGAATAGTCATAATGAGAATTATGTTAATCAGGGAATGACCAAATTCCCATGAGCTAGGGGAATGTCTGTCTCCCACAATTCCCTATAATGATTGTAATAAACCCATGCTTCCCAATAAATATTGTATTTATCTAATGTGCCCATAATATTACGTTATAAACATTCTTGAGCACCAATTTTGACATGAATTTTTATTATGCTTCTAATTCAAAGGTGGTGGACAAGTTTCATTTAAGTCACATGATGGGAAAGATAAATAATCCTAGGATGACACTTGGTAATACAGGATTATTGAACCATTGGTTGTGTTTCATCTTCCCCTCATGTGGATTAATAACATTTTTGGTCCTCACCATGACCATCTTGGACCATAATATTATGTTTTGACATCTACATTTACATATATTTGAGTTCACCATGGGAATTTTACTAAATGACATAAAGAAGTATAACTACTACATCTACATTCCTAGCATTTCACTTTAAATAATGCTTCCTTGACCTTCATCTTCACATTAAGAATCCATAAATCATATTTACTATATTTATAAGGGGATATATATAATATCACATGGTTTGACTCCCAACATTATATAGAATCTAGAACTTGATCACGATCCACAATTTTCATTATTGTTGCAGATATTTCAAATCATAAAAAAAGATTTATGATTAAAACTTAGCATTAATATATAGAGGAGAAACATATTCCACTAAATACAAAAGGAGGAATGAGTTATATTGGAAAAAGGAAAACAAGAATAAGTCCATAAAAGGAAAATAAAAAACCCTAAAAAGAAATTTAGAAAAAAAGAAAAAATATTGACATAAATAAAAAGGTGATGTCTAACTATTATACGTTTTAGAGTTTTTGGCTAAAATGAAATGCAAATGTTTTGTTCAAACCTTGATATTTGTTGTTTTAAATAGACTTTTTACTGCATATATTATTTTAGCACCCTAAAAATCCTCGCAGAAATAAAAGTGTGGAGAGTTCACAACTCAAGCTTGTGATTCCAAAAAATCCCTATTGAATTATTGGCAAGTTAGATGAGAAAATATGCCATAAATCCTCCAAAACGTATAAAAAATAGGCCACATCAAATAACAATACTATTAACATATAAGACATAAATATCAATATTATTAACAATATAATAAATAATACTTAAAAATACTATATAAATAGATGAAAAATAATAATATTTAGTAAATAATAAAATGATATTCTTTAGATAAAATTTATTCATATGTATAGTATCATAATATGTATTGTATTATTATTAATTTTTTTTTGGGTTCACAGACCCTAGAGATCAATCACCACTATGTCTAGATAATATTTGTAACATAAATATCCACCCAAAGGGATCACTTCCTGCCAAATAAACAATAGAGCCTACTCGCGAGAGTGTCGAGAGAACAAAACCAATGGCCTCTCAATATAAAATCTACTTTAACTACAAAGACTTGAAAAATTGAGCTAACCCTCATGGAAATGTAATGTATTTCTAATATATCTACACACACACACACACACACACACACACACACACACACACACACACACACACACATAGTAAGAAAATAAAATAGTAATAAGATAGATAAAAAAAGGAAAAGTAAAGGACCATTAACTAGATAGAAACGTGAAACATTAATGGAAATAATTAAGAAAATAAAAATAAATATAGAATAAAAGGAAAAAGAATAAATCAAGCCCAAAAGAAGAAGTCAAAAGAAAGCCAAATCAAAGAATCAAGAGAGAAACTACTAACAAGGAAAGATGGGAAGGTCACGACAAAGAAGAGAACACACAAAACAAACAAAGAAGAAAAAAACAACAACAAGAGAGTGAAACTTAGAATAGAGGGAACAATAAGTAAAAAAAGTAAATGGATATACCGATGAAGAAAAGAAAAGGAACAATGAAAAAGAGGTAAATAGATTCAGAAAGGAGAGAGAGACTAAAGAGAAAGCACACAAAATAAGTGAAGGATGTATACCTCAATCTTGGCTATCATGAATTTTATGTTAAATGATAAAAGGGATCCAGTTTCAGCTTACCTACAATCCTCAATGTTTCTTTAGACTATCAAGATGGTTTATTATCTCTAGATATTCCCTTAATCATTGTTTGGAGTGGTGACCTTCATTAGCGATGATATTGGTGTCTTTTAGGAAGATATGATGTTTGATATTGATGGAGTGCTCTACAAGGTCTAACATGCATATACATTATTTCTTGATGTTTCATCATCTAACTTCATCCTCACCCTAAAGGATAAAACTATTTCTCCAATATAGCACTTCCCACATGAGATTTGTTTTTGCATATTCCTTTAAGCTAGTTTTAATCAAATGTTTCTTTAATAAAACTCATATTTTCCCTGGTAGTTTCAATGTTTTGAACAATGATAAAATTTACTCCTTTCCTAAGATGTTGACAATATTATCAATAACACCATGGATATAATGAAGACATGATTTCTTGTTGTAAGGTTCAGAGTTAAAAAAAAAGGGTATTTCTTTCTATGCTTTTAATGACTTTGGTAACGTCCTTGCTTTTGTAGTCTATAATTTTGAAGACTCCAACAAGGTGCTCTATCTCTTGTTCAAAGTGCTCCTTATTTGATATTATCAAAGATATTATGGCTAGTAGGTTTAGTATTCCAATATTTTGTGCTCGGTGGTACTGGAATTTAGCATGGAGATTACTATAGGTATGTGTCATATTTTTAAATACCCAATCTACGAGGGCCTTGTCATCCTTTCTAGTGAGACATACATCTAAGAAGGGATGGTTTATATCACTTTGAAGCTCCATTGTAAAGTTGATGTTTTCATACTTCCATTAAGGTATTTCAAAAACTTATTTCATCATTATCATGGATCCATCATATGTTGGTATCATCAACATACCTATTCCATCTTGTTGGTTTCAAGGGGTATTCGTCTATAGATTTGTTCTCAAAAATTTCCATGAAAGGGTTGGAAACCATGGATGACAAAGGAAATCTCATTGCATCCCCAATGATCTACTCATAGTACTCTCCTTCAAACATAAAGAATTTTTATCAAAGATAAAATTCTACCACTGTATTTGATTCAAGGTTAGCATTTTTTTGAAAACTTGTATGGCTTCTTAAAAGAATTTTAGTGAAGAGTGAAACTACATCGAAACTTACGATGATGTCATCTAGTTCAATCCTTTCTATCTTAACGAGATTTATGAAGTTTTTAGAATCATTTAGGTAGGAGTCTAAGCTTCCTACTAGGGGGCTCATTATAATCATGGATTTAGAATTTATACAAAATCTAGTCAAACCGATATCAAGGTTCAAAATCAAGGTATTGTAAATGCACCTCATGAGATATTAAAAAATAGAGCATGTTCCTTGAATAAAGTACAAATTGAAAAATAAGTGACGAAGGTCTAGAGAACAAGGAACTAAAGAGAAGTATAGTTTCTATATTGCCACAATAAATATAGCCATTAACACTAATTAACAATGATGAGTTGTAGATCTAGATGAGGGTCAAATTTATCAAGGTTGTTAAATTTAGATAACCATGGTATGTTCTATCCTTAAAGCAGTTTTACTTCAATCTTTCTTATAGGCCCGATTGAATTTAGCAATCACATAAAAATGAAAGTAAAATGATGATAGAACATAATAATATATCAACATAATACAAGCCAACAATATAAATAAAAATTTACAATTCTTCTTATCCAGCAAAGATAGAGAATAATGTTCATTACAATGGTCAACAGGATGCACCAGCCATCAAAGCCTTTTCCAACATCAGATCAACCAATCCTCTAAGTGTCACACACACCCCTCAAATATAGCTCCAAAAAATTCAACGTTGATCAATAGAAAAAGTCAATGCAGAAAAGCCAACGTTGTAGTCTATGGCTAACGTCAAATGTCAACCTTTTTCCTCGATCTTTGTGCACTCTAATGCGGCCTCAAGAGATCAGAGTTTCTGCATAATATGGAGGTCAAAATCCAAGCTTTGACCAATGGTGAATGCTGGAAAAGCACCAACAAAAGAGCCCTAAAATGGTTCGCACTCCTTCAGCTTCAGATCTGCACGTGTGTGTGAGAGAGAGGCCTCCAAAGGCTGAATGAACCAATAATATCACAAGAGGAAATGTGTGATGAGTTGATGATAAAAAGAGCATCAAGTCTCTCTAATTTATATCCATCATTAAGGGTGTGTGACACATCTATTGGGCTTGCAAGCCTACATTAAAAATCTAGCCGACCTTGCACATGTGTGGAAAATAAAATCAAAATATACGTTCTGATCATCCAAATAAGATGATCTTTAGATAAATCTTGCATCTCTTCAAAAGAGGAATAAAAAAAAATATAATAATCATCATATGAGCAGTACAACATGGATATTAGACCTGGTTTCCCAAAATTAACATTCCCTCTGAACTAGGGAGAACTCCATCTGTCCACATGTGCCATCTAGTGATCAGTACCATCGTGTATTATCATATATCATCCTGCAATCCTATGTCATCCTGACATAACATGCCTTGTTTTCTCTTCTTCACAAATAGAAAAAAGAGGGTGAATCATAAAGACATCATGCTCTACCGACCCAAAGTCAGCTTAGATGTTAAAACATCACATGGACTCAAGGAGTCTCATACTAACCAAAATTCAGTTTAGAGGTAAGAACCTCATTAGACTTGATCCCAGATCAAAATGTTGGAGATGTGCCATCCTAGACATAGAGAGTATGAAAATATTTGATGCATCCTTCAGTATTTCTATTGGTCTCTATCCACATTGCCCACGTCATCGTCCAAATGATAAGTAATTCCCATGAATCCGAAAATCCATGGGTAGGATGCGTGCAAGGCATAGATCAAAGAGAGGTGAACCAACTCAATATCCTAACGGTGGGGCAAAAGCACAACAAGGTTCAACAAGCCTAGCCCCATGTGTACTTATATCTCCAAGAAGCTATCCCCAAGCCCCCTCGAGCTCCTAGAGCTCATTGTCCAACTCAAGAAGGACACTCAAAATATGGTTTGTCCACGACTCCAAGCTTCTCATGACAGGTTAAGTATTTGACCTTCCCTAGTGACTTCATGAGAATATGCGCGACCTGCTCATTAATCCCAATGTGATCAAGCCTTACGACACCTCATTGTACCATATTCTGAATGAAGTGGTACCTACTATCAATATGCTTGGATCGATTGTGGAACATCGTATTTTCAGAAAGATGAATCCCACTCTTGTTATCACAAAGGATAATGGTGGTATCTAGCACATTTCCAAACATCTCATTGAATTTATTTATCAACCAAATAACATCACAAGAGGCCAAACTCGCTGCAATGTATTCAACCTCTGTGGTGCAGAAAGCCATCGACTTCAACTTCCTGCTTGTTGGCTTTAGGGGTCCTGACCCAGGTTCAAAGTTGAGGTTAACCAACAAAAAACTCTTACTACTGGCCCTTTCGGAAGTGACCTACTTGCGCAAGTCAAAGTCTCACCCAGAGCAGTATGGGGGGGCTACTAGAACTAGTTTTCCACACCCTCAGAGAGAATTAAATGATGTGGGTGCCCTTAGATCTAAACCAATCAATAAAATACCTCCACAACAGAATCCCTAACCAAGAAACCCTTAAAAGATGGATTCAGGTCAATTGTGAAAAATATCTTGCATGCAGGTTAAAACATAGTCTGAAATCCATGTAATAAATCTTAAGAGATAGTATTAGAACCCAATAAAAATATATCCATTCAATAACCATTCATCTAAAGCCAGAAGTAGTTTTGCAATTGATCTAAACACAAATAACACAAGAATCAGAAATAACATTCATGAATGATCATAAAGTAAGTACCAAATACATTTCAGACTCAGATATTAGCAAAAATAGTTCTTTATTCATAAACAGTTTAGATCTTCCTTACAAAACCTTCAGTTCATCTGCACATAGAACTAGCGGGTTCCGCACACAGCAGGTCTAAGGTCTTCACGCACATAGCTAATAGCAGCCTTTTAACACAGAAAAATCTGCTAGAATATTAAAATATGATCAGATCTATTGTCAATCATTCACTTCTATCTCCTATTGACTCGATCTAGACTCATTTTATACTTTTAGCCTACACTCATCTAAGGTCGACAAAATGTGGTTTGCAACCGCTAATTCTACCCTTTTGACCCATGAAAACTCACGAGGGGCTTTGACCTGCCCCAAAGCCCCTTGGGTTGTGTTGCTCATTACTAAACTTACAAAATATTTACAAAAATATATTAAAATGTATCAACTCTCGGACTTAGGGGACCTCACTCCAACAGGCCCCCAACACAATCTTCTGACTTGTCCCGAGTCACAACGGCACTGGGTTCTTCATCTTATTCTGTAGCTCTTCGATGGAAGCAGCAAAGGGCTCCAAGGCACCCACACAGTAATCCACTGCGCTATGCGCGGTGTTAGTGAGAATCTTAATTCCAAGTGTAGGAAAAAATACCACTTTAGCTGCACATAACAAACAACCCTAACAACAGAAATGACTGCTAATATCTTCAGATATGCAATTAGGTGATTAAGATGAATGCTGCAAAAATCTAGATCTATGCATTAGAAGACATTAAACAGTAGAGAAAACAAGATTTACTCCATGTATCCAATAGACAAGACAATAATATATCGAATGAATTTTCTATTAATGGCACTTGGGAGGAAAACACAAGAGGGTGTTCTTAGTTCTCCTCAATGGGATGGGTTCTTGTAAGTCCTCAGCACTTTAGATTTAGAATTCCTCTCTCTTAATGGTGTATAAAACCCAGACAAAAATGAAAAAGTATGGCTATGATGGTGGATCAATAGCCAGACCAAGAGTTGAGATCCAGAGTGATCTTTAGGCAACAAAAGGTGAAAAATGAATGGGGAAACCCTTCTATTTATAACAAAATATTGAGTTACTCTAGAAATTGGTGCATAATTAAAATATTATTAACCAAATCAAGATCCAACTTTTATGGAATATTTTATTATATTTGTTGGAGGGAAAAGGAATTTGACTTGAGTCAAATCCATTTATTTGTAAATAATAACTAAATGAATGATTTATTTATCATTTTAAGGATGTGATTAAGTAATAATAAATAAATAAATGATTTATTTATTATTTTAAGGATGTGGTTAAGTAATAATAAATAAATAAATGACTTATTGATCATTTTAAGGATATGGTTGAGTAATAATCAAATAAATAATGGTTTATTTAATTAATTAAGGGAGATTTAGTCATATTTAACAAAGAATATTATTTATGTAATGTTTAAATAATTATTCTTAGAAAATCGTAAGATAAATAATGATTTATCTAATTAATTTCCTTGTTTTTGGTTAAATATAACCAGAAATATTAATTAAACTATTGTTTAACTAATTATTCCTTGAGGAAAATCAAACAAATATGGATTTATTTAATGTTTCCCCATGGGGTTTCCTGTTTAGACCATAAATAGGTTAATAAAGGTGGTTTTACTAAGTTATTTTCATAGTGAATGCAATTATACTTGGGGTAAAATTGGTCTTACATGGTGTACTTGGGTCCATCTAATACCAATGGGTTAGATGACCAAAAAAATGGTGTAACGGATTGCCCCCCAACGTGCGAGCATTAGGAGCTAATCATATGACCTAAGTACGTTGTAAGAACTCAATCACTAGACATCGAAGGAGAATTCAAAGAGAGAGGAGTGTAAGGTAGACCAAAGTGCTGAAAGAACTAGACCCTAAGGAGGCGACTTGCAAGTGCGACAAGTCTCTGTGATAAGTGAGTACCTGCTATAGGCGGCGGGGGAGGCATACCTATGATCGCCGAGGAAATAGTACAAACAATAAAGCATCCGGAAAACCACAAGACGGAATAATATAGGATATGCTAGCATAAACATGAGCCAGATAAATAACATGATAATGAATCCCACATACATATTGTGTCTGCGATAACAACCAGGACTTGTACAATAATATCTAAGTACATAAGATACAAATACAACCCAGATGCCCCTGAACATAGGAAAGAGCTATGAAAATCTAACTGATACATGCAAACAGAAGCATTGTAAGCGGCTGAGGCCGACATCATCAAATGTATGGAGCTACATTGAAGGTTGTGATGAAGAGGTCATTCAAGTGTGTGGGGGGCTACCCCATCATGAGGGTTGAGACATCTCACACACACTCGGGAATCACCGATGTTAGCTGCTGCATCACTGAACCATCAAGTATACACATCTCGAACATGATGGAAGGAGCTGGAGCTAAGAAATAATCAAGTCAAAGGGCAATAATGATCCAGGTGGATTAAACAAGTACAGGTACAAATGGCTTAAGTACAAGGCTCAAAAATCAAAGTGTTTGAAAATATTTTGAACCAAGTTCAAGTTGTAGATCTCGAAATTCTGAATCCAACGACGCAGACGTCACTAAATTCCGAGTCCGAATGAAGGAGTTAGGAGCAGTCAAAGTTCAGAGGTTGACTTGGTGATGTGGCAGACTAAAGAGGCAACAATTTTGCTGAAACCCAGCCACCGGATTCCGACCAACTTGGCCAGATTCCGGGTGAATTTGTGGGACCGTTAAAAGCACTCCTTCGGTCAAAAATTCGAAGGTTCAAAAAACAACAATTTGTTTTAATTAACAATAAAAACAAAAAAAAATATAATAAGGGTGGCGGGCCACCAACCCCGCCACCCCATGCCAATCCATGTTATAATATTATTAATAAATGTTATTGGGGGGTGGGTGGTCAGCCCCGCCACCCTCGCGGGTCTCCACATTATACAATGGCTACCTTTTAAATAGGGCGGGGGTACACACACTTGGCGCGGTTTTATATGGGGCGGGCCGCCCAATATGGGTCTGGCCCCCCCACATCACATCGACGGTTCAAAAAAAATATACAACGGTTCAATGCGGATTTTAAAAATAACAAACAGTTCAAACAAGCGACCTTTTAATGGAGGGGTTGGGATTTGACCACCCGACCTCCTCCCAAACAACGTGGATCTGCAACCGATTTGGTTAAGGGTGACTTTGAAGAATCCGCCCACACTAAGTTATTTAAACCTTCATTCATTTGTGCGCCCAAGGACGGACAGGAGCGGGCATGGAAAACGAGGCAGTGGAACCTTGAGCAGTGTGCAGGAGGGGGGCGGAACCATGATCTGAGCCATTTTTCCAGAGGGGCCAGATTTTCACTTTGTTCGATTGGGGCAAGTTTTATATGGATTTAGCACTACTCGACGCCACAAATCCAACGGTGCTGCCCATTTTGTCATCAGAGGTCTGAAATTTTTGGCCATTTGTAGATTGGGCAGGTATAAAGGTGTAATTCCTCATTTTGTACTTGTACTTTCATTTTGCCATTTAATGAAAGCAGGGCCTCCCCACTATTAGAGCAGGGCTCGGAGACATAGTCCCTCCTGGACGAACTCCGATATAAACTCTTGTGTCTTCGTGCATGATGTTAATTGCTTCTCTCTTTTTCCGCTTATGCCTTTAAAGTTTCTTGTTTTAAAAGCTACAATTTTCACATGTTAATTCTTTTATACATCTCAAACAAAAGATTTTGGATCAAGTGGTATCAGAGTGGGTGTTTGTAGATATGAATTACATGTTTGTATGCTAACAAGAAGCAGGCTAAGAAGAGGTGAAGGGACATTACAGGCTTTTGATCCCGAAGCAGGACGTGCACGTCAGAGAAGGAACATGGGAGACGAAGATTGGAATGAAGAGGAGCTCAATTTCCGCAAAACTTTCTATACCATGGCAGATCGAGTAGAGAGACTATTCTCTAGACTTGAAAGGTTAGAGAAAACAAGAGATCATTCTTTAGAAGGGCAAGGTTCAGCGCATGGAGATGGTGGAGGAAATCCACCCCCTTCAGGAAATGAAAGTCCTTCCTCCTCTTCTAACCATCATAATAAAAATTCTGGAAATGCATCTAACAAGCCTTTCTTTAAGTTAGATGTTAAGTTTGATCTACCATTATATAATGGTGAAAATAATGTTGAGAAGCTTAAAAATTGGATTAGGCAGCTTGAACTCTATTGCAGGATCCAGCAGATTATGGAGGACGAGGCAAAAATCCAATTGGCTTCTCTTCGATTGAGTGGCACAGCTCTCATCTGGTGGGAGAGAAAACTTCGAAGTAGCAGTAACTTGGGTAACCTTCTTTCTTCCTGGTCAAATTTTATTACTGCAATTAAAAATCAATTCTATCCCTTAGGTTACAAGTAGAAAGCCTTAATGGAGTGGCAGTACCTAAGGCAAGGTAAAGGACAAAATGTGCAAACCTTTACTAAAGAATTTCGAAAACAGGCATTAAGTTTGGGCATCTCATTAGATTCTCCTGAAGTTGTAACTAAGTACATTGGTTCATTGCATAGTTACATTAGACATTCATTGTTAATGTTTGAACCTACTACCATTGACTCGGCCAGTGTGAAGGCCATTCATCTTGAAAACAGGGGCAGAAATGATAAGGACGATCATTCAAAGAAACCGCTTTCCAAACCTTCAAATGGCAAATTCAAAGGGAAAGGAAAGGGAAAGGAAAAGAAGACGACGTCAACAAAGAAGGATGAAGGAGAAAAGCCTTATTGCACTCAATGCAAAAAGGAAGGCCGTGACGATGATCATTCTTGGAAACTTTATCCAGAAAAGAAGCCGAAGAGATATGGAGGAAAGGGTAAGCAGAAGACGGTAGCAACCGCACAGCAGGACCTTGGATCCGACTCAGGCGATGAGGCATTGATCACAGCAGCAAGGACAAAAGGTACTCATTCTCTTCATGATTCTGAATCACATGAAAGCACTAGTTCATCAAATGAGCCTCTTTCTAATGAACGTAAGAGAATTGAGTTGTTTCATATTAGAGTTGTTATAAACCATGCAAAAGTAGAAACTCTATTTGATTCAGGCTCTCAAGCAAACCTTATTTTAGAATCCTTGGTTAAAAAGTTAGGCTTAGAAGTTAAGCCTCATCCAAAACCTTATCTGCTTGGATGGATACATGATAAAGTAAAACTAAATGTAACCAAGCAGTGTAAGGTAAAATTTGTTATTGCTTCTAAGCTGGTAGATGAAGTAGAATTGGATGTAATACCATTGGATATCTGTGGCATTGTGTCGGGGAGTCCCTATCTTTATGATAGGAAAGCAGTTTTCTTTCGCCATGAAAATAAATACCAAATCAATAAAGATGGGGTAGAATACATTGTAAGAGCTCATCAAACCAAAGTCAGTGCCAGCCTTGTAAGTGCAGGACAGATGAAGAGACTGGTAAATTCCAGCAAGGGGTGTTTGCTCATGGTTGTGAGAGCAAAGGATGAAGAAATAACCGATGCTTTCCGGGGATGTGATCCGGCTCATAAACAAGAATTATGTGATGTTATTTCTAACTATGGTGAGTTGTTTCAGGAACCCAAAGGTTTGCCTCCAAAATGAGGGATCCAACATGAGATCCATTTGCAACATGATGCTCCATTACCAAACATTGGTATGTACAGGATGTCATCCATCGAAATGGAGGAAATCAAAAAGCAGGTACAGGAACTGTTGAACCAAGGGGTCATTCGGCCAAGTACTTCTCCTTGTAGCTCGCCGATCGTGTTAGTGCCCAAGAAAGATGGCACATGGAGGATGTGCGTGGATTATTGGGCACTAAACAAAATCACGGTGAAAAATCGATACCCTCTCCCTCGCATTGATGATTTATTAGATCAATTAAAAAATGTTGTTTATTTCACCAAATTGGATTTGCGTAGTGGTTATCACCAGGTCAGAATTGCAAACCAGGATGTGTAGAAAATCGCCTTCAAGACCAAACAGGGGTTGTTCGAATGGATGGTGATGCCATTCGGACTTTGCAATGCTCCAGCCACATTCATGAGGGTCATGAATGATCTTTTTAGGCCTTTCATTGATGAGTTTGTCCTTGTGTATTTAGATGATATTCTTGTTTTTAGTAGGACTTGGGAGGAACATGTATGCCATGTAATCAAAGTGCTTGATGTTTTAAAGAAAGAACAATTGTATGTAAAGTTGTCAAAGTGTGAGTTTGGGAAAACCTCTTTGGTTTACCTTGGTCATATTTTCGGTAATGGTCAATTAAAAATAGACCCCTCAAAAATCGAGGTGATTGTAAATTGGCCTAAGCCTACCAATGTAACAGAGGTCCGTAGTTTTTTAGGTGCAGTACAGTACTGGAGGAGGTTGATTGCCAACTTCTCCGCTATTGCATCACCCTTACACACTCTGACAAGTAT
Organism: Pinus albicaulis; assembly: GCA_034641835.2. Classification (NCBI taxonomy): domain Eukaryota; kingdom Viridiplantae; phylum Streptophyta; class Pinopsida; order Pinales; family Pinaceae; genus Pinus; species Pinus albicaulis. Next base: position 83,229 of record JAXQQM020071191.1, on the reverse strand, counting down.
CAAACAAGCCTTTCAGTGGGGAGGAAAACAGCAGAAGGCCTTCGAAGCACTGAAAGAGAAAATCAGCACCGCACCAGTCCTGGCTTTACCCGATCTCCAGCAGCCTTTTGAGATCGAAACTGATGCCAGTGGGTACGCCATGGGAGATGTAATTTTGCAGCAGAAGAAGCTGATTTGTTACCATTCGGAGAAGTTCTCCCAGGCTGTAATAAATTACCCCACTTACGACAAGGAATTGTATGCCTTGGTCCAAAGTGTGAAAAAGTGGAAACACTACCTGATCGGCAAGGAGACCATCATCCATACGGATCATCAGCCCTTGCAGTACCTTCAGTCACAGACCAAGCTACAACAATCTCGTCATTTCGGGTGGATGGGGTTCCTACAGCAATTTCATCTGGTAATAAAGTATAAGAAGGGCACTAGTAACAAAGTAGCAGACATGCTCTCTCGCCCTCCTATTGCTGCTTCTATTATTTTGCATAATGCGTCATTGTCTTTTGAAAGTTATGTTGAACAGTACACTAACGATGATGACTTTAAAGAAGTTTATGCAAAACTAACTCATGGTTCACAGGTGGACAACTATCATTTGCAGGGGAAGCTGTTTTATCACCTTGGTAAATTGTGCATACCCACAGCAGAAAGGGTACATGTAATTCGAGAGGCGCATACCTCTCTTGTGTCTGGTCACTTTGGTGTTGAAAAAACCTTATGTCATTTGCAAAGGTTTTGTTTTTGGCCCCATATGAAAAACATTGTAACCCGTTTTGTAAAGGGATGTGTGATGTGTTCTGTTTCAAAGCCCTCTAATAGAAAACTCGGGCTCTACACACCACTCCCTATTTCGAGTCATCCATGGGAAAGTGTGTCGATGGATTTTGTAGGAGGTTTGCCTATGTCAAGAAAGGGTCACGACTATTTGTATGTTGTCGTCGACCGCTTTAGCAAAATGTGCATATTGATGCCTTGTAAAAAGCAGGTCACTGCTGAGTAGACTGCTTGTCTTTTCTTTCAGTATGTTTGGGTCCACTTTGGGTTGCCCACGTCGATTGTGTCAAATCGAGACTCTCGTTTCCTTGGAGAGTTTTGGACCAGCTTGTGGCGCATGATGGATACCAAGTTGAAGAGAAGCACGACATTCCATCCACAAACTGACGGACAAACAAAGGTCATTAATCGTACCATGGTACACTTGTTGCGGGGCTATTGCAGCAAACATCCCAAGTTGTGGGATGAACACCTTCCATATGTGCAGCACGCTTACAACCGAGTAGTGCATTCCTCTACGCAACGTTCACCTTTTGAGACATGCTTTGGTTACTTACCAAAGGACCCTTTCGACATGATCTATGAAAGGGATGAAGATGCTAGTGGGCGTGATGACAGGGATAAAGCACAGCGGTTCATTCAGCGGATTCAAACGATTCACCAAGTAGTGCAAGAGAAGTTGGAGAAGAGTCAGGCCCGATATAAGGCCCAACATGATAAGCACCGAGTTGACCATCAATTTCAAGTTGGCGACAAAGTGTGGTTCCACATCAGCAAGGATCGAATGAAGGGAGAAGGTAAGAAATTGCGACCAATACGGTATGGTCCCTTTACCATATTGGAGAAGATTGGGAATAATGTTTTCTGACTCGACTTGTCAGTATACATGCAGATGTACTCAGTTGTGAATGTTGAAAATCTAAAACTTTATGAACCCCCATTGATTATGGACACTGAGGAGGTAGGATCAGTTCCTACAGTGGATGACTTTGCACCAAAATATCTCGATGAACTGCCAGAGGACATCATTCTCGATCGAAGAACCAGGACTTCGTGACGAGGAGATGTGGAGTATCTCCGTGTTGGTTTCAAAGGGATGCACCCAAGTAAATCCAAATGGCTTGAAAAGGAGAAGGTGAGGGAGAAATTCCCTCACTTGCCTATTGATTGATGAGGCTTTTGGGGTCCAAAAACTCTTTAGTGGGGAGGAATGATCGAGGTGGATTAAACAGGTACAGGTACAAATGGATTAAGTACAAGGCTCAGAAATCAAAGTGTTCAAAAATCCTTCGAACCAAGTTCAAGTTGTAGATCTCGAAATTTTAAATCCAACGGCGCAGACGTCACTCAATTCTGAGTCCGTATGAAGGAGTTAGGAGCAGTCAAAGTTCAGAGGTTGACTTGGTGATGTGGCAGACTAAGGAGGCAAAAATTTCTTTGAAACCGTGCAGTTCGAAGCCAACACAGCGATTCAGTAGCGAATTTGTGGGACGTTAAATGCACTCCTTGGGTGATTCGAAGGTTCCAAAAAACAACTATTTGTTTTAGTGTGATAAAAACAAAAAATATATATGGTGGCGAACTATATTATATATATCAATCCATGTTATAATATTATTAATAAATGTTATTGGGGGGCGGGTGGTTAGCCCCGCCACCCCCGCGGGTCTCCACATTATACAACGGCTGCCTTTTAAATAGGGCGGGGGTACACACACTTGGCGCGGTTTTATATGGGGCGGGCCGCCCAATATAGGTCCGACCCCCCCACATCACATCGACGGTTCAAAAAAAATATAAAAAGGTTCAATGCAGATTTTAAAAATAACAAACAGTTCAAACAAAAACGACTTCTTCTAATAGGTAAGATTTGTTCTGGGCTTATCTCTAGCTCAACATGGATATTGCTGTGATTTGATTGTAGGTGACTTTGAAAAATCGCCCACACTAAGTTATTTAAACATTCATTTGTACGCCCAAGGAGAACGAGAGCGAGCATAAGAAAAATGAGGGCCGGTGGAAGACGCGCGTTGTGCAAGAGAGCGAGAACACGCAGTACGAGCCATTTTCCGGAAAGGGCGATTTTCACTTTGTCCAGAATTAGGCGGTTTATATGGATCGGCACTATCGACATGCAAATCGCGGTGCCCATTTTGTCATCGGTACATGATTTTCGGCCATTTCCCGGTTAGGTAGGTATAAAAATTGTAATTCCTCATTTTTACTTGTACTTTCATTTCCATTTAATAGCGAGCCTCTCCTTTATTAAGCCGGGGGCCGGAGACGTAGTCCCCTCACAGACGGAACCTAAAATATCAACTCTTCTTGTGTCTTCGTGCATGATGTTAATTGCTTCTCTCTTTTTCCGCTTATGCCTTTAAAGTTTCTTGTTTTAAAAGCTACAATTTTCACATGTTAATTCTTTTATACATCTCAAGCAAAAGATTTTGGATCAAATAATGAGTCCCTTTGCCTGATCCCAGGCACTGAACAAGAATGGAAGATGGAACCAAGGTACATTGCCCTATAGAACTATCTTCTGGAATGAATGAGTTGATGTCAACAGAAGGAGGTCCGCCATAGGTGAGGCAATAAGGGATCCTCAACTAAGGCACGAGAGAAAAAAGTAGAGTGACTAACAGACTGACACCAATGATGATGATGAAATGGGGGGGGGGGGCTGAGTCTTCGGACAGCGACTTCCCTCATTTTTATTTTTTAGAGCATAAAGGGCATGGATGACCTTGCAGCGACTGACACAACATCATGAGGGATAGGGGACAGTGGGACCGTAGGCCATAATGTGCAACACGAGAGAGGGACCAAGTGATGAATGATGGAGGACTATAGTGGGATGCAAAGGGATCTGGGATAGACTCCAAAAATTAAATGATGACTCAACTCGGATGCTCTAAACAAGGGTGACTCGATGGTGCTTCCACACAGGAAAGGTCCAATGGGGACCATAAAAACATGAGTACAAGATGGTAACTCTCGATGAAAGTCGACCCAAGTGTGGGCAGGTATGGAGGAAAAGTTTTTCCCCCAGTACGAGTGTTGCAAGTGAAGAAATTCAATTTTGAGCGGAGGGTGAAGTGACGCTTCTTGGCCAAAATGTGTCCTCGTGAAGTATCAAATCACTAAAAAGCATGGGTTAGCTACCTAAAGAAAATAAAACATGCATTTCCAGAAGGAAATGTTAAGGGTAATATTTCTTTAGATAGAGTGCATTGCGAGGATTGGGAAGGGGATTGCCTTCGAAGTCCTCTAATAGATATGCTACCTTATCTAAATCCTTATTGATAATGTAAGGTCCTAGCCATAATGAGTCAAAATTCCAATGACCAAGGACATCATGGGCCTGGTCATACACTAGAACAAGATCACCTTCATGAAAAGTATGAGGCTGGAATTTTCATTCATATTGAGCTTTGGTGCATTTCTTAGCCGCCTCAATGGTTTGCAATGCAACACAACAATCTTCGGAAGCATGTTCAAGCATGATAAGTCTCTGTTCTAAAGGTTGAGTGTCAGGGAGAAGCTCAACGACCAGATGAAGGGAAGGGATTTCACACTCGATTGGTAAGACTGCCTCCTCTCCAAAAACAAGGTGGAAAGGAGTGAACTTGGTGGCGGTTTTCATAGAATTTCTATAGACCCACAAAGCAAAGAAGAGCATAAGGTTCTAGTTGGTTTTTTGCTTATCCATCGTCCGTTGAAGTATGGTTTTAAGAATTTTATTTACTTCTTCAACTTGGCCATTACCTTGGGGTTAATAAGAGGAGGAATATTGGTGCTCAAAGCCCAGCAATGAGGATAGCTCACGCCATATTTGATCTTCAAAATGTCAGCCATGGTCGGAGACCAATTTTTTCGGAACTCCGAATCGAGCGATCACATAGTTAAAGAAAAAGAGGGTTGCGTAGCTGCCGTGTTGTTAAACGTTGGCATGGCCTTAGCCCATTTAGTGAAATAATTAACCTCCACGATGATATACTTATGGTTACCAGCTGATGAAAATCGACACTCCATAAATTCTATGGCCCACTTTCATAAGGGGCCAACGGAGATGAAAAGATGGAGGGGAGTTGGAGGGGCGTGTGCCTTGGGGGAAAAATGTTGGAAATTGGGATAGTTCTTGACTGCCTCAATGCAATCACCAAAGAGAGAAGGCCAAAATTACCCAGCGCGCATAATTTTCTAGGCAGTGGCCAGACTGGAGAGGTGGTCAACACAAACACCGCTATGACGGGCATTAAGGACTTGTTCTGCTTCAACATGTGTGAGACAACGACGAAGGACATAATCTACACCGAGACGATAAAGGTCGCCACCGATAAGAAGGTAGCGAGGGGCCTGGTGTTGGATACGTTATCGAGCATCATGGTCAAGATGGAGGGTGAAATTTTGAGTTCGTAAATAAGTGTGGATGTCCCCATACCAAGGGTCATCAGTGGTCATGGCGAATAAGTGTTCATCGGGGAAATTATCATTAATTGGAGGATCCTACGTACCTGTAGGTAGTTCATAAATGAGTTTAGTGAGGGATAAGCCTTTCTTACTTTTTGGTGTGAAAAATTCAAGATCGAATTCCTGGAGGATCACGATCCAATGGGCCTACTTCCAACTGATGATTCGATGACTCAATAGGAAGGCCATGGGGTTGGAATTACTCAGAACCTTGGTGGAACACATGAGGATGTAATGACAAAGTTTTTGGACCGAGAACACGAAAACCATTGCTAATTTCTCTTCATGTGAGTAGGATACAGGAGGTCCTACCAGGTTCTTATTGACATATTAGATGACATGCTCAATTTCATTGTCATCTTCCTAAATAACGATTCTAGTGACCGAGTGGGTGGAAGCGGAGATATATAAGATGAAATCCCTATCAAAGTCAGGGGGACGAATCAAGGGAGTGGATGTGAGAGCATGCTTCATGGCATCAAAATAATTTTGAGCATAGGAATCCCGTACAAAAGGGATATTGGAGCAGAGAAGTCTAAGGAACCCATGTGCGATGGTGGCATAGTCACGTACAAACCGGCGAAGGAAATTAGCTTTGCCTTGGAGGCTCTGTAACTGGCGTAAAGTGCAGTGAGAGGAAGCTCAAGGATGGCTTCAACTTTTAATGGGTCAAGAGTGATACCATATTTAGACACAATGAAGCCTAAAAGATGGCCAGCAGGCACACAAAAGACACACTTCAGCGGGTTAAGGTAGATATTATACTTGCGACATCGAAGAAATATGCTCCAAAGATTGTGAAGGTGTTGCGCTCGATGTTTAGAACATGCGGTAAGGTCCTCTAAATAAGCAAGGATAATGTGAGTTAGGTCATGGAAACAGTAAAACATAGCCCGCTGAAAAGTGGCTCTTGCGTTTTTAAGGCCAAATGGCATGACTCGATAGGCAAAGGTTCCCCATGGACTAATGAACGCGGTTTTGAGTTGATCAACATGACGGATAAAAATTTGGTTGTATCCAGAGAAACCATCCATAAAATATAGAACCTTGTGCCCCGCACACTCATCAATGATTTGGTCAATGAATGGTGTGGGGAATTTGTCTTTGGGACAAGCTTTGTTCAGATTGCAAAAGTCAGTGCAGACTTAGATGGTACCTTGTTTCTTGAGAACGGGAACTAGATTGGACACCCAAGTGGTGTATTCAATGGGATAGATAAAAAAAACCTACTTGAGCTTGTCGATTTCGGCTTTGATAGCTTCTCGTCTGGAAGGATTAATGGGTCTCATATTTTGACGGACAGGATTGGCATCAGGCCATGTATCGATATGGTGTTCGACAATGGCAAGATTAAGTCCAGGAATTTCTGAATAGGACCAAGAGAAAATATCGAAGAATTCTTTGAATAGCTTGGTGTAAGCTTCACCCTCTTCCGTGGTGCAATGGGTGCCCAAGGTGATATTTTCTTCAACCCCTGGTTTGTCAGAAATGTCAATTTTAATGGTAGGGGAGATATTGGCCATATTTCCTCTTTCGAAAGCATCAGGTGTAGGGATGGGATTTCTAAACCAATCAACTTCGTTAGGAATGAAGTCTTTAGTTTCCAGAGCATATTGGTCATGGGACCGCTACGGGAGGAAGTACACATGGTGGTGCATATCATTCCATGGAAATACGAGGTCAGTCAGTGCTTCCATAATGTCTTCATCGAAGTGAAATATGGGTTGACTAGAGGAAGGGAGACCACTTGCCGCGGTAGAGCTACCTGACTCATCTTCATGTGAAGAAAGGCGCACATGCGCAACATCATGGGGAATGACCGAAGAATAAGTAGATAAAGGATCTACCGATGTTGAGCTCGGTGTGATCGCTGGGGGGAGGCCAAGAAAATCATTAGGGGAAGTCTCCATGAGGGTTTCCACCGGGGGTCTTATGGATGATGATAGGTAGAAAAAGGTGGCCGAAGGCTCTGTCATGTTGGCATCGGGAGGAGGGATGCCAATGGGAGTAGGCAGATTCGAAGAAGAACGTGTGAAAAAGGAAAGGGGGTACTTGTCCTTTGGTGCCTCCTTGCGAGATTTTCCCTTCTTACCCGAAACGGTTGCAATGGAAAAAGGTTTTGGTTGAGGTGACTAAGGCACTGTTGCAGCGGGAGGAATCAGAGAGACCGGTTGAACCGGGGTCAAAGCAAGATAAGGTTTTGGGGTAGTGGCTGGAGGATCAAGGGGGTCATGAGTATCATCTGAAGGTAAAGGGCCAGGAGAAGGAGGTTTAGCAGGCTGATTATAGGAAATCATGAAAATCTGGTAATCGGGGGAACCAGATGGAAGAGGTTGAGTGACCACCTGTCCTTTAGGTGGTTGGGTAGCCACAAATCCCTGTTGAGGGAAAGGATTAGTAAGCACAACCGGTTGACTAGGTGCAGGACTGGGAGGAATTGAAGTGATGGCTTGCTATTCTCTCAATGTTTCTTGAGACTCCCATAGCTATCTCATTTGTGGCAGAAGAGGAGAATCATGTGTATAATGACCATAAACACCACAACAAGAACAAGGCTTGTTCGTATGAAGAGGCCTATCCTACTTGGGCTGAGTTCCTTGTTGTTGGTTTGTAGTGTTAGGAGCATTACCTTGATTAGGTCTACAATTACCAGGGGCAGCTTGATTTTGAGTGCCTTTCCTCTTCCTTTTTGAGGGAGGAGGATTAATTGCGCCCTGTTGTGCATACACCTGTCCCTGAGGGGGTGGTAGTTGCTATTGCGGGGGTTGAGAAGGAAAGGGAGGAGGAGGTGCTTATGCTGGAGGAGATGAAGCACCAGGCTGTGGATATGGATAAAAAGGAGGTTGGGTAGCAGTGTGGTAAACAAGAGGTTGGGAAAAAGGAAGAGGTATGCTGTATCCTAGATATGTGCTACCGGGAGGGGGAAAAGTGCTGGAGGTGCTTGCCCTGCCCTGAGAGAAAGCATAGCCCATGAGAGGTTAAGCGTACAGATTAAAGAGCGCTCCAATGATACCGTCGGCGACATGATATGCCCCCAATGCATTGGCACCACTGAGTCTAGGAAGATCAGGTAGAGCGGTATAAACATAACCCAACTGATCATAGATCAGGTCGTATTTTAACGCAATTTGGAGAGCGGCTTCTTCAGTTTGAGGAAAGTGCGATGCGACAAATTTTCCAATAGGCGGCAAAAGGAGTCCTAAGGAACCAGTCCATGTAGACACGGTCTTCGAAGGTAGGGGCTCGACATAGGCTCCTTCTTCTCTGCCATTCCTGAACATGGTTAGATAGGTGGGTCGTAGACGATTGACGGAAAGAGGTCAAGAGCTCGGTACTAGTGTCGTAACGAAGGGGAAGCTGAAAATAAGACAAAAAGGCCTGAGCAAGAGTCGCAAATGTGATATGGGAGGAAGGGGCCTGATCAACATACTACTTGGAAGCTTCACCAGTAAGCATTCGTTGGAACAACTGAAGACGGATAGAGTCATCAGTAATGGAATTAGACGAACACCACATGTGGAAAGATTGAACATGGTTTGAAGGATCTTTTCTAGCAAGACCTTCAAACTTTGGGATGTATGAAGGGAGATTTGTTGGCATAGCAGGCCAACTAGAATCATGGTGTATCGGGTCATTTATCAACTGGTCGAAGTCAGGGAGGCTGAGACCTGCCATAAAAGGGAGAAAGGGTGCAGCCGGGGTAGTGTCCTTTGCAGTCCCACTAGTGGTATTCCCGGCGGGAGGGCCGGGGTTAACACCAGTATTAGGTCCTGCACTAGACATAGTGAAGGTGTTAGGGGGAGAACTGAAGGTAGAACGAGAAGGAGAACCCAAAGGAATAGAAGAAGAGTCGGTGTGCGGACTCGTTGGAGGACTAACTCGAACCCTACGCAGAGAAGTGAATCGTCCTGCCAGAAACAGAGGATGAAGGACAAGAAGTCTCTGGGATAAACACCTTGGTGGTGCAATGGTGTCGACATAAACATGGCACAAAGAAAAAAGAGACTGACAAGGGCAGGGAGGTGCAGGATCAACTGAGTACAATGTCGAAACAAGGGCAGAGAGGTGCAAGATCAATTGATTTCAATGTTTTAGAGTCTTTTCTTGGCAATGTTAACCAAGCCCTTTTTCGCTTAGAGTGTGTGTGTAAAAGTGTGTAAATTTTAATTTTTGAACCTAGACGTTTGTAGAGAAAAAGGAAAAGTGATGTTGTATAGCTGTAAGTAAACCTACGAACGACAGTATATAAGCCTGCAAAAATAGAAAATAAATAGCTAATAATGCAATAATCTAAACCCAACGAGGCAGGTCTCTCAAAAACTAGTCTATAGGTGAGTAAAAACTAATCAAAACACATTAAAAAGGCTAATAGATCTAAGGTCAAGAGGGATAGGGATCTAGAAGACAAAATCTATTGGAAAGTGGTGTAGAAAACAACAACAAATCAGAGGAAAAATTGTTGTAAAAAAGGTGGCGAAAGGCTATCTCATGGAGGGAAACAGAGTGCACCCTAAAGGAAAAACCAAAAAAAAACTAAATGAGGAGATTTGGATGGATAACAAGCTGATCTGAAGCGGATCTGAAGGTGAGGTATCAGATCTGAAAAAATGGCTGAAGACTCTGAAATTTCAGACAACCTGCAACAGCAAAAACTCTTCCATGAAAAGTGGAGGGTATTGAAGCCCTAGGGGGCTAGGTTCCCACTTAGTTGAGAAAAACAGAACAAGTATAGGTCCAAAACGGGTGGAGATGGAGGTCAGACAACCCTAAACAGATGCTCAGACAAACCCATAAAACTTTTAGAAAAATCCCTGCAAAAAGTCTAGGTCACAGTTTCTAACCTATTTTTAGCAGAGGTCACACTTTTTGGGCTGTAAAGTGCGCCCTAGAGGTCCAGGTCACAGGTTTTGGGCTGAAAAGTGCTACTTTCACTTTCATCACTCTTGGCAGCAGATTTAAAAAAAAATTGTTGTCTCAGCTGCGGCTGATGTCTGTCAGCTGCAAAATAGGTTCGAAAACACACAGAAGTCAGAATTTTTATCGTTTTAGGGTTTTATAGGTTTAAAAAAACATCAAGAAGAGCACAAACAAGGGGCTGAAGAGAAATCCTAGGGTTTGAAGAAGCTGGATATGCAAGGATCAGAAAAATGACAGTGGTCGTAATCGTAAACCTGTGTGGAGTCGCTAGTTGTTAGTATGAATTTTAATTCCAAGTGTACGAAAAAAGACCACTTTAGCTGTGCATAAAAAATAGCCCTAACAGCAGAAATGACTGCTAATATCTTCAGATATGTAGTTAGGTGATCAAGATAAATGCTGCAAAAATCTAGATCTATACATTAGAAGACATTAAACAGTAGAAAACACAAGATTTACTCCATGTATCCAATAGACAAGACAAGAATATATCAAATGAATTTTGTATTAATGGCACTTGGGAGGAAAACAAAAGAGGGTGTTCCCGGTTCTCCTCAATGGGATGGGTTCTTGTAAGTCCTCAACACTTCAGATTTACAATTCCTCTCACTTGATGGTGTAGAAAACCCAAAGAAAAACGAAAAAGTATGGCTATGATGGTGGATCAATAGCCAGACCAAGAGTTGAGATCCAGAGTGATCTTTTGGCAACAAAAGGTGACAAATGAATGGGAAAACCCTTCTCTTTATAACAAAATATTGAGTTAGTCTAGATATTGGTGCATAATTAAAACATTATTAACCAAATAAAGATCCAACTTTTATGGAATATTTTATTATATTTGTTGGAGGGAAAAGGAATTTGACTTTAGTCAAATCCCCTTATTTGTAAATAATAAATAAATGAATGATTTTTTTATCATTTTAAGGATGTGGTTCAGTAATAATAAATAAATAAATGATTTATTTATCATTTTAAGGATATGGTTGAGTAATAATCAAATATATATTGGTTTATTTAATTATTTAAGGGAGATTTAGTCATATTTAACAAAGAATATTATTTAAGTAATGTTTAAATAATTATTCTTAGAAAATCATAAGATAAATAATGATTTATCTAATTAATTTTTTTGTTTTGGGTTAAATATAGCCAGGAATATTAGTTAAACTGTTATTTAACTAATTATTTCTTGAGGAAAATCAAAGAAATATCGATTTATTTAATTTTTCCCCATGTGGTTTCCTGTTTAGACCATAATTAGCTTAATAAAGCTGGTTTTACTAAGTTATTTTCATAGTGAATGCAATTATACTTGGGGTAAAATTGGTCTTAGATGGTGTACTTGGGTCCATCTAATACCAATGGGTTAGATGACCAAAAAAATGGTGTAACACGTGGTCTCTACTAGCTTCTATGAAATCGGCCCTTCTATGGCCATGTTGACACTCTACAATGTTTGATTCAGGGTCTTAGCTATAGCATCCAGATCCTGAGACAACTTCATTACCTCATCCACCCATGAATTCATATGGCTAGTGATAATTTTCTTCTTTCGGTGGAGCTCTTTGACCTCATCTTGTAGCACCTGACTGGTATGAAGGCAGGCCATGCGCTGGGCCGGAATGAAAATAGGTAAGACCTCCTACAGATCGTCAAACGCCTGCTCATTGGCATGCAAGTCTAGATTAATATTTTTGACCAGTGGATCTGTTTGCACATAGGTCGACAGTCCCATGTATGTCTCCGGTAGCTCTGAGCCCTTTTCAAGATTGGTGAAAATTCTCGTAGATGGGTGTTTGACTAGGACAGACCATTGTGCGCACCTTCAGGGGTGTCTCAGACTAGAACTTAGCCTACAATGTAGTGATTTGTTATTCAAATTATGCTTTCACCATCTACATTTCAGTTTTGGAGTCCTTGAGCATGGAAACCAGGCTTTCAATATTAAATTGTGGTGCAGCGGAAGCTGGGATGACCACTTTTAGAAGATCACCGCACAGTATTTCAATGAGGTTCTCCAATTCCACATGTTGAGCCACAACTGCCTGCTGCAATGTTTGTGCCTGAAGCGATTCTCTTGTTTTTGTTGCTGCTGTCTGCTCAGCTCCACTGAATTGATACTGCACATGTGCCTCGCTGTACTACATATCATTGCAAATAAATCTTTGGAGAGCGTGTAGATTTTCACTTGACATCTTTTTTAGATCGATTATGACCTCAGGGCAGGTTTTCACCTGCGTGCACAACTTAGGTTGTTCCACTGTCAATGTTATGCCGAGGAGGGGGCAGATCCTTCTATCGGCTGCTGTGGTGATTATGGCTATCGTCAACTCACTTGTATCATCCTTCCTTGAGCCACGCTTTCTTTCAAGTTGTTCGTCTTCATTTGTAAAATCTGCAAACAAGTTTTCAAGGCATCCATCATGGCCTTGTACTGCTCTTCCATGACAGTCCATCGGTCTTCAGATACAGAAGTGACTCTATTTGAAATTTTATCTAGGTCCTCTTTTGTCAAAGTGACCTTGTCTTTACCTCCAGCCTTGGATCCCTTTCACTTCTTTCTCAGCCCCTTTGAATTTTCTGCACCCCACTTGGTGTTGCATAGAGATTTTTCAAAATCACCATGTAATCTGTCTAGGTGACCAGGTTCTACACTTGCCTCACCTCCCTGATCATCCTCTATGTCTTTTTCTGTATCATGATCCTTTTCAACCTCACCATTCCTCTATGTGTCATTTTCCACCTCTTTGTGAATGCATGACTCATCCCCTTTATCTTTGTTGCCTAAAGCCATTTCTTTCCTTGAAGTCAAGGCTATAACAAGCTGAGTTGAGCTAAGCCTCACATTCCATGATGCTGGCCAGGTCGACCTCCACCTCTGTTACGATGAAAGGTAAATCATACCATACCGGTTCACAATGCACCCTGACATGTACACAATGCATTGTGACCTGAAAATTGGCGATACGCTTGTATTTTTCATAGAATGTGGGCGATAATCTTGGACGGGAGTGGATCGTAGCAGCCAAATCTCCCTCAAATAGGACCCAAAAAATTTTGTTTTCCTTTAAGCGCTTGGGATCACGGGAATCCCACAGATTTCCATAGCACTCCCCCTCGCACACGCCAAGTTCTAATTCTGAGAAAACTGGATCTGGTGGAGTTTCTCATGTGATTAGCACAATTAGCAGCAACAACCAAGAGTAGAAAAATGGCTTCCCTAGCTCTTGTGTCCCTCACAGTTTCTCCAAAAATTCCTTGTAGAGGAACTGGGACCAATTGTAGCTGATCCCCTTCTCACATTGTCCTGCCAGCATCATTATGTGCGTGATGACCATCTTTGGTCGATATTTCTTCATCAATTTACAGCCTAGGACCAGGGCTCCTAGGCACACATCTATGTCTGAAATTTTTTGTACCAGGAATCCTCTCTTATCTCGCTGGACCTTAAAATATTTCTTGAACTTTGTGGCAACCTTTTGCTCATTGCTTTTCCCATATCCCATTATGGAATGATAGCCCTTCTTAGGCAGGCTGGTGATCTGGTGGAACGACGCAACGTCGATGGGGATGAGGCCCTCGATCCATAGGCACCCTTCATGAACTATTGCCAACAACTAGCGCATGTAGATGGAAGTGACAGGGTATCACCCAAAACACAAAATCCTTAGTAGGTTCAGGGTTTCGGCGTTGCCTAGCCCATGCGCCCATGGCATCAGCTCAACCTTCATTACATTTTCATAGAGGATCCTTTCCAAGTAATTCCCCGATGCTAACTTAGGAAATGTTTCTTCATTCGCCAAGTCATGGTCATCAAACTTCACATGCAACAGCTTTCCAAACACATTTTTATTAAAGGGAACATCTTTCAGGACCAGGGGTGTCTGAAGGTAGTCCCTCATGGTGTCGACATACTTTGGAGCATCGAGAGGGCTTGTACGACTTGACATAAGGCAAGGGTCACGAGATGGGCCTGATGTACTTAGCCTCCTTAGCATCACTCATTGGTCTCTTAGAGGGGTCATCAATGGGCGAATTGTCCTTAGTATCCTGACGAGGTGATGTCAGATTACTCGGGGAGGTTCATGGCTTCGAGGTTGACCACTATGATATTTTTTCTTTGCCTCTAGCTGGCATGGACACAACTTATTTGACCTCAGAGATTATTTTGTGGACATCCTCTGAGCCAAACTCACTTGATGCTATGAGAGGTACATAGTGCTCCTCAACATGTGCGCTCTATTGATTAGTGGTCGTCATTCTTGGGCAGAACATAAACTCGCAATTTGTCACGTCAGATGGGGTCTCTCGGCAAAACATATAGTACTTACATGCATATGTACGTCTAGCACAAATCATAGATAATCTCAGGGCACAAAATATGAAAGCAAAGGACCCAATTTTGACGCGCGCCCTTCCTTTTATAAGCAATCCAAGGTAAAAAGGGTCAGATATTCATTAAATGTAACTTACCTCCAAAAAAATGGTAAAAAATCCCATAAGATCGCCTTATTAAATGCATAAAACCTGCTCCATCCAATGGTAAAATTACCTTTTCACCCAATTTCACTGTTCTAGTGGCTAGTTTATTCTCTTGCGCTTATGTCGCACCTATCTGCGCCTTTCCTCTATGTTGTTGGAAGACCCTTTGATTCTTATGCTTTGACTATATAGTCATTTGGTCAACACCAGATTTTCCCTATATGGCTTCAGATGACTTCCATTTCAATACCTGGGAAGATCCTCACCATGTAGTGTGGTGAAGCACACCACATTGCCATCAATGATTTCCTTCACAATATATTCCCCAACCAATGTTTCCAGAACCTCCCTGTGTGGCACACAAAATGATGGTTGTATAATAAGACAAAATATTCCTCCTTAAATACTTTTTGTTTGATGTGGCTATCATGCCAGGCCTTTTTCGTGCGCCTTCTGCACTTGCTGATGGAAGTTAGAGATGAACCAATATTCTTCTAAGGCAACCAACTGCTCCAAGCATTCCTCCATAATTTCAAGCTCAACCATATTAGTCAAAGATGTGATGTGCAGGCTTGGGACAATATATTCCAGTGACATGATTGCTTCCTAACCATAGACCATCTTGAAAGGTATTTTCCTTGTCAAATTCTTGCATGTGGTCCTATAAGCCTATAACACATAAGGGATGCACACATCCCAGTCATTTTGATTGGCATTATAGATCTTTGTGAGCGTATTCTCTAAGATTTTTTTGAAAGCCTCTTCTGCATCATTTGCTTGTGGGTGATAAGGGATAATCTTCTGGTGATGGATCTGAAATTCGTCTATCATTGCTTCAATGGTTTCATTAACAAAGTGCATACCTCTATCACTCATCAATATCTTTGGGCATCCAAATATTATCAAAATATGTTCAAAAATGAAGTACACAATAGTATGTGCAGTATAGTCCTTAACTACCTTAGCTTCTGCCCCTATAGTTACAAAATCAGTGGTAGTGATGATATAGCGTGCTCCTGTCTTCTTCCATGGAGGATTGATTGGTGAAAAAAAATATATAGCCCTTTTATCAAAGGCCTGCAAGGCCATCTGTGGTTGTAGGGGAATTTCATATTTGTGCGAGGGCTTGCATGTTCTCTGGCATGCATCACAGGCTCAACAATATGTATGTGCATCACTATGCAGTGTGGTCCACCATAACCCAACCCGCAACACCTTCTACGCAATGGATTTTCTAGAATAGTGTCCTCCTTCCACCCCCCCTTGAGCCCCAACCAAGATATCATGCCTTTCATGTTACAACACATATATCCTCAACACTTCATCTGCTCCCAGCTTATACAATTGACCCGCAATCAAGGTAAAATAAGATGCGCATGCAACCAAATCCTTCTTTTTCTATACTGAATATTCAAAAGGCATGGTTCCAATAGTTAGGAAGTGAATAATATCATAAAATTTCTCATCAAGCACCTTGATAGAAAATAGATGCACATTGGGTAAAACCTCCTCCAAACTGGTTGGTTCTTCTCCATTTTTGATCCGTAACAAATGATCAGGTCCAACATTTAATCTTACAGGCCTCACAATAATTTCAAAGTCTTAATCTTGAAAGAGAAAAAACCATCTGCAGATATTCCCCATCCCCCCAACATAGCCTTATTGACCAGGCATTTGAAAGCATAGTGGTCAGTAAACATTTTGAAATTCCCTCCTAGAAGATAGTGCTTGTAATTTTGCAGAGCATACACCATGCCCAATCCTTCCCTCTCTATGATTGAGTATTTGTGCTCTAAACTTGAGAGATTCCTACTGGAAAAAGCAATAGGGTGATCAATGTCTCCTTCTCCTCACTGCACTAAAACATCCCCAAGTGCTATGCTAGATGCATCCACGTGTACATGAAAAAAATTAGACTAGTCTGGGAATATCAATATAGGTGCAGTGACCATTTTCTCCTTCAACAACTCAAAGCTCTTCTCACATTCCTCATCCCAGAAAAATGACGCATCCTTCTTTAACATTTTTTGCATCAACGCAATGATAAGAGCATACCCATTAATGAACTTCCTGTGATAACCAATGTGTCCTAGGATGGAGAAATTTTTTTTCTCATTAGTAGGAACTTCTAGGTTGATGATAACTACTATCTTGATTGGGTCTACCATCAATCCTTGCTGGCATACTATATGCTCTAACAAAATTCCAAAGGGAACACATAATATACATTTCTTTAGGGTAAGAGAAATCTGGTGCTTTCTACAAGTGTCAAGCATCATGTGCACATTTGACACATGTTTCTTGACCAATCCAAATACTGTCCACTCATAAAAAAATACCTCCAAGAATTTATGCATGAATTCTTTGAACGTAGCCATGACCACGCGCGATAAGATCATAGGTGCATTTTTCAATCCAAATGGCATGAAAGTGTATTGGAAATACCCCCATTCTATTACAAATTAGATGGTATTGCTGTGGTCTTCATGTGCAATTCTAATCTGATGATACCCCGAAAATCCATCAGTAAATGAATAATCTTCTTTTCCTCCCATATTATCTAGGATTTCATCAAAAAATGGAGTAGGGAAGTGGTCATGTGCACAAGCATCATTCAACTTGCGCATATCTACAAAAATCCTTATCTCTCCTTTGGTCTTTTTCTCTTGCACCATTGGGCTTACCCAGTCAGACTATTCTACTAGTTCAATGATGCCTGCCACCACCATATTTTCTAATTATTCTCTTAATTTTTTCATATATTTAGGATTTAATCGGTATGGTTGCTATTTGACAAGGCGCACATCTTTTCTCAACGTGATCTTCATAACACCTAGGTCTCCTACAATTCCGTTGAGTTCATAGAACTTCATATGAAACAAATCCTGATACTCTGTTAGCAGCACTACAGCCTTCCCTATTGTGTCATCTTCAAAGTAATCCCCAAATTTCTCTAACTTAGGCTACTCTTTTGTCCCAATGTTGAATTCCTTCAATTTAAGAGGTTTAGTTACATCCACTATCCCAAATGAGGGCCCCGCAACTGCGCACTCCCCTTCAGATTTTGGGATGTTGATATTTCTTGGATAATATTCATTATCCTCTACTGATAAGTTCGTGCAGTTGAAAATGTCTTGCATCTGTGCATCCCATGCTAGCACAACACATTCCTTTCGAGGTCGGGATTCGTCAAAGACAAGGCCATCTATGTCCTACAGGGCTTCATCCAATTTCTCCGAGCCCCCAACCAAGCCAAAGGTTTCCAGGAAAGCCTCATTCATTGTAGTCCAGTGGCGAGTGCCTCAGTTTATCTATGCTTCTAGATACCATGTGGTGCATACCAGCCCCAATGAATGAATAAACGTATGAACCGACTCGTTCCAGGTATTTTCATCCCATACCTCCATCCACATGGAAAAATGCTTCCGCGAATGTCCCCGACCATCAAAAATATCATTTGGCAGGGTAGATGAAGGTTCAAAGCACAATTTCATCATTTCAATACATTCCTCTATGTCCTCAAAATATGTCTTGCGCATCTCCCACCAATACACTGGAGTTGCGTGCATAGCCCAATCAAGCACCCAAAAACTTCGTTCCTTTGGGACGACCTTTTCCAATGCTTCCAGAAATACTTTGAAACTAACAGAACCATAAAATAGGGTAGTTATCTTGCCTCTAAGGAGATTCACCAGAATTTCTTCGTGAACTTGAGGCAGCGCAACGCAGACACATCGTGCAACCTATTCTGCCAGTTTTCCATCTCGTCGTTTGAATCTGAGAAACACGAACTATCCTTCTCCAAATTCAACATCTCATCAATTGTAGGGTTGATCCAATATTCATCCTGTGTACTCATCCTCTAAATATGGTCGTAATCATCTCCTTTGTGTAGTGGCTCTGTATATCATTCCCCTTCTGCTGGATCCAATGGGAATATCACCTGCGTATAGTTATTCTCAAAGATCATGCTTCTACGCTTCAGGTTGATGATGCATCCCATATCAATTGCCAAATATAATCCTAACAACACAATTTAGGGGTCTGCATCATCCACAATTTGTATTACTTCGAAATTCACGCTTACCTTTACTTCAACAATTTCTACCACGACTTGTGGAAGTCTTCCAAGTGGAATGATCTTTTGCTAATTAGCCATGCGTAACTGAATGGTGGACTATTCTAACTTTGGTTCTCCCATATTCTACCAAGTTTTCTTAGGTATAAAATTTGCATCCGACCCCATATCCAAGATTACTTGATGCATCTCATAATCTCCAATCTGCACATTCATGTGCATCTCCTGACTAGTTCTCTTCTTCCTCTTATCAATCTTATTCACGGCCTTAGTCTCCATTCAAGGTACTTCTTTTTCTGCACAACTATCTATCAGGGCCTGGATATTATCTAATTGTGTAGTAGCTTAATGCAGGGTTGTCAGAATGGTTTGAATTCATCATGAGCATTTGGTTCCATGATAGACCTTCATGTGGACGCTCCTGCAGCAGGAAAATCCTTCCTGGCTTCAATGAAAGTCTTTTTTTATTTCTGCAGGTTGATTCCTTCCTTCTTGTCAGACGCCTTTCTGATCAATGGCTTTGCATTAGCCTTTTCCTCATTTCGATCGATGACAAAACCACTACGTGTAATTACATTTACACTTGGACCATCATCATGTGATTCATCTTTAACAATTTGTATGTTTTGTGTAGGCATCTACTTCTTTTCTTGAATTTTAGCCATTAACACAAGACAATCTTCAATTACATGATCAAATTTCCTACAATACCTGCAAGATTGTCATGCAAGGTTCGGGCAGTCATGCGGATAGTGTTCAACTTCTCCACAGTTATAGAAAAATAATTTCCCTCTTCCCAGACCTGCGCCTCCACCTCTCCCCCCTCCCCTTCCTCTTGTTGGGTACCCTCCATGTCCAGAGGGAGATGTAGGTGATGAAGGGTTGGACTGTACTATGGAAAGGTTCGCATTGTCTATCATTAGGTCAAACATCTGACAATGGTGCTCATCATGCACAAATGAAGAACAAAAATCTACACCACTGCTACTTTAGCTCTGGCACATAGGCTCCTAACCGCGGACAATGGTAAGTATCATTTTATCCATCTACCCTACAATCAATGCACCATAATGTTGGGGTACTAGGCCCATCAGCATCCCTAGGACGCAGTGGATTTGGTCCCTCGCCTTGCAGGTAATTTGAGAACAGGGGGCACTAATCTTTGGTGTAGCTAGCACCCTTGCAGCATATGCACCAAACATCTATGCCAAATTATTTACCCCAGTCTCTGCATAAATTTTGAATTTATAAGTGCATAGCTTCCAATTGGCTTTGAATTTACAGGGCTCCAAACTGAGGATTTTCTCTAGGCGAAACTTCTAATTTCATAGAAAATTTCAAGACTTTGACCTGAGAATTAATCTTCTATTGACCCATAGGCCCCTGTAGATGTCAATAGAATGGAAATGAACCATTCCTTATGTTTCTTATCATCATAAACAAATCTACCATCGCTGATGGTTTGCTTCAGCCGCTGGTCGACTTCCCAAACCGATTCCTTCGGCCCTTGCTTAATATATTTTCATTGTATTATGCATTGTGAATAGGACTTCTACTTCTGGAACTATTGTTTCAGGGCATCCTCAATCTACGCAACAGTGGGATCTACATTTTGAGCGAGATATCTCATGAACCAATCTAAATCGCAACCTTCAAATGCAATAGCCAACTACGCTCTCTTGACAACATAAGTATTAACATTTTGCGCAGTCCACACTGCATTAGCCACAAACAAAAACCGATCCATATCCTCATCCCTCACACCCTTAAAGGTGGGTGACTTCATGTGCATGGCCATATCTTCCGCAAGTGGGGGTGGTGGTGGGGTAGGAGTTGTCTTACCCCTGTGTGAGTTCGACGATGGCGTAGCAGGCGGGTGAACTTCAGCGTGCGTAGAATCGCTTCCTTCTATATCAGGTGAATTTATCAGAGGGATGTATACATATCTGTCCCCTCTTTGATTGATCTGATAATATTTTTCGCTACGCATATTGCTTCCAATCTGATGAACGGTCATTCACTTGGTGTGACTGAAGAAAATACCCTTTTCACACAATAGAATATTAATCAGTAGAGGAAAATTTCATAAGAATTTACCTATGCATCCCTCGAAAAATATCCTTTCAGATTCATAATACGACACAACTGGTCTACTACAAATTCTATCACAAACCCACCCAAGATGTTGTCAACCCAGTGATGTACAGTACGGGTGATGGAATTATCAGTCTTTTATAACTATTGGATCAATTTAGGGGTCCACTACGTGACCTCATCGTTCCACCAACAGGTTTGGAATTATTCTAATCTTGAAAACCACTCCTACAATTCGTGCGCAAAGGTCAAGAAGAAGATCTCATGAACCTCTATGAAAATATACTTGTTCTTCCACTCTTCACTACACAACTTCTTACTTTTGTTTTCTTTTAGGGAAAATTCCCAAATCCTTTTTTCAAACCAGTATTCTAGTTCCAAATTTAATTGCTGCCACCGACCTTTCCACATAACCAAATCTCTCTCAAAATGGTCCTGGTCCCAACAGCTTTGAGGTAAACCAACAAAATCGTCTTACCGCTAGCCCTTTCAGCATTGACCTACTTGCGCAAGTCAAAGTATCACCCAAAGTAGTATGGGGGGTGTTGGAACCAAGTTTCCACAAACTGAGAGTGAATTAAATGATGTGGGTGCCTTTAGATATAAAACAATCATGAACAAAACTCCACAATAGAATCCCTAACCAAAAGTCCCTTAACAGACATATTCAGTGAAATTATGCAGAATAGCTTATGCATGTATTAAAACGTAGTCCACAATCCATGTAATAACTCTTAACAGATAGTATTAGAACCCAATAGCACTAGATCCATTCAATAACCATTCATCTAAAGCCAGAAGCAGTTGCGTAATTGATCTAAGCATAGGTAACACAGGAATCATAAATAACATGCAGAAAAGATCATAAAGTAAGTAACAGATACATTTTAGACTCAGATATTAGCAACAACAGTTCTTTATTCATAAGCAGTTCAGATCTTCCTTACAAAACGTTCAGTTCACCCTCACACACAGCCAACGAGGTCTGAACACAACAAGACTAAGGTCTCCGTGCACATAGCCAACATGAGCCTTTTAACCCATAAAAATCTACTAGAATGTCATTCACTTCTATCTCCTATCGACTCAATCTAGACTCCTATTTATACTGTTAGCCTCCACTCATCTAAGGTCCACAAACTATGGTTTGCGGCCCCTAATTCTACCCTTTTGACCTGTTACAACTCATGAGGGGCTTTGACCCACCCCAAATCCCCTTAACTTATGTTGTGCACGACTAAAATTAAAAAATATTTACAAAAATATGTAAAAATGTATCAAATATCAGACTTAGGGGACCCTGCTCAAACACTTCTTATCAAGATATCGAAGCAGAACCCAAGGTGGAGAAACATCCATATGTGCTCTTGCGATCCACCACACTATCAGCCCAATCGACATCAGTATATCCATTGAGTCTAAAACTCTCGGAAGTGGATCTCAGCCCATGGTTGATTGTGTCCCGAAGATATCGCAATAGATTCTTGGCACCAATTCAGTGAATGTGATGAGGCTCAACCATATGTTGACTCAAAGTGTTCACTGCAAAACATATGTCCAACCAGGAGTTCAATAAGAACATCAATGCCCCCACAAGTTGTCAATACTCAGTGTGATTTCCTAGCTCAGGCCCAACAGTGCTTCCACACAAGTTCTTAAAGTTGACTTCCATATGTTTCGACAAAAACTTACACTCCACCATACTAAATCTCTCTAGTAGCTTCATGACATATTTTCCTTAAGAAAGGAAAATCTCGCATGGCCTTTGCCAAAACTCCAAGTCTAGGAAAGAGTGCATCAGTTTGTTGAGGCCTCAGAAATCCATGGCAACAACAAGGGGGATAATCACCCAGTCTTGACCTTAAAGCAATTCCTTTTCCATTTGGGATAGTGGCTTTGACTGGGTGTGATGGGACTAGTTTCCCAGATTTGGGTATTTTAAGATAATTTGTGGGATTTATTTTCTAAACATTTTGCAATGATGAATTATTACAAACCAAGATAAATTTATTTCTAAATGCAAAAATTTGAATTAAATTTAATCTAACCGAGGGATAATAATTTAATGTGATCTAAAGAGATATTTAGTCAATCTGTGATGATGAAATCATCACAGATTTAATAGAATTATTATTGTGTAAGATGATTCTCTTGAAAAAATAGTTAATCAAAAGAGAATGAAAGATATATTGCATTTATCTGATGACCATATATGAAATAACTATTTTTTATCTTTATATCGCACAATAGTGCAACTGATATTTCAGATAAAAATAATTAGTTCTATATATGATTCATGAAAGCTGAGTTCATCACTAACATTCAGAAACAAAAATAACATACATGATAATAGTACCAGATGTGTATTAATTCTGCTTATCAGATTAGTGATAATAGGCCGTATCCAATTCTTCAATCAAAGAGTCATCCAAAGAATATAGAAGTGCACCAACAGTGATTCAACAAAATGATATTTATAACTAAAAAAAGGCCGTGTTACATTACTTCATCAAGGCATCCAAAAATTTACTTAGAAATAAGCATTCTTTGCAAATGTTCTTAAGAAAATCCTGGACCCTTCTCTAAATGCATGAGAAGGGTTTAAATACTAAAACTAACTACAAACTAATTAAATGATTTACAAAAATGTAGAGGAGGTTTCAAACAACCTTTCTCTAAAACTTAACTTGAACAATTATCTAGGAATTTAGAACTAATAATCCTAACTTTATGGATCACGAATTTTTGTGTGATCACGAAGTTGGTAGGTATCTAGAATTGTCTTGAGTTGAGCTAGCTGAGATATTCGTGATCGAATTTGGTCCTTGAAGATAGCATTTTAGATTGTCGACTGAGACTTTTTGGCTAATTCTATGAGAAATAGAAGAGTTTGTTGTTGATGATAAGGTTTGATCAGAAAATTCCAATAATTTTCCTGATCAAACTTATTGAATTTCTTGAATATTTCTTCCTATTGTTCTGCTCTTTGTGTCCATTTTAACTCTACTTATTTTTTTATTGAAAACACATCAGATGTGCTTTCTTCAAGAAGTGCTGTTTTAAACAATTGGTCACATAAGAGTTGTATAACCTCACTTGATTTGTTGGATGTATTGGTTGCTGCTTTTTCTATTCGGATGATCTGTGCTTCCCATTCTGTAAATAATAATTCTTGGTGAAGCTTGTCTATTTGTGGTAGATTAGATTGATTTCCCATATTTGAGTCTTTCCACTGAATGTGCTCTTCAATTTTCTTTCGAAGTTTCTCACATTCTAGTTTTTGGATTGCAATTTGCTGAATCATTATTTTATTGGAATCACAATAGGAATCAATCATAGCAACTTAATGACAAAATATTTTTTTTTGTTTATTTATCAAAGCATTTATCTCAAGTGCTTATTTAATGAATTTTTTTGATTGTGATTGATTCTATAACTCTGCCATGGCTTTTTCCAGCTGTGTCTATTTCTCTTTTAGCTCTGTGTGATGTTATAACTTAATATTTTCAATATCTTTATGGAAATGTGCCGAAATTTCTCTGATTTGTTCAGTAGTATTGACTTTCTCTGCATCTAACATCTGTTCTAATTCATGTATTCTAGATTCTTTCTGTTTCAACAAGGTTCTAACTTCAGTTTCCTTATCTACAGTGGCTATGGCATAAGCTCCTATATATTGTGAAAATTTAGTCAGATGATCAGTGGGATCCTCTAATGAATCATTCCAAAGGACATCAACTGATTCAACTGTTGTTTTAGGAGTTGTCTCATTAGTTCTTTTTCTCTTATTCCTTTTAGCCACAGCTCTGTGGCTAGGACTGTAGAAAATATCCAATGATGGAATGTCTTCAATCTGTAGGATGATTTGATATGTAGAATAAGCCGAAATGATTTATTTTCTCTGTGTTGCTGGGATTCTCTATAGAGGGTTGATAGTTTCAACTATTTTCTAAGAAGGCTCTCACGTTTGAAAACTTGCTGCTTGGTCAGTATTAACCTTTTCTTTAGGATTCTTTATTGCTTGGGAAAATTGTTCCCATTCATTCACCAGGTCTTTACCTTGAGATGATTTAGACTGATCTACCATGCTCTGATCCTTTTGAACTACCTCTAAATTTGATTTTGTTGAGATTGCAACAAGATGATGAGCTTAGTGAAAAGAGTCGCTTTCACTAAGTGGGCCCGCAGGCTATTTTTGGCTCAAGTCTATTTTTAGACTATGTCTATTTTTGGACATGACGATCATATTCTATGAGTTGCAAGATGCTATTCGTGGACAGTTGGTCAAGTTGGAAAAAATAGATGGACTTCTATTTTTAGACATATTGGGCGGAATATATTTTTAGATTGCTAGTCTAAAAATAGATATGTCGAATATTATTAGCTCTTAATAATATTTGGACTATAATCATTATCTTATTCTCTTGGAGAACTTCAATTAAGTGCACAGATGTGGCACAAGAGCGGAGAAGGCATCGAAGGAATTTCGCTGTTCACGAAAGTTGAAAATCGACTATTGCATGGATACTTTAGTTAGAACTCATGTGACAGAGTTTGGTGGAGTTATTGAGGTAGTTGGTGGAGTTGTGTTCAGTTTAACTGAGTTAAACAAAGTTGAGCTAGTTGTATCTAGTCTAACTGATTGATACACTAGTGAGAGTGGTGTGAATAAATTATTAATTAATTCAATAATTATTAAATAATTAATCAACTAAATAATACATCAGTTAATTACAGTGCATGGACAGTTTTGGTGGAGACCAGTGAAGAGGTAGGTGAAAGAGCAGCGTGACTATTAGTTGTGACTATAGTGTTGCATGAGCTTGCACCACACATGGTTGGAGATGCCAATGAGGATTGCGTGAGCAAGGCTGGACCAATTCAAGTTCATTTAGAGCCATTCTTCAGCAATGATTGCGTAGTAGAGGCAGGCTAGCAGGTGGCAGAGATTGGAGCATGTGTTTTGCTAGATCAGCCCTGATTAGTGTGTAGCAATTGGAGATTGTACTGAGAGCTTGTGAGGAGATTTGTATAATGATTGTTACATGATCTCTATGTAATATAATATACAGATAGTTGGGGGTTTTTAGCTTTAAGATTTCCCATAAAATACTGTGTTCATATGTGTGAATGTTTATGGTTTTAATGTGCGCATGCGATTGCTTTTATTTCCGCAATTAATGATCAATGGTAGAAGAGATTTTGTATTGTGCATGAAGTCAAATAGTGTGTGATCAGGAGAATATCAGATGTATAACATATCAGTTATATGATTTTCTACAAATTTTGTGCCATTGTTCTTTGTTTTCTCTTGCAACTTTATTTCTTGAAGTATTTGGTCGATTTCCAAATTTTCTTTTGTAGATTCAGATTCATCCTCATATTGATTTGACTTATCAGAGTGTTGTTGAGACTGACCAGATTCATTTTCAGAGCCATCTTTCATTTCTTCATCGAGACTGACACTTGGAGTATGTTTTTCTTCTTCAATAACTAACAAATTTAAAGGGACATTTTTCAATCTCTCATTTCTATATACCTGAAATTCTTCAACCTCTTCTTGACTTGATTGACTAAAAATCCTTTTAAAAATATTAGAAAAATCTTCAACTCCTTGGAAGGAGTCATCAAAATTATCTTCTTCCTTTATGAAAGGCTTTTTATTGAGCTTTTCCATATAATTTTTAATTACGTCGTCAGGGTCATATAATATTCCGGGCATGAATGCTAGATTTAACATCTGAATATTAGGAACCTCTTTGTATGTATGGACGATATTAGCCAAAGCGAAGGCGCCACACTATAGAGGGAAATATGGCCAACTAGCCTTTTTATCATCATTTAACTATTTCGTGACACCATTGATGATCTGATAAGCTATCTGTCTCCCAAACAATCTATCTGGAACATATTATGGCAAAACATGTGGAAGAGAAGAACTTCCAAATACTCGAACATATGTGAATTTCTCTTCAGAAAACCATCTAGCTATAGGAATAATATCTTTACTAACTTCTTTGGAAACCGTAGGGATATTTTCATTGAAAATCATTTGATACATAGGAAACATGAATCCATAACAGACTTTGTAGAAATGCAGGTGGAATTTAGAGTCCTGGAGTTCTTCATGGTATATGTGAAATGGGGTAGGTTTTTAATGGTCCATTTCCAACCCATTATTGGAAATGTAGAAGTGAAACAGATGTAATCCATAACATAAGTAGACATGTAAAAGGGTGAATTTTCTTGGGATGAAGCACTCCTTTTATTCCTATATTCAACGATATGTTTGGCTAAATAATTGGATAAAAGGTCTACCCAATTCAAAATGGATGAATTGATGATTGCGTCAATTAAGGGAACCCAATCTCTAGCAAACCTAGTACTATCAGGTTTGGAAAATATCCTACACAACATACCAACAACATAGCAATAGGTATAAGGGATTTGTGTAATGGGGTACGTACCATATTTGTCCTGCTTCAATTTCCCTTCATTGTCTTTGCATTCATGGATGATTTTGATATGATTTGGATGTTTAGCTCTGAACACTTATACATATCTATTATTATACTTCTGTTGTGGAGCTGGTAGATGATACATGGCTATCAAATATTTGGCTTTGAAAGAGTCCATAATCACTCCTCTAGAATTCTTGAAAAATCTATCTTCAATATTTAGGTTCTCAACTACCCACTTAATCATATCCGTGTATGGCATAATCTTTGGTGTCGCAGCTATTTTGTGAATAAACGAGCATGCAACTTCAAAAAGGGTTGCATCAGAGGTGGAATCAGTACCTGTCACAGATGTTTTTTTTATCACCTTTGGTCCTTCGTCCTGAAAAAGTTTGTACATAGCTTCCCATGAAGAAATGCGAAAAAGGATCTATATTTTTTAGTTTATTCGCTTCGTCGAGTCTGTGGTTGTTGCAACTTGTATTACTTTGTTTCTTTAATTTTTAACTAAATCAAGTGCGATGCGAAAAAAAAGGAAAGTAAATATTTTTATTTCTTTGGAAAGGCTTTTTAAAGAGTGCATTTCGCAATGTTCATATTTTATGATTTAGGTTTCTTTTTGAAGGATAAAATATGTGATAAGTGGTGTGCTTTAGGCAGAAAATTTATTTTCTAAGTGTTTTTAAAACAAATTTTCCTATTTATTTCTAAAGGATCCCTATTTATAAAATAAATGGGGGGTTTTTGTATAGCACAACAATTTGTGATCCTCTTGGATGAACCAGATGTCTCGGATAATTTTTTTTTTTGAAAATCTTAAATCCTTTTATATAAAAATAAAATAGTTAAAGAAATGAAATTTCAAATAAATAATATCTTTTTCAAATAACGAAAATTTCTTTTATTCACTTATTCAGGAGAATTCCTCTACAAAGATATAAGTATAAAAATAAATTTGAGTCTTTACTTAGTTAAAAATAAATAGAAAATAATCTTTACAGATAAAGCTTTTTATAATTTTACTCTTTTATCATAGATAGAGCCTCTATTCCAATAGGCAGTTTTAAGCTTTTGGCAGGGTTACCTTTTAACCAGCTATGATCTATTTTTCCATCCAGTATTTCTCATCATTTTCATAAGTAAATTATATATATATATATATATATATATATATATATATATATATATATATATTCTATCTTTTGTCTACTTAAAAGCCATTGTCTTTTCTAGGTAACCAAATAGTGACAATGCCATTCATAAATAGTAATTAAACTGATCAAGATGGTTCTTGATGAGACCCCTTGTCTTTATGATATAATCTCAAGTCATTACACTGTTTTGGTAGACAGTATTAGTAATTTCAGTTCAACTATCTCTTTATGAACATGGTAAACAAGCTCGTGATGAGCCTTGTTATCTTTTAAGTTCTCTCCAAACTTTTTCTTTTTATTTTCTTTTATCTACTTTTGAAAATTATAAGATTTACCGGATGTGATGAATCATATTTCTTTTTAAGATGCTAGATGATAATGTCGAGTTGTTAGATTGATTTTTTCTGAAAAATATTTCTTACTCTAATATAATTTTCTTTTCATGACTGACAAAAGAATCTTCATACTAGATAAAAATGAGAGTTCTTCAAACAAAATAAGTGTTTTATTGGAATTTCATTTTTCTAGAAAGATAAAATTAATTTGTTTTTTTTCCTAGATCTTTCGATTTTATTTCTTTAACAATTCTATTTTTTAACAAGTGGAAAAAGAAAGTGCAGAAAGGAATTATCTAAGACTCATTTTTGAAAGGTCAACTCTCAGTACTAAACAAATTTTTATTTCTATATGAAGGCAAAATTTTAATGTACAAAGATAGAAGGGTTACCTTCTATTAGAAATAATTTTTCAAAACTTGCCCATTAACAGGTAAAGAATCTTTCTTACCTGATAAATCCTGTAACAGAAATGTTGATGAGCCAACTTTTTCAATTATTTGAAATGGTCCTAGCCAGAGTTTTTGAAACTTTGTGTGTTTACCCTTTTCCTCATGAGCTTTGTCCCACTTTAATACCAAATCACCAATTTGAAAATATATTGAACTAACACATGTTAAATCAAATGAGGTATTTATTATTTGTTAAGGATAGATGTGAGTTTGTTTAGATTTTTCTCTTTCTTCTTCTAACTTAAGGATTTTACCTTGTCTAAGTTGAAGAGAGGAAGAAGGATTTTCATCAATGAATTATACTAAAGAAAATGATGGTATTGTTACGTTTGAGGGTAGAATTTCTTCTTTACCATAAACTAATACAAATGGTGAAGTACCTATTGAAGCTTTTTGGGTGATTCTATCTGCCCAGAGAGCAAACAATAAGGCTTTGTGCCAATTCTTATGATTTTTCTCTACAGTTCTTTTGATGATTCTGATAAGGTTTTTATTTGTAGATTCAGCTAATCCATTTCCTCGTGGATAATAATTAGTTGATTATTTTATCTTAAAACCTCTTTTCAAAGAAAATTCAATCATGGCATTTCCAGAAAAGTAAGATGCATTATCAAATATTAAAGTTGATGGAAGGCCAAACCTGGTAATTATGAATTGATCAATAAAATCGGTAATATTATGTGTATTAAGCACCTTTAATGGGATAGCTTCTACCCATTTTGTGAAATAATCAGTTGCAGTTAGAATATACTTGTGATGTTTTGAAGATTTAGGAGTTATTTCACCAATAATATCTAACCCCCATTGTTCAAATGGTTGTTGGATATTTACTGGTTGTAATGGAAACGTTGCTTTCCTTTCTCTTCCTACTGTGGTTTGACATGTTTTACATTTTCTTGCATCTTCATGTGCATATTTAAACAATGTTGGCCAATAATAACTGGCATGTGATATTTTATGAGTTGTGGTATTTCCTCCAAAATGACCTCCAGCTGGTCCATCATGTAGTTCCTGCAATACTTTTTCAGCTTCAGTTTTCTCTAAGCATCTTAATAATATAGAATCATAATTCCTCATAAATAAGACATCATTTAAAAGTTGATATTGATTTGCTGTAAGTCTCAAAGCATACTTTGCTGTATAATTGAGATATGATGGAGCATGTTCATTTTTTAGAAAGAATTTTAGATCACCATATTGTGATTGAGAATCGTTTAGGCTTACCTCAGATAGTTGTATTTAATTTGATTGATCTTCCTCTTTTGAAAAATGAGAAGCTTGAGTTAACATTTTTCAAAGACCTTTTCCTTTAACAATTTTAGCTGGATGTATTTCTACATCAGATTCTTGGAGTGCAGTAACCCAATTTGCTCTTTTTCTCCTACTTATCGTTGTATTAATAATTGTGTTACTGCTGAGTAAGGTACTATTATCTTGGTATGTGTTTTTAAGAGAAAAGGTCTGAAATGTTTCAAAGATTTAAATACAGCATAGGCTTACTTTTCTACAGCTGAATAATTTAACTCAGCACCTTGAAGATTAGAGCTAAAAAACGCAATTGGTGCTTTAATGTTTCATTCAACTGTGTTAAAACAAATGCATATGCTATATCAAAAGAAAATGTGTACAACAGAAAATATTTGAGAAAATCAGGAGTTGTTAAAGAGGGAGCTTCAACAATAGCTTTTTTAATTAACTCAAAAGAATATCTTTCTTCTTTTCCCCATCTAAAGATTGAATTTTTCTTAATCATTGACTGTAGGGGTAGGACAATTTGGGAGAAATCTGGAACAAATCTTTTCACAAAATTAATTTGTCCTAAAAATGATTGCATTGTTTTTTTGTTATGTGGTAGAGGAATATTTTCAATCTCTTGAATCCTATCAGGGTCTATATGAATTCCTTTTTTTAGAAATAATGAATCCCAATAATTTACCTTCTCATAAGGCAAAATAACACTTTTTAGGATTAAGGGAAATGCCATACTTTCTGCATATTTCAAAAATGTTTTTTAAATGATTAATATGATTGTTCGTATGCTTAGAATAAATAGTAATGTCATCTAAGTATACAACAACTGAGTTATTGATTAGTCCTCTAAAAGCTATATCCATAGCACGCTGAAATGTGGCACCATCATTAATCAGTCCAAAAGGCATTTTTTGATATGTGTATGTTCCCCATTTTGTTCTAAACATTGTTTTAATCTATCATCAAGATGTACCATGATCTGATTATACCCTGAAAATCCGTCTAGAAAAGACATCAATTCAGACCCTGCAACTGATTGCAATATCTGTTCCATGGTGGGTAAGGGAAAATTATCTTTCTGACAGGCTTTATTCAAGTTTCTAAAGTATATACACATTCTAATGTCTCCATTCTTTTTTCTAACTAGAACCATGTTTGACACCCATTTCAAATGTCTAACATGAAAGATGACTTTAGCTTTGAGCATTTTATTCAGTTAAGATTTAATTTAAATTTCTAAATTTGGATGAATTTTTCTGAGTTTTTTTTGGACAGGTTTATAATTTGAGATCATAGGAATGGTATGCTGAATTATGGAAGTATCATATGTTTTAAGATCTGAATAATCCCATGCAAAGACCTCTTTATATTTTTTCAGCAATTTAATAAATGATATCCTTTCTTCATATTTTAGGCCAAGATCTAATTTTATGTTTTGAGGATTTTCTGGAGTACAAATATTAATCAATTCAAACTTTAAAGTAGAACTTTGAGTTTTTGAATTGGTCACTTTATTAAATCTATCTTTCAAATCATAAACGTCCTCCATTTTGACTACAAATTTGGGAATTGGATTATTGTTTGTTTTATCATCAATCTGTAAATCATGTTCATGTTCATCTAAGATTTGACCTTCATAATTTCTGTCTTATGTACGAAAGTCTACTATATCTGCATCATTGTTAAATACTCTCCAATTTTTTATATTGTCAGGAATGGATGGTCTAAAAATTAATTCAATTGAAAATCTATCTGGACTAAATTCTTCGGGTGGTATAAGTCTAGATGCTACATTAGCAAGTAAATCAGCACTCGCATTTTGTAATCTAGGAATTGTAGAGATATTGAATGCTATAAAATGAGAAATAAGATTCTAAGCTAAAGTTTGATAATGTTTCAAGTGTCTATAAATACAATGAATCATATCTCTAACCTGTTTAAATATTATTTCAGAATCTCCATATACTTGCAAATATTTCACATTCAATCCTATAGCTTTATACATACCTTCTATCAATGCTTCATATTCAGTAGTATTATTCGTGCACTGAAACTCCAGTCTACAAGCTAGCATCGTTTTCTCTCCTTGTGGATTGATTAAAATGCAACCTACTCCTGCACCATCTTCTGATTTCAAACCATCAAAAAATAGAGTCCAAAACAAAGATTGTTTTGGAATCTAATTGCTAAAATTAACACATCTAGAAGAATTTGTTTGAGAAAAGTTTTCAACTTGATAAATAACCGTATTTGTTGAAAAAGGTGAGACCTGAGCATTGAATGATCCAAGAAATGACTCAGCTGAGTAATTTCCTATGATATTATTAGTAAAAGCTATAGGTTAACTTGGTCCTTCCAATTCAGTAACTATATGTTTCATAAATTTCTCACGTTCAATTCTGATTTGATTTGGTTTGCCATTATATGGTAACCACATATGTGACCAATTAGTAGAAAAATATCCATGTAACTTTTCAGACCAATCTCTGCTTAGAATAAGACCATAGAATTCAGGGATGTCTGCAACCAAAATATCAGTCACTTGTAATACCTTTAGATTAGATGACAACCTGATAGATACTGACAACATTTCTCCAATAACTTTAACTTTTGTTCTATCCAATTGAAATATATGTACAGATGTTTTTTGAGGAGTGATATTTAATTTTGTACATATTTTTCTTGGCATAATGTTTGAAGAAGCCCCTGAATCAATAAGACAATTATGAATATTTTTGTTGAAAATTTCATAAGTCAAAAGAAAAGGAGGAGTTTGGGAGATAGATATATTACCAATTAAAACAAGATCATTGGATTTTTCTTCATTGGTAGATGATGGAGGTTTTCCCATATATTTTGAAGCTTGTGTTATAACTGGTAGTTGTATAGGTTCTACAGGAATTGCTTTGAGTTCTCTAAGAAAGATTTTCTGTTGTTGTTTGAGTTTGGTCATTTCATGTAATGAAATATTTTCTTTAATCTTTTTCATGTCTTCAACTATGTTATATTCGACTGTATTTGAAACTATTAAAGTTTTAGAAGTTGTATAAGGATTTGATAAAATCAGATCTGTCTGTATCGTTTTAGATTTTTTAATTTTTTCTTTCGTGGGAATAGAATTTTGTTTTGGATTTGACACAATTGAATCTGAAGAATATTTACTTCTTGTAGATATAGGCATAGCTTCATTTTATTCTTCTGTGGGAAGAATCAAATCCCATAAAACATTTAATTCGACTTCTTCTTCAGACTCTAATTCATTTTCAGAAGGCGAGGGATCTTTAGTATCTTGATCAGATTCAGCATTTGAAATCTCATTTGGAGGTTAGATGTTGAAGGAGGGCTTTTCTTAAATGGAAGAAATGATTTTTTAGCGGCTGTAGTTTCAACAACTTGTTTCTTTATATCAATCATATCACTTGACATAGTCTTTAGCACTTTTTGAAGGCCTTCAAGATCAAATGGATCTTTTGAAACTTTCTTTTTGGAATCTTGACTAAATGTCACTTTCTTTATTTTCCTTTCTTCTATCTCTGATCGTTTTTCTAATGCTAAGATTATTTTATCCACTGTGAGAGCATCTTTCAAGTTTTCTAAAAAAGTAGCTTTATTAGCTCTATCTACAAAAATAGCTATATTATAAGGTAAAGAAGAAATATACCATTCTAGCTATACATCAATAGTAGGTTTAGACGCATTTGGGAATTTATCTGTACCTATTAAATTTGGAGTTGAAATATTTGATATTTTCACCTGAATTCATTTTAAGATTGGAAAGAGCACTGATTAAGGATGCAATAGTCCTATCATCTCCAAATTTTGCAAGGAAAACTTGTTCAAAGGTTGGCCAATTGGCAATAGGTCCTGCTGGAAGAGAGAAGTAAAAGGATCCCATAGATCCTTATAAAGTGTATGGAAACAATCTGACTACAACACCTTCATGAGAGATTCATTTTAAATTCATGGCTAACATAAAATTATTGATTTGTTCTTCAACACGAAGACCATCATTTGGATTATATTTAGGTAGAAATTTTTCTGGATAATCTAGAAGAGGATTAGGCTTTGCTATTAATACATCACCAGGGTTCATCCAAGGTCGATTAGCCATAACTTAATTTGGAGTTTGTGAAGATGTATAAGTAGATCTAGAAGTAGGGGTAATTAATGAAGAACTTATGACTGGAACAGTACTACTTGTGACAAGACTAATTGTTTGCATAGAAGAAATCGAAGATAGAGAAGATGTGGATTGATTAGAAGAATGTGGAGGAATGACTGACGGAAAATTTGATGTGACTTCACTTGTTTCTGACTTAGATCTAGATATAGAAACTTTTTTGCGATGAGATTCTAATGGAAACTCAAAAGGGGGAATTCCAAGATTCTCACTTTTAGATCGAGTTAAAATACCAATTTCTCTAAATAAAGAAGTAACACTTTCCTTAGAAGTTTCTCTGTTAACAGGATTTTCAGCAGAAATAGATATTCCTTCTAATTGTTGAATTAAAGACTAAACTTCGAGAGATTCAGGAATGAATTTTGTAGTAGGTGGATAATGTGGTACTTCAGAAGATGATGGAAAGGTTTCTACTACTTCCGATTTCTGAGTTGGTGATCTAGATTGTGATCGATAAATGGTAGAATGATTTTGAGGAGATAGACTCTTAAGAGGGTTTTGAATTTTAGACTTATCTACCATTCATAGTCAGGCCCTCCTTCTAGTGTCAAAAATGTTGAGGCCTCAGAAATCCGTGGCAACAACAAGGGAGATAACCACCAGTTTCCCAGATTTGGGTTTTTTAAGATAATTTGTGGGTTTTCTTTTCAAAATTTTTTGCAATGATGAATTACTACAAACCAAGATAAATTTATTTCTAAATGAAAAACTTTCAATTAAATTTAATCTAACCCGAGGATAATGATTTAGTGCGATCTAAAGAGATATCTAGTCAATCTGTGATGATGAAATTATCACAGATTTAATATAATTATTACTCTAGAAGTAGGGGTAATTAATGAAGAACTTATGACTGGAACAGTACTACTTGTGATGATTCTCTTGAAAAAATAGTTAATCAAAAGAAAACGAAAGATATATCGCATTTATCTGATGACCATATATGAAATAACTAATTTGTATATTTATATAGTAAAATAGTGCAACTGATATTTCAGATAAAAATAATTAATTATATATATGATTCATGAAAGCTGAGTTCATTGCTAACATTCATTAAAAAAAATAACATACATGATAATAGTACTAGATG
This sequence comes from Pinus albicaulis, assembly GCA_034641835.2. Taxonomy (NCBI): domain Eukaryota; kingdom Viridiplantae; phylum Streptophyta; class Pinopsida; order Pinales; family Pinaceae; genus Pinus; species Pinus albicaulis. Next base: position 47,491 of record JAXQQM020071191.1, on the reverse strand, counting down.
TGTATTACTTCTGCTTATCGGATTAGTGATAATAGGCCGTATCCAATTCTTCAATGAAAGAGTCATCCAAAGAATAGAGAAGAGCACCAAAAATGATTCAACAAAATGATATTTATAACCGAAAAAGGCCGTGTTCCATTACTTCATCAAGGCATCCACAAACTTACTTAGAAATAAGCATTCTTTGAAAATGTTCTTAACAAAATCTCGGACCCTTCTCTAAATGCATGAGAAGGGTTTAAATACTAAAACTAACTACAAACTAATTAAATGATTTACAAAAATGTAGAGGTGGTTTCAAACAACCTTTCTCTAAAACTTAACTTGAACAATAATCTAGGAATTTAGAACTGATAATCCTGACTTTATGGATCATTCATTTCTGTGTGATCATGAACTTGGAAGATATCTAGCATTGTCTTGAGCTGAGCTGGCTAAGATATTCGTGACCAAATTTGGTCCTTGAAGATAGCATTTGAGATTGTCGACTGAGACTATTTGGCTAATTTTGTGAGAAATAGAAGAGTTTGCTGCTGATGATAAGGTTTGATCAGAAAATTCCAATAATTTTCCTGATCAAACTTATTGAATTTCTTGATTATTTCTTCCTGTTGTTCTGCTCTCCGTGTCCATTTTAATTATACTTCTTTTCTCATTGAAAACACATCATATGTGTTTTCTTCAAGAAGTCTTGTTTTAAACAATTGGTGATGTAAGAGTTGTATAAAATCACTTGATTTGTTGGATGTCTTGGTCGTTGCTCTTTCTGTTTGGATGATTTGTGCTTCCCATTCTGTAAATAATAATTCTTGGTGAAACTTATCTATTTGTGGTAGATTAGCTTGCTTTCCCATATATTAGTCTTGCCACTGAATGTGTTCTTCAATTTTCTTTTGAAGTTTCTCACATTTTGGTTTTTGGATTGCAATTTTCTAAATCATTATTTTATTGGAATCACAATAGGAATCAATCATAGCAGCTTTATGACAAAATGTTTTTTGTTGTTTCTTTATCAAAGCATTTATCTCAAGTTCTTTTTTAATTAGCTTTTATAATTGTGATTGATTCTATAACTCTCCCATGGCTTTTTCCAGCTATGTCTGTTTCTCTTTAAGCTCTGCGTGATGTTCTAACTTAAGATTTTCAATATCTTTATGGAACTATGCTGAAATTTCTTTGATTTTTTCAGTAGTCTTGACTTTCTCTGCATCTAACATCTATTCTAGTTCCTATATTCTAGATTCTTTCTGTTTCAACAAGGTTCTAACCTCAGTTTCCTTATCTACAGTGGTTGTGGCATAAGCTCCTTCATATTGTGACAATTTAGTCAAATGATCAGTGGGATCCTCTAATGAATCCTTCCAAAGGACATCAACTAATTCATTTTTCATTTTAGGAGTTGTCCCATCAGTTCTTTTACTCTTATTCCTTTTAACCATAACTCTGTGGCTAAGACTGTATAAAATATCCAATGATGGAATGTCTTCAATCTATAGGATGATTTGATCTATAGAATAAACCGAAATGATTTCTTTTCTCTGTGTTGCTAGGATTCTCTATAGAGGGTTGACAGTTTCAACTATTTTCTGAGAAGGCTCTCGTGTTTGAAAACTTGTTGCTTGGTCAATATTGAACTTTTCTTTAGGAGTCTTTATTTCTTGGGAAAATTGTTCCCATTCATTCATCAGGTCTTTACCTTTAGATGATTTATACTGATATACCGTGCTCTGATCCTTTTGAAATACCTCTAAATTTGATTTAGTGCCATTGTTCTTTGTTTTCTTTTGCAACTCTATTTCTTGAAGAATTTTATCGATTTCCAAATTTGCTTTTGTAGATTCAGATTCATCCTTAGATTGATCTGACTTATCAAAGTGTTGTTGAGACTGACCAGATTCATTTTTAGAGCCATCTTTCATTTCTTCATCGAGGTTGACACTTGGAGTATGTTTTTCTTCTTCAATAACTAACAAATTTAAAGGGACATTTTTCAATCTCTCATTTCTATATACCTGAAAGGCTTCAACCTCTTCTTTACTTGATTGACTAGAAATCCTTTTAATAATATTAGAAAAATCTTTGACTCCTTGGAAGAAGTCATCAAACTTATCTTCTTCCTTTATGAAAGGCTTTGTTTTTAGCTTTGCCATGTAATTTTTAATTCCATCATCTGGGTCATATAATCTTCTAGGCATGAATGCTAGATTTAACATCTTAATATTAGGAACCTCTTGTATGTATGGATGATATTAGCCAAAGAGAAGGTGCCACACTGTAGAGGGAAATAAGGCCAAATAGCCTTTTTATCATCTTTTAACTATTTTGTGACACCATTGATGAGATGATAAGCTATCTCTCTCCCAAAAAATCTATCTAGAACATAGTATGGAAAAACATGTGGAAGAGCAGAACTTCCAAATACTCGAACATTGTGAATTTCTCTTCAGCAAGCCATCTAGCTGTAGGAAGAATATATTTACTGACTTCTTTGGAAACCCTAGGGATATTTTCATTGAAAATAATTTGATACATAGGAAACATGACTCCATGACAGACTTTGTAGAAATGTAGGTGGAATTTAGAGTCCCAGAGTTCTTGGAAAATTATTGGAATTTAGAGTCCCAGAGTGAATTGGGGTAGGGTTTTTAATGGTCCATTTCCAACCCATGATTGTAAATGTAGAAGTGAAATAGATGGAATCCATAACATAAGAAAACATGTAAAAGGGTGAATTTTCTTGGGATGAAGCACTCCTTTTATTCCTGTATTCGAAAATATGTTTGGCTAAATAATTGGATAAAAGTTCTGCCCAATTCAAAATGGATGAATTGATGATTGCGTCAATTAAGGAAACCCAATCTCTGGCAAACCTAGTACTTTCAGGTTTGGAAAATAACCTACACAACATACCAGCAACATAGCAATAAGGATAAGGGATTTATGTAATGGGGTACGTACCAGATTTGTCCTGCTTCAATTTCCCTTCATTGTATTTCCATTCATGGATGTCTTTGATAAGATCTAGATGTTTAGCTCTGAAAATTTTCACATATCTATTATCATACTTCTGTTGCAGAGCTGGTAGATGATACATGACTGTCAAATCTTTGGCTTTGAAAGAGCCCATAATCTCTCCTCTAGAATTCTTGAAAAATGTATCTTCAATATTTAAGTTCTCAACTTCCCACTTAATCATATCCGTGTAAGGCATAATATTCGGTCTCGCAGCTATTCTGTGAATAAACGAGCATGCAACGGCGAAAAGGGTTGCATCAAAGGTGGAATCAGTACCTGTCGCAGATGTTTTTGTTATCACCTTTGGTCCTTCATCCTCAAAAAGTTTGTACATAGCTTCCCATGAAGAAATGCCACAATCCTTGTTACAGACAGTGTCTGAAAATAACGAAGGCATATCTGTATCCTCTGAAGATGATGCTTGAGACACCTCTTTACCCTTTTTACTCATCTCTAACTTTCTTAACTCGATAATTGATTTCCTCAGGGAAAATTGAAATATATCATATAACGAGCATTAAAAAGATATATTAGGGATTTATTTCAAACTCACGCGAAAAACTGTCAATCTTATCATTCATCTCTTCATAATTCCTTATGATTTCAAAATGTAATACTTGACATGGCTTCACATGACTTCACACACAATACTTATCAATCGTTTAAAGTCGTTAAGATATAAAATTTAATTTGATATGACATAAGTTTCTTTTCACATGCTGATATCATTAAATGCACAAATAGCAATGATTCCTTATAATATTTCATGATTGTCTCATAAATGTTGTGAAATGTGATCTACACAAATTGCAGATCGCAAGATTTAAAATATATGTTTAAGTCTATATTATAATTCGTGCATGATGCGATTTACGAAAGCTTAAAGTGGATGCGATAGTGAAAAAGGATTTATATTTTTGAGTTTATTCACTTCATCAAGTCTGCAGCTATTGTAACTTATATTACTTTGTTTCTTTAAGTTTTAACTAAATCAAGTGCGATGCGAAAAAAGGAATATTTTTATTTATTCGGAAAGGCTTTTTAAAGAGTGCATTTTGAAATTCGCAGATTTTATGATTTAGGATTCTTTTTGAAGGATAAAATATGTGATAAGTGGTGCAATTTAGGTAGAAAATTTATTTTCTAAGTGTTTTTAAAAGAAATTTTTAAATGGATTTTCATATTTATTTCTAAAGGGTCCCTATTTATAAAAATAAATGGGGGGTTGTTGTATAGCACAACACAGTCCCAACTCTTTCATTTCAAACTCGGAAGCTAGCTCCCTCTTACATTGATGAAAGAGAGGATCAACACCTTTTAGGAAGAGATCACCCACATAGAGAACCAAAATGAGAGGTCTTTCTTTATCAACCTTAAAATAAAGGTTTGGATTAGAATTACTTCAAGTGAAGCCCAACTTCATCAGGTAGTCATCTATCCTCTCATACCAAGCCGTGTGGGCTTGCTTCAACACATAGAGGGATTTCTTCAACCTGCATACATAGGCGTCTCTATCTTGGACTTCAAACCCTAGAGGTTGCTCCACATAAACATCTTCCTTTATTGAACCATGCAGAAAGGAAACCTTCACATCCATCTAATGGAGACTCCATCCTTGCATTAAAGAAAGGGAAATGATATACCAAATGGTAGTATAGCGGGTTACAAGTGCAAATATATCATCATAATCTATGCCTTCTTTTCGAGAGAAGCCTCAGGAAACAAATCTTTCCTTTTATTTTTCAACACTTCCATCGACTCCATGCTTGATCTTGAAGAGCCATTTCAAGGTGACAATAGATTTGTCCTTCGGTCTCAGGATCACTTCCCATACATAATTATTCATAATGGAATCATATTATTCGTGCATAGAATCCTTCCAAACTTGATTCTTTATGACTTCTTCAAATGATCCAGGCTCAGATTGTATAATTGTACTCATGGCTGCTATATACTCTTGGTATCTATTTGGCTTCTTGCTTTCACAAAATGTCCCCATTGGGGAAATATGTCTCTCAGCATATTTGAGAGTGCCTTGAGCCATGAGGGTCTCTTCTTATTTGATTCTTCCTGCCTTCTAGCTTCTTCTTCTTCTTATTTGTCTTCCTTTGAGCTAGGAGGATTTATTACTTCCTTGAGGGCAACATCTTCATCGAAGGTGACATCGTGGCATATCTCCACTTCTCTTTGACTGAGCACGTATATTCTATATTCCTTCGAAGGTTCACTATAGCCCACAAAAGTTCCCTTCTTTCTAGAAGCATCAAGCTTGCTTCTCTTTTCTTTCGATACATGAAAATAAATAGGACTACCAAAAAATATAAAATGAAAAACATATGGTTTCTTACTAGAGAAGACTTATTCGGGAGTATTGGTGTCTAGAGCAGAATGCGATCATCTATTTTGAACATACACAACAGTGTTTGCAACTTCTGCCCATAGAAACTTCGAAATACCTTGGTTATATATCATGGCGCGGAAACCTTCCATAATGGTCTTGTTATTTATTTTAGGAACACCATTTTTCTCAGGAATATACGTAGTTGCGGTCTCCCTCTTAATGCCATATTCTCTGCAAAAGTCATTGAACTCATTTGATTCATACTTGGTTCCATTGTCGGTCCTCAAAATTTTGTTTTTCTTCTCGGTTTGATTTTCCACCAAGGCCTTGAAGGTACGAAACCATTTGAAAGCTTCATCCTTCTTCTTCAAGAATAAATCTAGGTCTTGCGAGATAAGTCATCTATAAAATTCATGTAATAGTAACATCTTCCCAAGGATGTTACGGGTAGCATACCAGATAAATCAGAATGTATCAATTGCAAGATATCAGATGCTCTTGTGACACTTGAGGGGAATGGTCCCCTTGTATGTTTCCCTTTGGCACAACCCTGACATATACCTTCATGATCATCTTTAAACTTGGGCATCCCTGTCACCACCTTCCTTACATCAGGAAGGGCCCTGTAATGAAGGTGTATAAACCTCCAGTGCCATAAATAAGCTTGAAGAGTTGTATCACATGACATAGCCCCTAATGAACTTTCTCTAAACTGGTAGAGTGTATCAACTCTAAAAACAATAGATACAAATTATTTGAAGTTCTTCTTCCTAATGTGTACCTTTCCATCAATCAATTCCACCTTGAATCCTTTTTCTTCCATTGTCGAAATATACACGAGGTTATTGTTCAAATCAGGTACATAAAACACATCTTGTAAGCAGAGGACTTTACCTTGAGGTAGGGGAAGGGTCACAGTCCCTATCCCTTTCCGAGATAGGTGGCATTATCTCCAAGGATGATTTCTAAATTAGTATCCTTCTCAATAAAATAATAGAGGGCTTATTTATAACCAGTGAGGTGCCTTGAAGCACCATTATCAATCAACTAGACATCCAGGGTGTCAGGAGGAAATGTAGCAGAGAGGAAATATATAGGAATATATTCATTTTCCTTATTATCAACAACATTACATTCATGTACCTAGAATTTATTTACCTCTTTAAAGGTTGATATTTCAACTATGATCAGAGGGAGCCTTCCTATTTCCTTTGAACCTATCATTCCTTTGATTTTCATTCAACCTGAAGTTGTTGTTGTCATCATCCCTGCGAGAGTCCCTTGTATTGGGGGCACTCTCTTGCATAGTGTCCAAAATTCTTACAAGTGTAACATCCTCCTTTCCTTCCTTTTGACCCCAATCTTCCATGGTTTTGATTTATCGGGCCACCATAGTTCTTCTTCTTTTCATGAGTGGAGAAGGCTGTAGGGTCACCTCCATTTACATTAGAGGGATGATCTCTCGCCATCATTATTGTCTCTTCTTGAGTGCAACTCATCAATATTTCATCAAAATAAGGAATCAAATTATTATTAAGAATATTAGTATTGGAAACATACCAATCATGTGGGAGACCTCCAAGCACCATGAAAACCATCTCTCTATCAGCTATTTCTTCTCCAATAGCTAATATATTATTCCTTATTTCAATGAGCCTCATAAAAGAAGATTTAATAGATTCTTATTTTCCCTTCTTGATATTCTTCAATTGATTCTTGAAGAAAATAACTTGATTAACATTGCTAGCCTTGAACATGCTAACCAACTTATCATACATCTGTTTATATCTTCCCATCTCAGAGATGTAAGAAACCAAGTGCTTATGAACTTAATCCCTCACAATCATCTTTTCTTTGATTTCCTTTTTTCTATACTTCATCTTTGTGGCAGCAGGTGCATTTTTTGGAGAATCAAGAATCTTCCCCTACACATAATCCATGACATCTTGATCTTCTAATGCCAAATCCAAGGCCATCTTCCATGCATGATAATCAAAATTTTAAGTCAATTTATCATCATATTTGAAGCCCTTATAGGTTGAGGAGGCCATTGGTCCTTAACAAGACTTCTTCTTTAGTGATTTTTTTCACACTAGCTTGGGCTTTGTCTTCACCTTAGCTCTGATACCATGTTAAATTTAGATAACTATGGTATGTTTTATGCTTAATGCGATTTTACTTCAATATTTCTTATAGGCCTGATTCAATTCAGAAATCACATAAACATGAAAGTAAAATTCTCATAGAACATAATAATCGATAAAAAAAAGACAAACCAATAATATAAATCAAAATTTACAATTCTTCTTGTCCAAAAAAGATAGGGAATAATGTTAGTTACGACACTCGATATGATGCACCAACCAACAAATTTTTCTTCAACATCAGAATCAAAAAATCCTCCAATTTTTACACACACCCCTCAAAGATAGTTCCAAAAAAGTCAATGTTGGTTAATAGAAAAAGTCAACGAAGAAAATTCAATGTTGGTCAATGCTATGGGCTAGGGTTGCGGTCAAAGGTAAACCTATTTCATTGATATTTGTGCCCTCTAATGCGGCCTCAAGATATCATATTTTATCCACAATATGGAGGTCAAACTCCAAGCTTTGACCCAGGGTCAACGCTGGTCAACGCACCAAAAAAGAGCACTAAAATAGTTTGCACTCTTTCAGCTTCAGATCCACACGTGTGAGAGAGAGAGAGGCATCCAAAGGATGAATGAACCAATAATATCACAAGAGGAAATTTGTGATGAGTTGATGAGAAAATGAGCATCAGGTCTCTCCAATTTATATCCATCAGTGAGGGTGTGTGACACATCTATTGGGCTTGCAAGCCTACATTACAAATCTGGACGAGCTTGCACATGTGTGGAAAATAAAATCAAAAAATATGTTCTTCTCATCCAAAAAAGCTGATCTTTAGATCAATCCTACACCTCTCTGAAAGAGGACTCCAACAAAAATATAATCATCATCATATGACCAATGCAACGTGGAGTTTGGACGTATTTTCCCAAAATTAACAAATGTTCATGCACCACCTAGCATATTATGTACAAAAAATATGTTAGGTGGTGTTTTATCCATAGTCCTCCTCCTTCTTCAACTAATTATTTGAAAAAATAGGCAATTCCATCACAAGGAACTTGTAATTCTCTAGTTGAGGAGGTGAGCAAAAATGGTACTCATGGCATTGGCTCCAACAATTCATCCTCTCTCAAAATACATGACTTTATGTAGAAATTTATTAATACTAATAGTATTACCAGATTCTCCTGATATAATGAATTAATCTTATGTTAAATACAAAATCCTTCCACTTAATTCTTTGCGGAAATTAAATCGCCAATTACAAACACATGAAGAAAATCAATCGCACAAAAACAGAGTTGTTTAATGGGAAATCTTAAAGCTAAAAACCCCAACTATCATATATTATGTATATCAATGGATCATGTAATAATATCGTACAAATCTTAGTACATCAAGCTCTCAGTACAATCAACAACCATTACACACTGTCATGCAGAAATTTGCATATCTATGCACCAATTTCTTGCCTCCTGACAGCCTGCCTCCACTGCACAATCCCTGTTGAAGAAGACCTTTGAATGAATTCGAATTGGCCTTGCCTTGAAAGCGCAATCCTCATTGGCATCTCCAATGTGTGTCATATGCCTTGAATGCATCACTATAGTCACAAAAAATATTCCATCTCACCCTTTCACCTATCTCTCCACTGGGTCTCCATTGGAACTGACATGCAAGTAGTTAATTGTTGTATTTGTTCAGTTACAAGTGAGTCTCTAGTTGTGAATTAATTAAATAATTAATTCACGAAACTCTCACTAGTGTATCTTCAATTTGAACTAGATACAACTAGCACAACTGAGTTTAACTCACTTAACTGAGTTAAACTGAATAACAACTCCCATAACTATTCTTCCAACTCTGTCACAACTTTTCCACTTCAATTCTAACTGAGTCCTCCATGCATGAGTCACCAACCACCCTAAGAATTTCATAATTCCATCTACCCATTGATTTTCTAAATCTGTTCACTGAAATGAAGTGCTCCAAGAGAATAAGTTGATATTTATTGTTGGATTATTATTAAGGGCTAATAATAATCAACATGCATCTATTTTTGGATTGACAATCTATAAATATACTTCGCCCAATATTCTAAAAATATAATCTCATATATTTTTCACATTTTACCAACCATCTACAAATAACATCCTACAACTTATAGAATATCCTCACCATGTCTAAAAATAGACATACACCTAAAAATAGCCCGCGGGCCCCACTTAGTGAAGGTGCTTAATTTTCACTAAGCTCATCATCTTGTTGAATCTCAAAAATTTATTAATGGAATAACCTACAATCAGGATGATGTGAAAGGGTCATGCCAAGAGGAGAGTGAAATTATCTTAGACTCAATACATATGCATATCTAAATTTATCGCCTTAATTCCATTCATTGTTCGATCTGTACTGACCCATCTGTACTGACCCAAGTTTCATGTTATAAGCGTGGATTTTGATTTTCAAGTGTGAATTTGTAAAAATTGGACTCCATCATACCAATAAATATATTGGCATGGGCATATTTAAAGTACATTCATTCTATTTTTTCTATATAAAAAGGAAGAGTACTTTATCAATTTTATAAGATTCCATTCTACATGGAAATCTAGGGAACATTGAATCTTGTCACCAAGGAGAAAAAGCTTCCAAGTAGCTAATCCATTCATAATTTTGTTTATCATAGGGGTAGAATCAAAATATATTGTTTATAAATTGATTTTTGTCATAGGATGGTCATTTGGGTTAAATCCCAATTATTTTATGTGATGACTAAGACAAAGTTTACTTATAATCAAGGACTATAAAGATACAATTTTTTTATGTTCTACCAAAAAATTCAAAACTAAAAAACATTCATCTAACCATAGATACCATTTAGATTTACCCACCATATTTTATTTAGTTTGATATATAGCCTTGGATTGGCACATAAAAAACAATATCTATATCTTGATATAAAGTTAAGAATGGTTTAGAATAACTCCACTTCTAGTATTTCAACCAAGCCTGAAGGTTAACCACACTAAGCTTAAGAAATAATCTAAGTTTTATAATACCTTATATCGTTTCAAGGATATTAGGCTCAAAAAGATAAATTTGGTGCTTAACGGTTTCCATGATTTGAAATGGTGGGAGTTGAATAGTAAGGATCCCTAGCTTACTTGGTGCCCTTCTAAAAGAGTCTCCTAGATGGAAAGTATTTTGGTTCAGCTTGATTTTTCTTTCAAAAGGAACTAAGGAATCCCGTCAACTATAATTATAATTATAAGAAATCATAGTATACAAATATTATCCCTATTAGTTTAAGCCTAAAATTTCACTTGAATCTATGCCACAAAGGTTTTGAATATATACCTTGAATAGAGGTAAAAATAATGACTAGATAGATACTCAAACAACACCTATTACTAAAAGGTTCTCCTCGTGGAATATAAATGCACATGGGGACCTTATAATTTTCATTCCCCTTCATAAATTTAATAAATCACTTGGCACATAGGGCTTGATGAGCCTCATTATTGCAACAGGAACATTGCAACTACCAAATCTACTAAATTTAATTATCAACCGGGGGTTCATACAAAATTAATATGTATAAGAACTATATGTAAAAAATACAATGTGCCCTTATTTTTTTGATGTGATGAAATGGAGTGAATGTCATGAAATCAAAGCCTAAAATAATTGCAGAAATGGAAGTGTTGCTTTGAAAAGAAATTAATCCTAGGCAAGAACAAAAATTTCTAATTGAAATCCTAAGAGAATGAATTCAAATAAATAGGCCTAATATGCTTTGCAAAAATTCTTGTCATAAGTGGTGTTAATTATTCCTCAATCATGTATTTAGATCCTAGGGATAATTATTCAAGCCTAAGAGTAAAAAATCAAGCTTTGGGACAAAATATGGTCAAGTTTACACGTGCTACAAGGGTGCTACATGAAGTTCTGTTTTTTTGTACAAGAAGTCTTGTTTAGGAGATAACTCACCGAATGACTAAGTATATCAAATGAAAATTGGATGGGACATTTTTTTTTATTAATTAAGATTCCTTAGGTCTCCATTCCAAGTGGAATCACTCCAAAATACCCATGTCCACATGTGCTAAAAAATAACAAAAAATTACTAGTCTAAAATATGAAAATTCAAGAAGTAGTGAGCTAGTTAACCTATCAAATTCCTAACCTAACAAAGTGAAAATTAAATGGGGTAAATTTTTTTACTAACCAAGATGCTTTTATGACCTAATTCAAGATGAATAATCTCAAACTAAGCTCACTAACCCATTCTAAAAACTATCAGGCAATTAATAGTATTTCGCTACAAGGAATTTTTAGAAATATTATATTTGTGAATTAGTAACCAAATCCAAGTAGCTCGATGATGAAGATGACCTTCCAAAGTGACTATAAGGATGAATAATTCTTGTGAATCTTTATATATTCTAAGAAATAACTCACTTCAATCATTTAGATCAATCCTACAACAAGGAAAGCATCAATACTAAATACATAAATAAGAAAAAAAGGAATAACATAAGCATGTGAATAAGAAGTGAAAAAACAATAAATAAATTGTGCAAGAGGGCTTTGAGGCTCCTAGGATTTCCAAGCCCAAGGAGATTAGAAATCCTATGTAAGAAACCAGGCCTTATAAGCTAAAAATCACACCAAAATTCATTATTCAAATCATTTTAAGTACATCCCTCCAATAAATGAGAATGGAGATATTGAAAAACAAGTTTTCTCCATAAGAAGAATAAAAAATACATGCCTCTAGAGGCCAATTCGAATTGGTACTTCTAAAAATTGACAGGGAAGCATTATCATTGAAAGGAGGAAACCTTCCCCTCAAAAATCCCTCAAATAGTGGATATGGTTCCCAACACTACGAGTTTGCATTAAATGACACGAAACATGTTCCTAGATTTTCTCAACCATTGGAGTTCCAGTGCTCTCAATAATTTAATGATAATTTTTTTATATATTTTCCAATATTCATCCTCCTGTAGTAGGGATAAAGTCCCTAAATTATCTCCTTCTCCAAACCTTTATAATCTGTCCAATATTCTCCCAATTTTATTAAAAAATAAATAATATTAGGCATAAATATGCAATTATCTCTACACCTTCCTAATGATAAATTAAAGCTTAAAAAAACATTATTATGTGTAGAAGAAAATATTTAATATAGCATTTATGTGCCTAAGTGATCTGATTATGAATGTTAGTTTTGTTGCGATAATTTCATTTTCAGATATAAAACTTATTTACTGATCTTATGCTTGATGTAAAAGTTTCCTTGTTGCTTATGTGTGTCAAAACAGGAAATTAAACTGAGTTTTATGAGTGAATTTGAAAGCATAAAATGAATTGAAATGGCTGAAAATCAGCAACATAAAGAAAATAAAACAATCACAGTTGACCCATTAAAGCAGAGTTTTGATGAAGGAGTTCACCACTCTTGGGTTACATCTCCTTGGTCCAGCTTCCATCTCTTGGGCCTCCGTATTAGCTAAATAGTGCTCAAATTGCTATTTTCATGCATCAAATGCTCTTGGAATATAATCCAATGGTTAAAAATTTTGAAATCTATCAGAAATGACTATTTATTTGGTCAATTTGGCATTAAGATGCTCTATGCATGGCCTTCCCTCCTAGTGGCCCTCGACTTCAAAATTCTTCAAGGTAAAAATAATTATGTAAACTTGCTCCTCTGCACCTGCAACCTATTCCAATGTGCTCATAGCATGCCAATTAGCAAGTAATGACTTTTTCTGAGCCCAATTTGGTCGAAAATTGACTCAGTTATGGAAAAAACAAATTCCCCCCCAATTTCTTCTCCAAATATGGAAGGACTCCAGACAACTCTGACATTTTTGGTGGAACCCACTAATTCTGCCACTAATTATCAACAAGAGTAATTAGATCTTAATCCCAGATTAAGTAAGATAAGTGCACAATAATTTCGCGTTTATGGTTGAGTGGTTGGAGCGTGGTCATGTTGTATGGTCACGTGGAGGAGGGTTGACCCCCTCCGTTTCTGCCACCAGATCCACATCAAACTTAAATAAACCTTCGACGCCTTCCTTTTCAAGGAGTAAGGTGTGGCCGAGTGGTAATGGGTAGTAGTGGAGTGGGGGAGGTCATGGGGTTAAGCCCCGACCTCACCTCTCGTTACTTTGTTTTTGTAACAAATATATAAACACGCATTCCAAACTTTAATATTCTGAAATATGTATTTCGGAATTTACATAGTATTTAATCCACCATAATACAACCCATTTGAAACCTTAATCCATGGAATTTGCAATTAATATAATGTTTGGACTTTAGGTTAGAATTTGAAATGCGGAAATAACACACACACATACACACACACATATACATATTCCAACCTTAATTAATTAAAAATAATAATTTCCAACACATAAAAATTATGAACCCGCATTCAACCTTGGAGGACATTGGGCAAATTTCACCTTCACAAACCAAACTGGTGAATTCAACAGTGACACTTGTCACAGTCCCATTGGAAAAAAATGAAGAATATTCCCTGAATGCTGATTTGGCTACCATGTCATCAGCCTGTACCTGTTCTGCAATTTTCTTTTATAAAAAATTGCTTGTTCTTAACAAGGATTAGGAGACCATAAATTTTTCTTCCAAACTCGATTTTCGACGAAACGAGTTGCATTCGATTCCTGGCGATGGGCCAGTCACAGTCGTTTAGTTTTCAATCAATTCTGAGAACTTTCTTTTTTAAGCTACAATACTGAGCCTTTGATCACGAAGAAAGGTTAGATGGGCCTTAATTTATGTCTAATTTAGAGGCCCATCAGGCCCTATACTCAATTTTTTGATGTAATCAAACCAGGCCACCCTAATATTTAGACTAGAATAAAGCTTCTAATTCACCCTGTGGAATCCCTTCTTTCCTTACAACACTATCTTTTAAATTTATGTAACATATTCTTTACTTGTTAATAGGTTGAATGAGAGGGGACCCAACAAAATGAAGAATACACACATGAAGAACATATAGAAATTTAGAAAACAACTTTAAATCTAGCCACCATGAACAAGGATAAAGAGATCCATGTTCCCACTTTCTTAGCTTTGATGAGGACTAGAAGGAAAAGGGAATCCCCAGAAACTTAAATATTGAACTAGTTGAATTGCCTTTACCAACCAATAAAATTAGTTCCTAGATAGTTGGAGCTTATAACTTGAGGTTTCTTTAAAAACGTAAATATAGTCTAATTTGTTGATCTCCAATGAAGCATTTCCTCCATAATGGTTAGATGCGAGTCACTAACAGAATTCCCATTGAAAAAATGGCCATTGATCATAGGAATACCCTTTATCAAGCATTCTATATGATGTCTCATTATGAAGAAGTTAACCCAAAATTTGTGCAACCATCACATAAAGTGGAAAAGTTAAGGGAAAACCTTACCTTATTAACATAAATAGACCAATACCCTTAGGTATAGTTTAATTAATAGATAAGCATATTGATGCATCTAAAAACAATATCTGAATATTTATCATCCATAAATCCTCTAAGTGATTCATGGAATTCAACTATTTTTTTAAATAGTCAAAGTCCCAATATAAAAAAAGAAGTTTCATATGAGTCTAAATCTAGAAGGGGTCAATAAATATTTGTTAGATCTATATAAGCTAAGGATAAAATAAAATTTATGGAAATATTGTAGAGATTTAATAATGGATGATTATTTATAGGAAATAATTACAAAAATTATTATTATAGTATGGTTAACAAATCGAAGGATTTGGAGAAGGACAATGAATTCAAGTTTCTCTAATGGTGATTTTAAAGGGACTCTGACCCAACTATGAGAATGGTCCAAGAGAGTTGAGAATAAAATCAATCACTATAATGTTGAGTGTATGGTTTATATCCCTTGCATGGAAAGTTAGTGTATTAATGTTGGGAATCATAAATATTGAGGATTGCATAATAATGTTTTTCTAATCTAATGTTGAAGTTGAAATTTCATGATTAGATGAAAATGTGTGGGCTATAAACCATGTAATCTGGAAACAAAATCATGGCTTAAATATCACTGTCGAAATATTCTTATAGTGGTGTCTATATACTTAAGATTTTCTCTTCTATTAAAGAATGAAAGAAACTTCATTTAAAATATAAAATTGTGGGAAAGAATTGACAACATAAATTAAATGATGAAGTAGAAATAGAGAAATTCTCAAGGGGGGTTTATATCATAGAAGGAGTGCAACCTGATTTCTATGAGTGGAAGAAGAACCACTTCATCAAGCTTAATGGAAAATGTTGTGAAGAAATGCAATTATAATGAAGAGTGGGGATGTAACATAGAAAGATGACTTTGAACAATTGTATAGCTTTGTGAATGATTGCTAGCTATATTAATGTATACAGGTGAATTTTAGTTTAGAAAATAATTACAATGGTAGAGATTCTCTTGACTTGGAATTTGGTCATGTTTTGCAAACTTAACATGTAAAAGTAATATGAATTGTCACCTAAATGGTATAGATTGTTTGAAAAATAGAATAGAAAATTGATAAAGTGAGGAATCGACAAGAAAAATTACAATAATCTATGTTTTTTTTTTTAAATTAAAAAAATTAACATGAGAACATCAACACGAAGCAACCCTAAGGAAAGTGAAGACCAATTATAATATTGAGATTTAAAAAAACAGAAAAATGTAAATCCCAAAACCCTCGTGATGAAGTGAGTGTGGTCATAAAATGAGAAGATCAAAGATAATGAAATGAGTGTGGTCATAAAATAACTATAAAGAATAGAGAAATATGAAATCTCATGGAACTCTTAATACCAAAGAACGTGTGACTTTGTGATTTCAAGCTATTATAATTTTTAAAGTATTGTCGTGGCACATTAAAAGATTATTTGATATCAAGATTCCTTAAGGAACCCTATCACTTCAAATATTCACTAAATTTTCCTTAAAAACATAATAAGTTTGCTATCACTTCAACCAAAGGCTTGCATAGGTTACACTAATTACTATGTTTGTATGGCCATCTCGCTGCACACCTTCTCTTGCTTTGGTCTACACATTTCCATGTGATGTAAAGTGTCATGATGAGGAAAGCTCCCCTATTCCCTTTTATCGTACTAGTAAGCTCTAGTTTAATTATAAATTTGGAGTTATATATTAACCATGATTAGGACAACCATTACTCAATGGTGAACAATATTCTCTTTTGTCATGCTACTTGTGAGCTCTAGTTTAATTATAAATTTGGAGTTCTATATTAACGATGACTAGGACAACCATTACTCAATGGTGAACACTAGGACAATCATTACTTAATGGTGAACATTTAGCCAACCCACCATGTATGGTTTTTTGGAAGGTTGGCATACGTATAAAATTAAATACAAACTTTAACATGGTGGTTTTTTGGAAGGTTCACAGCATTAATTCAACAGACATTCTGTGGAGATGACCCAAATATTTTAGATCAAAATGAAATGATTGTGATGAACCTGAAATGTCGCAATATTAACCAGTATGAATATTTCCATAGAGATTGGATGCAAAGAATCTTCCTGGTTAAAGACCCCAAGAACATTCTCTGGAAGCAAGTCTACCTTGCAGCATTTCCTTCCAAGCTGGTAGATATTCTAAAATTACAAGATGCTTTCCAGTTTCCACTGGAAACATATTTATGGGGTCAGATGTATAGCATAATAACCAGAGTATTGATTACTCTTTGTACCAGTTCTAAAATGAATAAATCTATTGATAAACTGAATAGATTGCCTGGTACTAAATCTTTTTGCAGTAGGTATGGGATCACAATTGATGATCCATTAGTGAAAAGGCGCAAGAGCAAGAAAAGGGCCAAAAAGACTTCAAGAAGTTATCAACCTTATACTTATCACAGACATCGCAAAAGATTGTCTGCACTTCAAAGGCCTCGCAAGATCTACAGAAATCCTGCTAAGGGACGCTCATCCAAATATGTCCCAAAGACTCATTATTATGAGGCACACGATATTCATCCTAAATATGTTAAGTTGAAAAGGATGCAGCAGATAACTTGCTGGATTTGTGGAAAGACACGACATACTGCAAATCTATGTCCTAATGCTAAAGAATCCAAAAAAGGATTGGGACAAAAATCCCAACAGAAATATAAAGGTAAACAGCAAGTAAAGATTGAAGATAAATGTAGACAATGTGGCTCTAGTTATCACAAGACAGAAGACTACCCCCGCTTGTTAATCCAACAAGCCCAAGAAGACTCTTCTTCTGTCTCTAATTCTGAATATTCTTCTTCTGAATCTGATATTGAAGAAGTTCATGCTTATTGTGAATATCCTGATTCTGACAATTGTCAATGTGAACATTGTTCTTCATTAGATTCTGGTTTTTCTTCTGATGATCAGCTTGCAGATGAATTTACAGGAAAAGTTAAAGTTCTCATGGCTCAAACCGCTGAGGATGATATGAAGATTTTCTGCCATATCTGAGCCATGGACGATGGTGATTTGAAGAACCGCCTGCTTGATGCTTTTCTGTAGTCTTCTTCTGGTTCTTCCTCCTCTGCAAAACCCTCTAAGAAGTCCTTATTCTTGGATACTTCTTATGAGAAGAACACACGCAGTTATCTCCATCAACAATAATAAAGAAAAATTCGTGCACTCACTTTGGGGGAGGTGAGTAAGGAGATACACTTGCTGAAAGGTGAAATTTCTGCCCTAAAATTCAAAGTATCTGAATTAGAAAAAGGTAAACAGGAAGAAAATCATCCTGTTTCAGGCAGAAATACTAATTATATTATTCATGGCACTCCCTCATATTCTGTTCCTAAACAACCAAAGGTTGAAATTGCTAAAGGAAAAGCTGATCCTGTTTTTGGATTTAGAGAAATGCAGGTTCTTACTATTCAATAGTAGCACCATCATGTGAAGGTGAATATTTTGGTGCATGGTAAGACCTATAATGTAACTGCATTAATTGATTCAGGTGCATATGTAAACATCCTTGATAAGAAAGTTGTCCCCTTCAAGTTTTGGGCTAAAGCAGAAAGAAAAATAGTGGGGTTGGGGGACAAAACCCTTGAATATGAGATTCCTAAAGCCATGGTTTGTTTTGATTCTCACTGTTTAAAAGAACAATTTGCTGTGGCTGACATTCCTGTTGACTGCATCCTAGGAAATGTTTTCCTTGCAGCAGTAGAGCCTCATGGTTCATGGACAACCAAAAATAATAAGGCAGGGTATCTTATTACAATGCCTACTTCTGATGGAAAAGGAAAAAGAATTGAGCTTCCTTATGTTTCGAAGAAGAGAATATCCACTATGGTAAAAACCATGCAGGAACTCAAAAAAGCAAAGGATAGTCTTGCAGAACTAAAAGACCACAAGAACCTGATCAGAATTGAAGAACAGTTGAGTTCTGCAGTGGTTAAGAAACAAATTGTTGAACTACATAAACAGTTTGAAGAACAATGCTATGCAGAAGAGCCAAATGCATTTTGGCACCAGAAACATCATAGTATTGAACTGCCCTACAAAGACAGATATATGGGCAGACCATGCAAATCTAGAGAAATTCCAATGAACAAATAATACCGAGAGCTCTGTGAAAAAGAAATAAATCAGCTACTGCAAAGACAGCTTATTAGGGAGTCAAGGAGTCCTTGGAACTACTATGGCTTCTATGTGAATAAAAGAAGCGAACAGATAAGAGGCATCCCCAGGTTAGTCATTAACTATAAACCTCTTAATTATTTTCTTGCAGATGATACTTATCCTATCCCACACAAAGGAGATCTGTTGAGAAGGATAGCAGGAGCCAAGATATTTTCTAAGTTTGATCTGAAGTATGGTTTCTAGCAAGTGGCTATAGCCGAGAAAGACAAGTGGAAAACTACATTCAGCATTCCTGGAGGCCACTATGAATGGAATGTGATGCCATTCGGATTGAAGCACACACCTTCTAAGTTTCAGAAGGTAATGGACTCTATTTTCAAACCCTATGCAGAATGGCTTCTAGCATACATCGATGATCTCCTAATCTTCTCTAAAAATATTCAAGACCATTTTAGACATCTAAAGATTTTTATGAGATTAGTGAAGAAAAATGGCTTAGTCTTAAGTAAGAAGAAGATGGAATTATGTAAGACTAAGATCAAATTTCTGGGGCATACCATAGAAAATGGATTAATTGCCTTACAAAATCATGCTATTGAATTTGCAGATATATTTCCAGACATTATTCTGGATAAAACCCAACTGCAAATATTTTTGGGTTAATTGACAGGTCTCTCCTAAACCAGAGACTCAGAAAAAATCCTAAGCCTTGGACAAAAGCTCATAAAGAATCAATCAGACAAATCAAGGCGAAGGTAAGAAAGCTCCCCATTCTTCATGTTGCAGAAGATGGATATTTCAAGATTGTAGAATCAGATGCCAGTAATATTGGTTGGGGAGGTGTGCTCAAACAGAGACCTACTGACAAAAGTATGAAAGATGAAGAAAAGGTTGTGCAGTATGCTTCTAGAACTTGGAGTAAAGCTGAAAAAAATTACTCCACAATAGAACAAGAAGTAAAGGCTGCTTGGAACTGTGTCAGCAAGTTCTCTATTCATCTAGATAACAAATTTTTTCTGCTCAGAACTGATGCAAAGGCCTTAGACAAAGTTTTGAGTAAAACTATCAAGAACCCTGAAGATGCTAAGTTTGCAAGATGGAAAGCTTTGTTTGCTAATTTCGATTTTAAGGTTGAGCATATTAAGGGAATTGATAATTCTCTGCCAGATTTTCTCAGCAGAGAATTCATCCAGCATCAAGAACAGGAACAAGAAGAAGATCATAACCATGTTATGGTTATTATTACAGAATGGGATCATGCACAACAAAAAGAGACACTCAATTCTGTTTCAGATGATGAATCATGGGCTGTGTACAAAGAGAAATGGAGGCCTACATGGCAGCTCAGAAATACAAAAGTACTTGATGCAAATCTGCAAAGCCATACTGATATTATGCATCTTGTACCTGAAAGGCGGGTCTACCCCAAAGGAAATAAGTGGATACATGACATGATATATTCCACAAGTATGACTGCCTCTTATGAAGCAGAAAGATCCCTCTCACAAGATTTTTGTGATCTGTCAGTCATTTGTACTGGTGGAAGTGACAGAAAAAGAATCTACTATAAATCATATATAATCAACCGCACAAGGTGGCCTGGAGAATATACTGGAGGAAGGTACCAGACATGGCCAGGTAACAATCCTGACTTGATTTTTCCTGACACTGTGTACAATTTTGCAGGATATAAGCAACTTTAGTGGGATCTGTTGAGTAAAGATGGGCGCGGTGAGACTCACCACACCAAGCTCAGATTTGGACCCACTTGGATAAATCAGTCCCACTATGCATGCCCCTGGACATGTGACTGGTGGTTTGATTATGGACTAAGCGCATATGGCATGGATCCAGTCTACTATGAATCATATTTTCAAAGCCAATGAAATGATTGTCTAGAAAGCACTTGGGGAGAATGTTTTCATAGTCCATGTCAAACAGTCCGTGATTTGAGCCAACTTGAATACAAACTTGTAAACCCAATATTAAATTGCCACAAGAAAAGGCAATTACAATGGTTGGTTCTAACCAAAGTAAAACATCAGATCATTTTAAATAAACCCATGATTGTCAGAAGAATTTATACTAAAGCTTGGGACGATGATCTGTATCCAAGACTCAGGTTTCCCGGAATTACTATTCTTGATCAGGCTGAAACCAGTACAAGCGGTTCTAGTGGGCTCCGCTAAAACAAAAAGTATCCATAATGTAATGATACCCAGTCATGGGTTTACAGTGACAAGTATTTTCCCGAGGGCTTTTCACTTTTCCGAAAAGCATCCTCTCTATATATAATTATTATGTTTCCTCGTGGGCCTTGTACAGAAAATGTATCCACAATGTAATGTACACAGACTTCACATGTTAGTGTCGAATGGATGAATCTCGGTGCGGATGTCACTTCGGTGTTACCCGAAAGCCATGATTTTCCTCCACGTGTCATTAATCCGATGGACCAAGCAAATGTTTGTCCCCCCTCTTTTCCTATAAAAGGAGGGTTAAGGCTCATTGTTTGGCATTCGCATTCGGAGAGTCTAGATTCTAGAGTCATCTGTGTTTGAGTCTGAGTCGAGCCGAAGCTCCCTGCTCTGCATCTGTGAAAAGTTTTGTGATCTGCTTGCATCACGGTGCTAAGACTCAAGTCCTTAGGTGATCAGAGAAGCATGCGTGTCTATGTGCTCGGCATAGACAAGAACCTAAAGTGGCCTAATCATAGATTGAGTCTGTCTGTAAAACTTGTGTGTTTGTTCTCTGAGACAGAGTCTGCAACTGGCCAGATACCCTCCAGTATCGCTCGCTCATTAATTGAGTAGCAAATCTGGTAAATGCCACTGCAGTCAATCTCTAGAAAGAGATCTGAATTCCATAAGTCTGTAATCTGATTGTAAAATCATTTTGAATATCAATAAAGACAGAAGTATTTGTTCCGCATGAGAAGAACTGTAACTCTGAGCTTTATGAATGTCCACTGAGGTAGTATTGTTTTCTTTTTGATCGCCGAAAGTTCGCTAGACGTTCACGAAATCACTGAGGGACATGGAGTAGGCCAGAAAAGGCGAAGGAAGCCATAGAGAGATCCGAAAGAAGTGTGAACATGATAATAAGTTCGTGTATGGGTTCACATAGGGTCTCTTAAAGGAGCAAGAAGAAATTCAGTGAGCCAGTCTGCCTGTTGAGAAGTTTGCAGTGCAAACCTGTGTGAGAGGTCCCTGCTATTACTTGAAACATTTTCTTTATCAATACCACAAGGGCCCAGGCCATTTCTCCACTCCACTCTTAAACCTTCAAGTGGATCTAGATTAAAATTCCATGTCAGCTAGCGGAAATAATAAAAAATAAATTTAATAATTTTTCATTTTTATTGATGTAAACCTTCTTTCCAAAGACTGCTACAATTTGTATAATTTGTTCATCTACATAAGAATAATTTTGGGAGTTGTTTTTGGGTGGATTTTGGGTTGGAATCTGCCAGAAAATTTGTGTTGTTTAAATTGGTTTTTTTATTTTATAATATGAATTCAACACTCTCAAAAAAAATTTGGGCACTTGGATTGTACAGAATTCACTCATCAAACTTGCCATTTCAATAAATCCCTACCAAATTCTAAACAAACTAAATCTGAAAATAAACCAAAAACTTTTCATAAAATTACACAAAATAAACCAAATCACACTAATTTTAAACCTTCAAAATCGAAAATTAATAAAATCAAATGCAACATTTGAGTTTGTCCATAACAAGAGTCTTGTCATTGTGACTCCCTCGACCTTTGTCCATGTCATCGGACTTATTTTTGTCAATCCATAACAACAATGGTCAGACCCACTTGTGTTTCTCATTTCCCTGAAGTTATCTCGCTTACTTTCATTATAGATACCATAAATAGGAGCAACTCTAATAGTGTGTCCATGGATTTTATTCCGAATTTGGTCAGTGAGATTCTGTGATTTGAATTCATGACTACTACCAATCGGGGAGCGTGGGCCTGCCTCTGCAGTGCTCCTAATTCCCTTCGTCTCCGACAATATTTGACCCTTCGACTTCAGAGCTTTTTTGGGTGGCCATCCTCCCCGTTTCCTGCACTAATCTCAGTCTCAGTTTCAGCCACGCCTGTACTTTTAAATTTATCTTACCTGTTACATGGAAATTTGATGAGGCTTATTTGTTTTTTTCCTTCTGATTTTAAGTTTTTAGTAAATTTGTGAGTGTTTTTTTTTTTTTTTTTAATAATCAATTTTACATAACAATTGAGAGATACACATGAAATAGTCATCCTAGAAATTAATAACTTATTTGTTTGGCTCAATATCACCAAAAATAACTAGAGATTTCAGTGATTCTGGAATACTACCAGAACTTTGTAAAAGTGATGCTCCAAAGATAAAGTTATGTGAAGGATAATATATAAAAATAAAATAATCATGAATGATGTTTTAATTTATTTCAAGATTTTATTTGCAATTATAATATATACATGTTAAACCATATATTTTAAAATATATGTAATTATAAAATTTATTTTTGCATTTTTGCATGTCATTTAAAGTATGTTTAGTTATTTATAATTGTTTACTTCACATATACATAGTGATGTCAAAATGAAAAATAACTTTTCTAAAGCTTAAGAATGCAATTTAAGATCACCCATACTTCTTTTACTTACTAATAGTAAAGGTTCTTACCAAAGAGATAATGGACGGAAAGTGATCAACTATTATCATCAAATGTACTTATATACAATACATTTTCATTTTTAAAAAAGACTAGCATAGGTTCATCTTAAGTACAAATCTAACATAAGCCAAGACGAATCAAATTTCTTGAAATTCAAACTTCTTTAGAGTGCAAAATACAATGTGTAATTTTTCATTATTTAAATTGTATTTTTGAATACTATGTATAGTATATAAATAAGACAAAACAAAAGTTTTGACCATAAAAACTTATATATATATATATATATATATATATATATATATATATATATAATTTCCATTAAAATATTTTACATAACATATATATCAAGACATTTTATCAACCCAAATTAAATTTTTTTTTTATTATTACTATATTTTAAAGTATATTTCAACATTCATTTGTATTAAAATATTTTATTAATAAAAGACATGGGCTATTCTTTTATATACCACATTAAAATATTTTATTTTAACAATTTTTTTTCTATATATAGATATATATGAAGTTGATATCCACATAAACTAGTATGTGCCAGGTCTAATGAATAATTTCATTTCTATATCTGCATTAGAAGATAAAGGAATGAGGGTTGCCTTCATCAATGGAAAGGTCTTGACTTGGTCTGTTGATTCACATATTAAAGATGCATTTAGATAAGGTTTGAGATTGGAAGGACTCTATAAAGTCATAGGAAGTCCACTTCTAGAATTAGCTCATAACACCAATAATCTAAGCAAATTGTGGTGCCATGGGCTGGCTCATCTACACTATGATGCTATTATGAAATTCAAGAAACTAGTCTCAAGCATTCCCAATTTTCAATCTCATCATGATGCATTTTTTCTAGGTTGCACGAGTGGAAAGAAAATAAGGGGACCATTCTCTTCCTGTAAGAACAAGACAACTGGCATCCTCCATCTCATTCATTCAGATATATGTTTTCTAATGCCTATGCATTCTATTGGTGGTCATCTCTACCACATCACCTTCATTGATGATTTCTCAAGAAATACATGGTTATGCTGGCTCAAGAACAAGGATGAAGCCTTTGAAAAATTCCAGGAAAACAAAGCTTTGATCGAAAATCAATCACGAAAAAGAATCAATGTTTTCACATCCAAAAATAGAGGAGAATACATTTCAAAAGAATTCATAGCATTATGCAATAAATAAGGGACCAAGAAGGAAACTATTGTGCCATATACACATGAATAGAATGGCTTACGAAAGGAAGAACTAGTCTATATTGGAAGCTGCTCATGCCATGTTTCATGATAGAAAGGTACCAAAGTTTTTGTGGGTTGAATCCACAGATGTTGTTGTATATGTTCATAACCGAGTGCCTCATCAAGTGTTTAAAAACAAGACTCCTGAAGAAATATTCACTGGTAAAAAACCTAATGTTATGCATCTTCATATATTTGGATGCCTTGAATTATTTCATGTGACGAAGGAAAAAAGAAACAAGATGGAAGCTATAGGAATAAAAGGTAAGTTTATGGGTTATTGGGAAAACCCCAAAGAATACATAATATATATTCCTGGTTAAAGGAAGGTCCAAATTAGCAGGGATGTAACTTTCTATGAAAATGCATCACTTTGTAAAGGAAGGGACCTTCCTCTGCCTCCCAAGTAATATGATGAAGAGAGGGATATTTTAGATGATCCTTCCATTCCCGAGTAAGAATATATTGATGTTCCCATGGAGCCTATGGATCCCTTAGATACACCTCCCAGTGATCCTCCTTCAAATAAAATACCACTTTGGCTTCACCACACTCTATATTATAATGAAAGAACCATTCCCATTCGTAGATCCTTCATAGAAAGGAATGAACCATGTAAGTATCTGGGATATGTAACTACTATGAGCACTATGATTCAAGTTGAACCATCCTCATTCAAAGAAGCAGTCAAAGAAAATTTTGGAAGGATGTTATGGCCAAGGAATATGAATCTATTGTGTTAAATGATGTATGGGATGTTCAGTCGAGATGAAATGGGAAGTATCTTGTGACTTTAAAGTGGATATTGAAGATCAAACATGGAATCTATGGTAGCATTGATTAATTCAAAGCAAGGTTCGTTGCTTGAGGTTTCTCTTAGAAAGAGGGAGAATATTACGATGCCATATTTTCTAATTCATGTCATGTTACAATAAGAAGTATATGTTGAACAATCACATGCATTTGAAGTGGAATATCACAGAACACATGTTTCCAAGTTGAAGAAATCATTGTATGATTTGAAGCAAGCTCCCCGAGCTTGGTATACATGCATTGACAACTATCTAACGAAACTGGGTTTCATAAGAAGAAATTCTGATCCCAACCTCTATTTTAAAGTTTTCCAAGGTATGCCATTGATTCCAGTTCTATGTGTTGATGATCTATTCTTAGCAGGAAGTGAACCACTCAGGATTGAATGTAAGAGAAAGTTAGCTTTTGAATTAGAGATGAAATACCTTGGTCTCATGCACTACTTTTTTTCCTTGAGGTGTGGAAAAGGACTAGAGAGATCTTAATCTCATAGTGAAGTTATGTTGTGAAGCCATTGGTAAGGTTTGGTATGACTGAGTTTGAATCCATGACTACTCTGATGGAGATGAATTTCAAGAAGTTTTATGGAAAATAAGTTGGACGTGATCTAGAAAATCCATCCAAGTACAGAAAACTAATTGGGGCTCTGATGTTACTTGTGAAAACCCATCCAGATATATGTTACGAAGTTAACACATTGAGTCAACTCAAGACTGATCCCCTTCATGCGCATTGAACTGTTTCCAAACATGTATTGAGATACTTCCATGGACCGATCACACTTGGTCTGAGATATTTTGTTGGAGTTATTGAACTTCATGGATATACTGATGCTGATTGGGCATGACATGTGATTGAAAAAAAGAGTACATGTGGTTTTTGTTTTAGTCTTGGTTATGCCATATTACCCTAGATAAGGAGGAAGAAAAAGCTGATAGCATTGAGCACCGCAGAAGCATAATACATTACTACTAGCATTGCTAGTTGCAAAGATGTGTGGTTAAGGAATATCTTTGGTGAGATATTTGATCAAGTATTAGATACTACAGTGATATACTATGACAACAAGAGCATGATCCATTTAGCAGAGAATATTGTGTTTCATGACAATTCCAAGGACATCGATATTCGATATCACTTTATTCATGACATGGTGGATAGAGGAGTTGTTAGACTCTACTAGATTTCGACCGACGAGCAGATACCATATATTCTCACCCCGAAAGGAATTTTCTTGATCTTCAGAGAACAACTTGGACTGATGGATGTAGCCACTATGGATAAGGGGTAGCACTGATTGAGGACACTTATAAAAATCTTCCTACGTTGATTGAGCTCTCTAGGTGAGGAATTGAGATAGAGGGATCCTGAGGTTGAGGGATCTATGGACAATAGTGTAATTCCCTATATATTACCCAGGGTTGAGATGCTACTACCCTATCTTCATAGGGTGGGAGATGTTGCTCCCCTATCTAGTTTATGTAGAGTATACCCAAGTTGGCATCATACCCTCAAGCAAGGCTTGATGGGAATACTGCTCCTCGTTTGGCCAACATGTTGAGAGTGTGCTTGGGGTGTACAACCCAAGTTGATTATGATGTAGGCGATCTACTACATGACTATTGAGAGTAATTGATGGGAATATGAGTAGGAAACATGATTCGGTTGAGATTTTCTCCCCTTTTTTTATTTTGAGTTGAGTATGAACTCCCTGTTGATATTCTAGGGTCGGAGATGTGATCCCCTGTATGATGAGTTACCGTGTTTCTCGATAATGGTGGAACCTATTTCTCCTTGATTCTTACTATTCTAGATCCGAGAAAGTTTTAGCAGATGGAGTTGAGCAGTAATGACACCATAATGTAAAGATCTACAGGAAAATATTACCAAGTGGAATTATTCCTAGTTGAGAGGGAGTGTTAATTTTTGCAACTAGAGTCAAATTCCACTTTAGAAAACAAAAAATACCAAGTTTATAATTGCATTAGATTCCTCTTTTTGAGAAAACCAAAATCAACCTATAGATCACCCCAATCGGTTAAGAATAAGTTAAAATGTGAATTATTTTATTTCTCAATGAAATGGAAAGGTTTGGCCTCAACACATGTGGATTTATTCAAAGGCCCAAGAGGTCCCCCACAAAATCTATAAATAGAAGCGACCTAAAGCTCATTAACACACATTCAATCATGATATTTTCTTCTTGCACACTTTGTCTTAGTTCTTTTATTCTCTTTTGGTTCGCACAAGTTCGACAAAATATGCTTGCGCAGGGTACGAAATCACATGGGAGAGGCTTGTGCTGAAATAGGTCTTTAT
Organism: Pinus albicaulis; assembly: GCA_034641835.2. Taxonomy (NCBI): domain Eukaryota; kingdom Viridiplantae; phylum Streptophyta; class Pinopsida; order Pinales; family Pinaceae; genus Pinus; species Pinus albicaulis. The sequence goes on along the minus strand of JAXQQM020071191.1, from coordinate 19,335 downwards.
GGCTATAGCTACTGGCATAAAAATACTGAAATTGGGCTAGAGACATGAGCACAATCTGAAAGGTAGTGGCCAAGTTTTCATAGCCACGGGAAGAGTGCGACAAGGTCGCGACTAGGGTTCTGAGGATAGATCGGGTTGATATGGGCCAGAGCCACATACGCAATGTGGCCTGCGAGCGGCCAAAGATCTATAATCGCAGGCATTATGTATTTAGGTCACAAATAAGGGTTTTTCTGAGAATATATGAATTAGGTCATCTTCATTTGCTTGCACAATGCTTTTAGACATTAGTCTCTCAGTCACAGATGTTTGTGATCAACCATTGATAACATCCTAGATTCATATCTAGGATTTGATTTTTGATATCATGTTGCTTCAGTGATCTATTAGATCTATGTTTCTTGATGTTGTGGGTATGAAAATTTGTAGATTTGATTGGTATATTTCCGTTGCATATGTATTGGGCTCATTCTACTATCTCCTGAAATTTTTTTATGACGATTTATTGAATAAGACGATTTGAAAGGGTTTCCCCAGGTTTTCCCCTGGTATTGGACGAATTCATTGTCTCTTATGTTTGTGTTTTTGTCTTCTTTATCACTACATCTATTGTTCTTCAATTTAAATTTATTCTTAATTACACTGCTAAAAAGTGGATGCATTTTTTATGAAGAAGTAATTTAGGCTTAAGTAGTTGATGCAACATAGAACAATATGAAAATTTAACATGCTAGAGCAGCAATACTCCTACCCAATTTTTCTATTCGTATTTTCTTAGCTTTATTATGCACTAATTTGCATTTTATAGTGTTAGGTAAATTGGTCCGAACCGGTGTCAAGGTAGAGTCCGTCCAAAGGTTATACGGTCATCTAAGGTTGAGGCTTTTGGATTTGGGAGACCATCTAGAGGTTGTGTTTTTTCTCTTACTAGAATTATCTCAAGTTTTATTCACAAAATCTGAAGGATCTATCAGAATATGTATGGTTTAAATTACAATTCATTAATTTCCAACTAACTAAGAATTCTTGTTTCTTGTTTTTAGATTTTCTTTTTTGAATTTCACGCTCACTTTGTCATGGAAATTCTCAATTGGTAAATTTCTTTTGCTACAATACAATGGGCCAATACCATGGATTATCAATACTACATGTCTAATATAACATGTGTTGACATGTCATTCTTTAATTAATTAATTTGAGATGAATTAATTAAAAGGCCTTAACTAACTTGGAGATAAATATTAACCCTTTATTTGTGAATACTAGTATGACTATTTTGGCATACTCAAGGTTAAATCATTACCATCCACCTAATAAATATTGATAATTAAATTAAAATTGTGGAAATCCTATTTTTAAATAGACACCCCTATCAACATGATTAATTCTTTTTATAAATATTTCTCTTTTGTTTACTACTTTATATGAGTCCTCTGATAATTGCACGACTAACATGTGATTTGAGTAGTTGCGACTCAAGGGCATCTAGGCCATCTAAATCACTTGGGGATTGGAACCAACCTTGACTACACTAGACCTTAACATGGATGTATGTTTTCCTATAGAGTTTTGAACTAGTGACCTTTACATAAATGAGTGCAGAACACCCTATTACATGTCTGCTCTACACCCATTGGGAAATTCCTATTATAATTAATAATACTAATACTAATGTTAATTTAAAATAAAATTATAATTTAGGTAATTTTTATGAATTTTTAAATTTTTGCAATGTGTGATGTATTATCTCAAGGGTTATTATCTGATATTTTAATTTTAGCTCCCCTTCTCCTAACCTTACTCTCAAATCCATATTCAGTCACGTTAGAATGAATTTGAAGGAGGTGAAAAAGATCACATTGTGGCATGTCCTAAAGAAAAATAATGCAATAGTAAAGAAATTTAGAAATAGAGCTACAAACTATAAAGTGGACACCCTATATATGAATAATAGGGTGACTCATCATGCCACTCCTTGATCATGATAGGTGGAAAAAAAGGTTTATGGGGGCTAGATAGTTCATCAAGTTTAAATAATGGTCAAGTGATTAGATGGGGGCTAAGGAATGTGAGCTACAACATGGTCTGAGTTAATTGGAAACATGTGTTAGGAGGGTGGACATAGTATCCACCATTATGGAATGTGTTATTGTAGTTCTTAATAATGATGTGACAAATCTATGGAAGGAGCTCCTCCCATGTGAATACATGATTCAAGCCTAGGAACCTTGGGTGACATCTTGTTATTTTTTCGTGGAAAGTTGGTGAAGGCACCATGCTGTAGTATGTCGATTTTTGCAAAGGCTCAACATTTATTGGTGTCTAGTGTGTACTTTCTTATGAACTTTTGTTCTCCTTTTTGAAAGGAGTCTGGGGGATCCATGGTAAGGAAAGGTACATCAAAGGGCCCGTGCAAACATTAGCGTGAAGTTTCTAAATTTACTTGTATTTGATATATGGAAGTTGTTGTTTTTCGTTCTCCTTTATTGGGGACTCCATGGAATTCATGGAACAAAATGGTAAATCGACGAGCACAGTATGCACCTTCCTTTTTCTGTTCTTTCCTTTGTAACTGAATTTCTTGTCTTAGGATTTAGCTCTCCTCATCTCAATTCTAGTGGACGAAACTATTAACCCCATGTGGTGACCTGATCACTCTAGATCTAGTTGGACTATTGTTTTCTAAATTTAACAGGAATGGTGGCTTAATCCCCATGCTCATCTACAAAAGCAAGTTTAGGATTGGGATATTAATTTCTTCATGGCCCATTTAGTATCATCTATGATACTTAAAAATTTTGTTTGTTGTCTCAATTAATGGGAATGGGAAGGCTCACTAGGAGTCCCTATATATTAACATGTTAGAGAGACCATCCACTGTTAGTATGTCTAAGATTCACTATGCCCATTCCTTGGAGCAAACTTTTCAAGAGCTTAAATATGAATTTCTATACAACCAATTAGATGCTACAATCTCCACCACTATAAACATCCTAATCCAACAAAAATTTAAGATAAAAAAATGTAAATGGGAGGCAATATCAATATCTCACGTCTTTAAATCGAAGAGATGTGGCTAGTGACTACAAAGAGAAAAACTCCTCTATTTTTGTGAGTAATTTTACATAAATGTATATATTTGTCTCAGTAATTGTATCTGTAAAATATGTCATATCTTTTATTTGTTTTGAATAATGCAAAAATAAGCTCTATATAACAATAATAATTTGCAAACCTTATGTAATAATAGTTCCCCAATCTTATATAATAAAAACAAAGTTTTTTTTTCAAATACTAATTACAAATGAATATATTCCATATAATTATGGAGCCTTCATATTTAAATACATTTACTAAGAAAATGATTTCCTTTTCAAAATTGTTTTTGAATATCCCTATCATCCACTAATCTTTGCATCATGCTTTTAACATTCATGTCGTAGGGTAAGAGTAGAGGCAGGGATGAAAACATTGCAATTGCTAAATCTTATAGTGAATTATTTGATTAGGGTAATACTTCTATATTTGGATAATATAACTTTGTTATCAATCCTTCATCTTGGTATGAATATTTTTAATTCCTTGGAATTAAGCAGGTTAATCATTCTTTGAATCCTAGAGCTTGATAAGAATTAGTGGGAGTTGAGAAAAGTGTACTGTAATTGATAATGTCCTATGTTCGAAAGTTGGAGGTAACGATCACTAAGCAAAGGTAGAATCATATCACTAAGCAAAGGTTTACTAAGAAAACAAGGAGAGCTGCAGTCCCCGGAGCTGGTGAGCTTGTGCTTCCGATTGAGTAATATCAAAGCCCCCAGTTATTTTGCTCACCGATTGAGTAATATCAGAGCCCCCAGTTATTTTTATTATGGAGCAAATAAGAAAAAAATAATTTTAAAAGTGAAAAACAAAAATATGATTGGCTTCTTAGAAATCAGAAATCATACAGTACATTTTGTGGAGTCTGAGAAATATGTAGAGTTGAGAAATGTGCATGTTTCAGGACACTGTATTTAGTTTATACTCTTAAAAAAACATTATACCATTTTTTATATCTAAAAAACAATTTGATTTTGTATATTTAATCATTTTATACCGTCTGGAAAAAGTTGTATAAATACTTCTCATCATATTATTTTAAGTAGTAAAGCTTATATATTTTTTTAAATTTTGTTACAGTTAACATATAATAATTAAATTAAATTAAATTAAATTATATATCAAAATTAATAATTTTATTAATCTTTTTCCCTGAATAACTGAGTGATTCTTTTCTTTGACCTCCAAAGAAGACCCATCTAAAGTTCCTTGCCAAATACTGAAAACAAGGAGACCCTAGGCCCTCTCCCTGAGGGGCACTTACTCTTTACTTACTAGTCTCTGAATAGTACATTCAGTCATATACCTATCGATCTGTCACAGTGTACACCCAAGTTGCCCCATGCGACAAACGCTAGCTGGAGCCCCGAGCTACCCTTTTCCGGGGGAAAGATTAGTCACGAAAAACGACTTTCCAAAATAGAATATAACTAAATATGGTTTGGTGGTGCTCAACTTCCTTCAGTTCAGCACATAGATACACGGAGGAACAGAACGAACTGTATCAATATATATATGCAAAACTAATATTGAGTGACCAAAATATGACCATCTAAAAAAGAGGCGTCTTTCCCTTCTAGAAATAGCATATGGAATACAGAAAATATGTGTACATAAGTGGGAAAGTATTCATATCTGTCTAATGGTTATTCAAAACTAATTTTCAAATGGTTTTTCTTTATTAAAAAGTGATTTTGCTCGAAGAGTTAAAAGTAAAGGTCAAATGGAGTATATTCCAACACTAAGATTGATATCTATAATTTAGTATCTTATCCATTCATTTAAATGATGTTACCTTATTAAATAATGAATTATCTTAAATTTAGATTTTATTGATGTTAAGTTCTTCTTGAATTACTCTTAAATACATTTTCTCGTAATTTAAGAATTATCAACTTCAATGTTGTTTAATATTATGGAGAAAATGTAAAGATAAGTTATTTTGTGACTTTATTAAAATAAGTGGTGCATGGCGCCCATGTGTTTGAACATTGAACATTTAATCGTCGATATGCATGGATCGATTGCTTGCAACCCATGTTCGATATGTATCACTATTAAACATCCAACATTCACCACCTTCACTAGTTTAAAACATGTTTACAATGCTCCTTTCTATGGTTTCCTACATGTTGAGCCTGATTTCAACTATTTTAGTGACAAGGATGCCAACCATAGGTAATACCACCACCAACTTTGTTAGCAATACCACTACTAGCTCTATTAGCATACGACATGCCTTGTTCATGTCGTCCCTTTTCTATGAACTCTAGGGACAAGGATGAAGGTAAGGTGGAGAAATACAAAGCTCGGTTGGTAGCAAAAGCTTATTCCCAAGTGTGTAATATTCCCAATTAGCAGCAACTAATTGGTAATATTACTTTTGGCCATTTTTTCTTTATTAAAGTTAATTTAGTTAATAAAGTGGGTGATGAGACACACAACATACACTTAGGAAATAAACATTCCCTAAAGTCACTTGAGCATATAATTATTTGGCAACGTGGGGCCTAGGATGACGAAGTGGCAACGTGAGGGAAGTGGCAGCATGCTTAGCGTTGGCCCATGATAGCGCAGTGAGAGAGGGATGGCGTGGGCCAAGAGGGACATCATAGTTTGGTGGGGCCCCAGTGAGAGCAAGGCTCTCAAAGCATAAAAAAGGGAAGAGGCTCCTCATTCTCCCATTCTATTATGCATCTATGATTTATGTATTTTGACATTGAACATGCTTTTGCTGTTGAGCAAAGTCTACAAGTGTTGTTTAGCGCATCGGGTGTCTCTGAGTGGAGATCCCAACCTCAGCCCCGAGGGACTTCGAGTGCCTGCTCGGGGGAGGAGTTCTATCCATTGTTTTATAGGAGGGAGCCATAGTATCTTCAGCCAGGAATTACACATTTACTTGGGCAACGCAGTCTCTGGGAGAGATCATACAGTTTGTGGTAGAGGCAGTTTCAGGAGTGAGGATTTATCAGGGGATTCAACCCTAGATAATGTGAAGGGATCATCCCTTCACTATTTCATCATTTTGGTATAGGAGGAGGCCATTATTTACAGAGGATCATTCAGGGCCAGTGTGTTTCACCGGGATAGCGTTATTCCTTAAGGGAGGTCAAATTATGGGGTCATCCATTCTAGAATTCCTTTATAGGCTTTTCTGGGTATTTGGAGGAGAGCTCATTCCCAGAGTTTCATATTTTTTTGAGTATGGGAACAACCCCAAAGAGCCATCCCATTCCAGCAGTAGCAGCAGTCCAACAATAGCAACAACAGCTTTGGAGATTATGCAATCCTTGACAAAGCAACCATTCCTTCAACATTTCTCAGAGTATTTCCATCTTGCCTTGCACAAGCCAAGGTGCCATCATTCTAATCACCTTTTTACTCATTATATATTTCAGTTACATAATAAAATGGCTCAATGTTTCTCCATATTTGCATTGTTTATGTGATGTCTCTCTATTTGCTGTAAATGCTTGTTTATGTGGCTTTATATTACTGTCTATTTCTATTTGGGATATTAGAGTGGTATCAGAACTTCATTCTTGGCTCAGCCATGGGGATATTTTTATATGAACAAAGAGGGTAGGTAGAATCTTACCCACTAAAGGCAGTAGAGGTGGCAAATATGGGGGTGTGAAAGAGAAAAGGGGAAGCAACCTTTGGTAACATTTTTAAGGCCCTAAATGATTTAGCCAAACAATGGAAGGGAATGTTGAAAAGAATAAAAAAAGAGAATAAGAATGAGAGCATTCATTAAGAATCCCTAGTTGGGGAGACTTTGGGGGTTTCACAACAGTGTGACCACCCTTTACCAGCCACTCACCCAGTAGCCTTCAGTAGGCCAACCAGGATCATAATGCCTACATTCTTACCTCCAGTATCGAGTGAGAAAGGTAGGCGACATGATCATATACCCATGGGAGATTATTTCCGCAAATGACAATCCATGGGGGAAAACTTCAGAGCAACTTTTCCCTTCAGAGATTACTGCCAGCGCAGGCAGGATGAAGAAGGAAGGAATAGTGGGGGGTCTAGCACGCAGAGTTCAGAGTTGTAACGTACCACTAGGAGGACATATTTTCCCATGTATGATGGATCCACTGATTGCACGGTTTGGGATCAGGTGGAAAAGCTTGATACCTCCTTCCAACTTGACCGAATAACGGAGGGGGAAGCCATAAAAATGGATACCTCGCACTTGTAGGATGAGGGCACACAGGATCATGGGGAGCATGTCGATACACCTAGTATGATGCAGGGGGAACGGATGGATTCCTTAATGGTACAACTAGAGGGCACATTAGAGTGTTAGAATAGCCCCCTTCAGGCATGCATAGATGGGGCTAGTAGCATTGTTAGGTCACCTCTTTCCATTCGAGAGAGAGAGGCAGAGCCACCTAGTCAGATCTCATATGTTGACTTGGATAGCGGGATGAGACGATCAGAGTTGCACAGGGTGCAACATCCACATGTTGAGGTTGGATGGCAAGAGATTTTGAGTTCGTACCTGGTGGAGTGGGTTATGGAGATAGTGGTGGACAAGAGTGTAGTTCAGTAGGAGTTTCCAAGTGCTAGGAATATAGGAACCCCAGATTGGCATTGGGATCCAGGCGGGACTACCTGTCATTTCCCAGGCAGGTCGGTTGACTATGTCTTGGAGGGTACAGTTGGTCTAGTAGTTGAGCATGCACATTCGCTAGGGGAGTTTCGGTCAGCTCTAGTGGACAACCAGTTTATGGGTAGACTCCCTGGGTTGTCTTGGTATGACACTTGTACGTCAGGTCATAGGGTGATCAACATACTTTGGCAGGAGCTTGTCGAAGGAGGTGGCATTGGCAGGCTACCAGATGGTGCCTTGTATCGAGCCAAGGATTCTTCACCTTTGTATGGGGCACGAAGGTCACGGCGGAGCCGATCAGTGGTGGTATCACTACTGACACATAGGGAGATTCATTTCTTGGACCCCTCAAGAAGGGTTTGGAGTGATGATCTATTCATCAATGGGTATAGCAATGCGACAGTGGAGGTGATGATACTGATTGGGGGTGGTCTGACATGTAGAGACACAATTGTAGGCCATCACATCCAAGGATGTGTGGGAGCAACTATAATTGAGCAGTGGACTACCGGTGGACATGGAGTTGCATGGCGGTGTACCATAGTGTGTGGGACTACATTGTGGAGTAGGAGTGTCCTACATCACATTGAGAACACGCGAGGAGTGACCGATGCCTTGACACAGACAAGGCATGAGACGGTACATAGTTGTACAATAATAGTAGGGGGTATCCAACAATGTACAAGGGTATGCCTCAGTGTGCAGTGGCATGTCGAGGAGTACATGGATGATCTGCAGCACACAGGGAATGCAGGGATGGCCACAGGTCTTAGAGTATTGGCTCCAGGAGACCCATGTGGACGGTGGTCACTGGGCAGAGCCTTGGGGGTAGTTCACCCAGGATCGATGGGGAGACAGATGAGCGATACTTGACAGTATCTGTGGGGACTCACGCACCCGAACCTCTTCTACATCACTCACGGGCACAGTCGATTTTGTTGTTGTCCTTTGGCACTTTCGACATGAGCAGCGGGGTACGCGAGGCTCACCCAAGATATTTGGATGACACTAAGCACACTAGGGGAGAGACTTCTCAGCAGTGGCACGGGGTCGGTGCGCTAGTTGACAGCCACAGGTCACGGGATGAGATGATCCTCTGCAGGGGTGGCACACTGGCCCATGACCGAGCCTACACTCAGGAGTGGTTTGAGGAGACATGCGGTCACTCTTTTTTTGTGTGGGTATAATATATCCATGGGATATTATGAGGACAGACTTGGAAATAAATGGTAGCATCCTAGTATCCTGCCTAGGCTCCAAAGAATGTATCAGAACACAGATGATTTATGTGGATGGGCACCAAAAGAGATGGCTAAGAAGGTGGAGGGATCCACATACCTTGATTGAATTGGGAGTATCAGATATCTATCTATTGATTGCATTCAGGGGGTGGCTATTTTTCACATATGGCTTCCAATGAGCATCAGTACTACACAATGGCCAACACAGGGCAGGTTAGCATGTATCAGATTTTCCCATGATATACGGACCTTCTATATTGGTCACGAGCAGGGACTAGAGATGAGGCACGGAAGGATTCCCGCAGTTGTTAGAGCTATGGTGCAGTAGGTCCGACTATGAGATGCAAAGATTCAGTTGATCAATAGCCCATTCTGTCTCATGATGGTCTGAGTCAAGACAGAGAGTGGTATAGTTCACTGTTGGGTTGGCACATGGGGGTACATAGAGTCCTCCATCAGATGGAAAGGCAGACTTTCTCTGTTGCTGCATAGATTTAGAGCTGCATTCATAGGGGTAGGCATTGGCATCATGAGATCTTATCAGATGAGAGCTTGTCTCTCAGAGATCTCTTGCCACTAGGTCTCAGGAGAGGAGGATACAATCTGCGCATGACAAGGAGTATCTCATGATCAGAGTAGCACAACATCAGCATGGTTGCACCTCTAAGAGATTAGCATGATAATTGAGCATTACAGCTCTACACAGCTCAATAACCTATAAGGGTGAGCTGTATACTACATGGGGAGATCATGTATATCTTCCATCGGGCTTTAGCAAGTCATTGATGAAGTGGTGGACTTCATTAGCATGGCAGGATGGTGAGTGGAGTAGGTGGAGCTTCATGTTGGACAAGATGGCTTGGGATCCTGGCATTGAGAGATCCCTCCATATCAGGGTGATACAGAGGACAAGGAAGATTTAGTGCCGCATCTGGGACCCAGGCACATTTTACAGTGATGGTGGGGAGCATCAGCTAGAGAGGAGGCTTGTTCAAGCATTTCTTGAGGAAAAGAAATTTTTGGCGAGGAAGACTGTAATATTCCCAATTAGCAACAAATAATTGGTAATATTAATTTTGGCCAGTCTTGCTTTTCTAAAGTTAAATTAGTTAATAAAGTGGGTGCTGAGGCACACAACCTACACTTAGGAAATAGACATTCCCTAAAGTCACTTGAGCATATAATTATTTGGCAACGTGGGGCCCAAGATGATGAAGTGGCAGTGTGGGCAGCGTGGGCCCATGATAGTGTAGTGAGAGAGGGACAACGTAGGCCAAGAGGGACAACGCAGTTTGGTGGGGCCCGGGTGAGAGAAAGGCTATCAAAGCATAAAAAGGGGAAGAGGCTCCTCATTCTCTCATTATATTATGCATTCTATGATTTCTGTCTTTTGACATTGAGCACGCTTTTGTTGTTGAGTGAAGTCTGCAAGTGCTATTTAGCACATCGGGTGTCTCCGAGCGAAGATCCCAACCTCAGCCCCGGGGGACTTCGAGTGCCTGCTCGGGTGAGGAGTTCTATCCATTGTTTTATAGGAGGGAGCCATAGTATCTTCAGCTAGGAATTACGCATTTTCTTGGGCAGCGCAGTCTCTAAGAGAGATCACGCAGTTTGTGGTAGACGTAGTTTCAAGAGTGTGGATGTATCAGGGCATTCAGCCCGAGATAGTGTGAAGGGATCAGCCCTTCACTATTTCATCGTTTTGGTACATGAGGAGACCATTATTTATAGAGAATAATTTAGGGCCAGTGTGTTTCACTGGGATAGCATTATTCCTTAAGGGAGGTCAAATTCCGGGGTCATCCATTCCAGAATTCCTTTCTGGGCTATTTTGTGTATTTGGAGGAGAGCTCATTCCCTGAGTTTCATATTTTTTCGAGCATGGTAATAGACCCAAAGAGCCATCCCATTCTAGCAGTAGAAGCAATCCAGAAATAACAGCAACAACTTTGGAGATTATGCAGTCCTTGACAGAGCAACCGTTCCTTGAGCATTTCTAAGAGTATTTCCAACTTGCCTTGCTCAAGGCAAGGTGCCATCATTCTGATAAGCTTTGTACTCATTGTATCTTTCAGTTACATAATAAAATGGATTAGTGTTTCTCCATATTTTCTGTAAATGCTTGTTTATGTCGCTTTATATTACTGTCTATTTCTATTTGGGATATTACAAAGTGTCGAGAATTGATTTTGGTGATATTTTTTGTCCTACTGCCAAGGTTACTTCTATTAGATTAATTTTATATGTTGTTGTTGCATTTGATTTTGAGGTAGAATAAATGGATGTGAAGACAACATTTCTTCACGGGGATCTACAAGAGGAGATCTACATGAAGCAACCTGAAGGCTTTGTGGTGAAGGGTAAGAAAGAACTGGTATGCAGGTTAAAAAATTCCCTGTATGGGTTAAAACAATCACAAAGGATTTTGTACCTGAAATTCGATACCTATATATGGGGACTTGGCTTCACCAGAAGAAAATAGGATCATTGTGTGTATTTTAAACTAATTGGTGACCGTGTTATCTATTTGTTCTTGTATGTTGATGATGTGTTGTTGATTGGAAATTACAAAGAAATTATCCAGGATTTGAAGACCCAATTGTTCTCCAAATTCGACATGAATGAACTTGGTGTTGAAATGCATATTTTGGGCATGGAAATTAAGAGAGATCAGACAAAGAGGAAGCTCTAGCTAAACCCGAGGAAGTATGTCGAGACAATATTGCAGAGGTTCAATATGCAAGATAGTAAACCGGTGAAGGTTCCTATTCCTGTAGGTGTAAGGCTATCTGATGAACATTGTCCAAAGACACAAGAAGAAGAGGAGGATATGTCCCGTGTTCCATATGCAAGTGCAGTGGGTAGCCTGATGTATGCAATGGTCTGTACTAGACCAAACATTGCACATGCAGTGGGAGTATTGAGCAGGTTTATGTAAAATCCAGGGAAGGAGCATTGGAAAATAATGAAGTAGGTTTTCAAATATTTGTGTGGCACTAGTGATTATGGTTTGTGCTATGAGGGAAGACCAGTATTGGACAGAGTCTTGGAAATCCATGGTTTTGTTTATGCAGATTGGGCTAGAGATCTGGACCAAAGAAGATCTATGAGTGGGTATGTGTTTAGCCTATTTGGACGTGCGGTCAGTTGGATGAGTAAAAGACAGTCTATAGTGGCTCTTTCGACTACAAAGGCAGAATACATGGAAACCACTCATGCAAGCAAGGAAGAAGTTTGGTTGCAGAGATAGTGTTCAAGTATGAGGTTGGTGCAGTGAGCTATAAGGATATACTGTGATAGCCAAAGTGCAATTTTCTTGGCTTAGAAACCTGCTTATCATTCAAAGACAAAGCACATTGACATTCAATATCACTTTGTGAAAGATATGGTTGAGGATAAAAAGGTGTTGCTGGTAAAGGCATTAGAGGAAATTTCAGCCTAAAAGTGCCCATGAAATTTTCATGTAATTTCCATGTCATAATATGTAAACCAATCAAAATTATTTAAATTTAAAAACAGGTACATTTAAATATTCTTGATGGAAAATAAGAAAACTAATTTTTTTAATTGTATTTTTGGCTTATCTCCTTATAGGTTTACTCAAATTTCATGTTTAAACACTCATTAGATGCAAAACTAAATTCCACATCCAATGAGTACCCATTATGCATACTTTTGAGAAGACCCAACTTGGAAAAAATTGCAGTTACATTAAAAAACATGTTTTAGCACGCTTTTTAATGTATCTGCAATTTTTATCAAGGTGGGTCTTCTCAAAAGTATGCATAATGGGTACTCGTTGCATGTGGAATTTAATTTTTCATCTAATGCATGTCTAAACTTGAAATTCGAGTAAACCGATAAGGAGATAAACCGAAAATACAATTAAAAAAAGTAGTTTTCTTGTTTTTCATCCAAAATTCATAGCTCGTATTTCATTATTTTAGCTATTATTTTATTATTTTTCCTTATGAGGGCACTTTTAGGTTGAAATTTCCTCTAATGTGGACACTTTGAAGAATTTTGCAGATGCATTGACGAAGTTTGTGAGCACTCAGAAGTTCTATTGATTTAGAGAAACAATGGGTGTTGCAAGGCTGAACTAATGACTAAGCTCTCATGTGCCCCTTGTGGAAAGAAAAAAACAAGTGGGATAATGTTGGGTGTGTGTTATATTATTTCCACAAATATTCGCACACACAAGGGAGTCACACGGGGGGTGACAACCTCTCCCTATTCGTTGCATTGGCCGCAGTGGGGGGGGGGTCGCAACCCTGTCTGGGGGTTCGCAGGGGGCTGGTAGCCCCCTATACGACATCCGGGGCAGCGATTTGGGATGATTTTTTTGGACCCTATTTTAGGTGGGTGAACCAACCTATGGTTTTGTGCATGGGTTTGCACATGGTTTTGTGGCATGATGGTTTTTCGGCCCCTCGTATTTTGTAGATCCGGTCAAGGGAACTTTGGTTATATTCTAATCCAGGGTTAATGGATTGGGGTTTATGAATTCTTTGTCATGTATATATATATATGGGTTGTAACACAAAAAGGAATATAATGAAAAATCAAGCTAGTAGTCGAGATTTGGGATCTAGGGGAAAAATCTTTTTGTATATCTGTTTTATGTTTTATGCTCTCGCTATTGTTTATTTTTTGTTTTTAAGAATTTATTTGTAGATAATTTCTATATAGGGTTAAAACCTACAAATATATCCCATTTGGCTCCAGTAAGTGGGATTTCTCGGTATTCAATAACACACTTTGGGACTTGTCTACATTGTTGTAAAGGTTTGTGAGGCAACCCACATCCTTTTCTCTTTTCAATGATGATAGTAATTTGATAACAGAAGCCACTGTCCACATGAGAAAGCTGAAGAAATCCTTTCTTCCCTCTGCATAAAGTATCTTTCCATTGTTCTGGTTGAAAGAAGCTTTATATTCATGCAAGGGGAGGCTTTAGCACTGAATGTTAGGAGGTTAAATTCAAATTTGAATTAAAATTCAAATAGCCTAGTGATTTGAATAACATTAACATCGCGAGACTGGATTAATATTAGTATAGACATCTTAATGAACTACTTGCAATAATTACGATGAGTCGTGGAATCTCCCAGATTTGGAGTGACAGGGCTACCAGAAAATGCATGGAAACATATGAATCTACATACCATGATATGTTATGGTACCATGCAACAATCCAGTAATGATTGGCTTAGTGGCTTGTTTTTAAGATTTTCCATGATGGCAAGGGGTTGAATGCGTGGCGCTGGGTATTTTTTCATAGATATCATTTCAGGCTTAGGGAATCATGTTTCGAATGGTAGTTCGCTAATTGTATAGAGAATTTCTAGCGCCATATTGGAAATTCGCCAAACTGGATTACTATTAGTACATACATCTGAACACACTACCTACATTAATTACCTTGGGTCGTGGAACCTCTCGAAGTTGGAGTGACAGGGATGCCAGAAAATTCATGGACATGTATGAGTCTACATACCATGATATTTCATGGTGTCATGCACTAGGCCACCAGTTGTTGGCTTAGTGTCTTGTTTTTAAGATTTGTCATTTAGGAAGCGTGGAGGAACAACACACAACAAAAAATTATTAAATAATATTGTAATGGATAACTAATTCTTCTCTGGTTGGAATTTTTCCAATTGGCTAAAAAATAATAACAGTAAAAAAAAATAAAAAAAATAGTTAAACTGATATTAAGTTCGAAATTAACATAATTAAAAATTTAAATTAATTTACTTATTATATTAAGTTAATTGAATTAAAATTTAAAAATGTTGTTTAATTGATATGAGAGTTTTTCTTTGCTTAATAATTTGCAATTATTTTTTACATGAGATGCATTCAAACTTACTATATACCTAAACTAACTATATATATAATACCTACACGATAAAATTTAGAATTGTTTTAGAAGGACGTTTCAAAGATTATTACATTGGTTCTTTTTTAGAAACTTAGTATTCATCATGATTTTCTCTAATTTTATGATAAACAAAAGTAAAATAATAGAAAAACTACAACAAAAAATGAAGAAACTGAAATATGGAGTCTACAACAAAAAGGAAAAACTGGAGGAATTCAATGGATAGAGGATATGGAATAAAATAAGAAAGAAATCCACCCCAAGTGCTGATTTCAAAATCTTTGAGTCATTATAAGCCTAGCTGAGACTTAGACCAATATGCATGTTTAAGTTATGCTGATTCAAGGTTAAGTTGTCTGTCGTAATTGAGGGGTGTGCTGAAGGTAACTACTTCCATTAGACATATTAATTGTTTGACCAGCACACACCTCCACCTCTCGCACTGTGTCACTGTAGACCACCTCATCTTTCTCATATTCGAAGGGGTACCACTACCATAAATATTTCAACCTAAAGAGGTAATTAATGACTTATATTTTTATATAAATATACATTATTAAGGATAGAGGAGCCATCCACATTCAATATTATAACGAAGTTGTAGTTGCATGCTTTTCTTGTCAGTGCTTTCAGCTGGTAACTTTTCTTGGGCTTTGGCGTTTCGATCTTTTGTAAACTCATGTATGGTTTTTGTTTGCAGCGGTAGTGGCACCTTTAGTTTCATGCTTTGTATTTCAATACCATTTTCCTTGTGTTAGCTTGGAAAAATAAGGGGCAAGACATGGGTCTCCCTTAAGTTGCCCAAATCCATGTTAGAAGGTAAAATGTGATTCCATCATAAGCTATTTTGAATACATGCCGAATAACATACTCATTTTTTAATTTCTGGGAGTCTAGCCTGTTGTGAAAGACTTATTCTTATGGATTAAAAATAAATGGTATCCCACGGTCCATGTTGAGTTGCACATCAGTGCCAAGGGCTTATTCACACTGGTTTTTACCAAACTTGAGGACTGCTCTAGGGTTTTTGAGGGAGGCCCATGTTTCCTAAACAATGTAGGAGTCTTTCTCAAATTTTTAAATCCTAGTTATAGTCCTCATAATGAGAATTTTTTAGTCCCTCCTATGTGGATCTACTTTTACTACGAGTGGAATACTAGGATGACTGTCTCTTTAAGGGCATAGGAAAATACACTAGGATCCTACGTTGGAAAATATTCTTCCACCCCTCATCCGATTTCTCTTATAACAAACCATGACAATAAATAATCTAAAAATACTTTATTTTCAAAAGTAATCAACGATATATATATATATATATATATAGACACTCAACCATTCACTAAATGTATCAACTACATTATTAACATCTACTTACATGAGTAATAATGCATAATTTCAATTTTAAAATAATAGTTATTATTTTTTATTTCAAAATTAAATTAAAATAATAAAATAATTTAAAATTTATAAATTTATTTATTAATATAAACTTATTTAAATTTCAAATATACTAAGTGAAAAAAGTTATATTATTTATAATTTCACATTATATTTAAAAACCATATTATTTCACAATAAATGGTATTTGGTAATGGAATAAATGAATATTTAAAATTCATATAATTTCCATTATGAATGTTAGTTATGTAATTTTATATCTAAAATTGATATTATTAACAATATAGATTTAATGATCTAATTGATACATTTAGTCCTATTTCATTTGTTTTTTTAATTTTAATGCAGTTATACTAACTATAGTACATAGTTTTGTAACTATACTTATGTGATGTTTTGTAACTTTTTTTTGTAATTATACTTGTATGTTTTGTAACTTTAAAATTGCCTTAAGTCTTTTGTATTTTTGGAGACCAGTCTTCTAAGATTAGGGCACTATCTATTTTGAAATTTTGAAAATGTTTTTAAGTTAGAAGTTTATTTTATTATTATTACTTTAACATTTTATGTATTTTTTTAATAATGTTTTAATGTCATAAATTGAAATTGATTAAGGTTATTGTTATAATTTATTTATAATGTATTTAATTTAATTTAATTAGAAAATAATTTTATGTCTAATGTTATGCTTTATTTTGAAAATGTTTTTAGTTAGAAGTTTATTTTATTATTTTTATTTTTAACATTTTATGTATTTTTTTAATTAACTTTTTCATTTCCTAAATTGAAATTGATTAATGTTATTATTATAATTTATTTATAATGTATTTATTTTAATTAGAAAATAATTTTACGTCTAATTAAATATAGTTTTATATTAGTTATATTATTATGACAATAATAAAATTTAATTATTATAATTTGAGTTTTTGTATACTAGTCTAGATACATCTTCACTCTATCTTAATTCTGGATCTATGAAGTGCCAAGAGGGATCAAATCTCTCGAGGTGCAAACCTTTCCTCAAGTTTTGCACCAAAAAAATATGTTTGTATCCAGCCTAGATCCATCTTAGATCCATCTTAACTCTGGATCTATCAAGCACCCAAATGGATCAAATCTCCTGAGAGGGATATAGGTTGGATCTATCTTAGGAGAGTTAAGAGGGATCAAATATGGATCTTAAGAGAGGTTTGAAAGAAAGGATAGGTTGGATATTAAAATCTAGATAGAGCCTAAATCCATCTTAATTGTCGAGCTATTAAGCATGGAGGGGGATCAAATATCTCGAGGTGAAAACCTTTCCTCATGTTTTTCACTGAAAAAAGAGGTTTACACCTCAAGCGATTTGATCCCTCATACATCTAATTACATCAAATTAGAAATAAACATCTATATTGAAATCGATGCATCTAATGCAAGAAATAAACTAATATTAGAAAACAACTTCTCATACATCTAATTACATCAAATCCGAAATAAACATCTATACTGAAATTGATGCATCTAATGCAAGCAATAAAATAATATTAGAAAACAACTTCTACACGGAAATCAATACATCTAACAAAAGAAAACAAATAGGATTATAAATCAACATCTACAGTCAAATCAATGCATCTACTGCAAGTAAGAAAATAGGATTAGAAGCCAACCTCTAAACTGAAATAAATGCATTTAGTGCAAAAAATGAAATAGGATTAGAAATCACCATCTACATTGAAATCAATGCATTTAGTGCAAGCACTCAAATAGGATTAGAAATAATGTACATTTAAATGAATGCATATAGTGCAATTAAGCAAATAGGATTAGAAAACAACATCGAAACTGAAATCAATGCATTTTGTGCAAGCAAGCAAATAGGATTAGAGATCACCATCTACATTGAAATCAATGCATTTAGTGCAAGAAATAAAATAGGAAGTGCAAGAAATAAAACATAATTAGAAATCAACAACTACATGGAAATCAATGCATCTAATGCAAGCAATCAAATAGGATTATAAATCACCATCTACACTGAAACCAATGCATTTAATGCAAGCAATCAAATAGGATTTGAAATCATCTATATTAAAATAAATGCATTTAGTACAAGAAATGATATATCATTAGAAATCAATATCTACACTATAATAAATGCATATAGTGCAAGCAATCAAATAGGATTATAAATCACCATCTACATTGAAATTAATGAATCTAGTGAAAGAAATCGTCTTCCATCTCTTCCCCCATCTAAATCTATATATCCCTCCATCTCTAATTTTTCTCTCTATCCCACCCCCAAAACACACACGCTCTCTCACTCCATATCTATCAATCTCTCTTCTTCCCTCTCTTCACCTTCCATAGATATTTCTATCTTCCTCTTCTCTCCCTCTCCCCCGGTTCTATCTCTCTTTCCTCCTATTATCCTCTCTCCCTATGTCTCCATATTCCTTATCACTCTCTCTATCTATTTCTCCACCTTTATCTCTATATGTATTTCTTCTTACCTCCTTCTCTCTTCCCCTTGAACTCCATCTCTCTTTCCCTCCCTCTCTCCACTCTTTGAAATAATCTCTCTCTCTCCCTCTCTCTCCAACTTATTACTATATCCATTCTCTTTCCTTCTCTCCCCCTTATCTCCATTTGTCCATCTTTGTTTCTTTATCTCACCCCAAACATACACACACTCTCTCGATATCTCCATTGTCACTCCCTCTCTCTATCCATATCTCCTTATTTGTCTCTTTATCTCACCCTTAAACATACACACTCTCTCTCCATCTCTCCCTTGTAATTCCCTCTCTCTCTCTCCACTTCTCACTCTCCTTCTATTTATTCTTCCATCCCTCTCTCCCCATACAACTCCATATCTCTACCTCCCTCTCTCGTCCTCTTTTTCAAGTCATATCTCTCGCCCTCCCTCTCTCTACCTTTGTCTCCTAACTCCCTCTATCTTCCCCCATCTCTCTCTCTCTCTCTGCCCTTCAATCCTATCACTATCTCCCTCCTTCTCTCCCTCTCTGTCTCCCCACTCCATATTTGTGTCTCCGTCTCCCCCTCTTACCCTCCTCTACCTTTCTCACTCCTCTCCATAT